>JASKGM010000001.1:12064586-12081948 GCA_034509205.1 Ceratonia siliqua | reverse complement strand
CCCCCCCCCCCGCTTTACGTCTTTACCTAAGACTCGGATTGGAAGTTGATTACCAGATTCTTTAGTTGTTGATGCAGGGTATACAGCCTCATTAGTTCGCGATGCAGCCTCCAAAGTCTCTGTGTTAGAGCATGGCACGAGGACCGCAATTGAGGACCCGGCAGGCAATGCCTCAATGAGATCATCATTACTAGCACTATCTTGTATCGAACCATCCTTTACACAAGAAACAATACAAGATCACAGAATTGAACATTATAATAATAACGTTTTAATAAGAATAGCCATGAAGCTATTGGACTTAAAAGAAAAAGAAGGAACAATTATAAGTAACACTGGGATTACAAAGAAGGAATCACGGAGGAATATATAATATGGTACCAAATTAGAGGCAGTGGGCTTTGCCAATGTGTGGGGTATGCAGGTCTCATAAATATATTGTCCCCGTTAGGATATGGTAGGTCACGTAATAAAAAGGCAATATCAAAAGAACCATCAGAAATCAGATAACTAGAATCTCAAACTCCAGAAAAGAGCAAGATGCTTTCAGAGACAAAACAACTAATAGCTGCCATAACATCGTCCAGAAACTTGAAGATGTTGAATTTTGCAAGAGATGATTTATAACCACCGAGCTGAAAGAATGGAGGACATACGCATGGGAGACATGATTGGAAGTCACAACAGAAAAAGAGTGTTATGATCCTTGCTACTGCTACTGTGTGTATAGTAAAATTTGTAACAATAACTAGATGATTATGAACTTTTAATTTGTTATCCGACAGTGGTTTATATCTAGCAGAGGTAAAAAAACTAGCTGCACAATTCTAGCTCCAAGTTTGTTGGTGCTCCGATCCATTTGCTTCTGGAAACAAAAATGAAACGATGCAGATTCAAAACGAAACTGTTGCCATACACAACAAAACAAGCATTTAAATATCCAAGAGACACAGCTTGCTTAAATTTCCCATAAGATGGTACTATTGCTGACATTTTCTGGACTATTTTTTCCCATGTCGCTCGGAAAGTAGGATTAATTCCTCATATAATTTACCTAAAGGTCTAAATATGGTGCACTATCAATCCATTCCAAAAGGATTCAGTAAAAAAGATGCCTAACTAAGGAAAGAACCATTCAATCACTTTTTTGGATTAGGATATATATATGTGTGTCTCCTTCTGTTAGTTACTTGATTGATAAGTAACTAAACCCACAAACGCAGACAATTTTGGATTTGGGATAGAATAAAGCAGCAATCAGAGGCTCTAGCCTTGTTCAACCACGGAGAGCGGAAGAAGGTGACGCAAAACAAGAGATGCATGCTACTAGGAAATTACCAGTGCTTGCGAGGAAATGTTTTGTTTTTCCAGAATGGTCTCGATAAGAAGCGTGTAAGCTGCATCTTCGATAAAGACCCAGCCATCATTGCCCCCATAAATCTGGAGAAGAACCCCACTTGGTATTAATTTGGAACAAATAAGAAAACTGTTCAACATTGTATAAAAATAACCCACATTTAGCAGTTCGTGAACCGTTCGCCTGACCAGTTTCGCAGGGAATCCATAAGGGCACATCGCGTCAAGCGCCGCATCCATTCGAGTGTGGCCCCTCTGCAAATCGGAAGACAAAGAAGACTGAGAACAAAGCAGAAGAAAAATGGAGAGAAAGTAAGTGATGAAGTTAACCTTTTTAGGACGTCCTCTTGGAGCCATGGCGATTGAAACAACAATAGGAAGAAAAAAGGGTTTTTCTGTCCTACGTACCCTGCTACCGCCGGGGTGTTTTTTTTTTTCTTCAATTTTTTTTACCTTTTTTTTTTAATTTTTAATTTTTTAAATTGTTATAATTTTTTTATTATTTTTTCTTAAAAAAAAAAAAAAACCCCTACCGCCACGGATAAGATAGCAAAGCCCAAGAAAAAAAAACTTCCGGCAAAGTTTTTAAGGGTTCTCCCAATCCTTCTTAAATAATTATCCACTATTTTTTAAAAAAATATAATTTATATAAAAGGCTATCAACTCTCCCATAATCATATTTATTATATATATATAATATTATTTAAAATACTTATTTTTCATAATGTCTTCTGATTTTTAAATGACTAAAGTATTAATTTTATCTTTTATATTTTTTAAAGATTTCAATCTATCTTTTATATTTTTTAAGATTTTAAGATTATTTTTTTATATTTTAAAAATACATAATTAATATTTCTGAAATTAATATTATTAAGTAATCTGACAAAAAATAATAATGTAACATTTAAGTATGCAATCTACTTATACATCAATTTGCCACTATGTGTCATATCATTATTTTAAAAAGTCTCTTCTTAAATCTTAGTCCTTTAGATTTAGATGAAGTGATTATTCAATATATATAAAATTATAAAAGGAAGAAGTATGCATATATCAATATAATGTCCTCATCATAAGTGGGTTAGGTCTATAATTTAATTGTTGCATTAAGTAGCACTCTAGACTTTTGGATTAAATTAGAATATACCAAGAAAAAATAGTTGTAAATTATAGATTCAATATAGAGGTCCAAATCTTGGTCTGACGAGCTAGGGTTTTAAACTCCCTAAATTATCTTATAATCTTTCAATTGTATGAGATTAAAGGCCAATCTTAAATTGGATCAGTCTAAATCTAAAATCCATTTTCCCAATTGTCTGGTCTGGCCTCAAATTGTAATCGAAGATGTTAACTAAACTTTTTCAGCTACGGCAGCTGCCTTGCCTTTGACAAAATATAACACAAAAATATAAAAAAGTAGAAAAATTTAATAATAACCATCTATTAAAAAACAATTATTATTAAGATTAAATTGTTATTATTTAAAAAAAATTATATATACATATATAATAAAAATAAATAAACCGACGTATGTTAGTGACATGCAATTTATGTTAAATACATTACAAGTTTATAACAAACTATATTATAAATGATTCAAAAATTAATAAAAAAAATAGACTCTGTCATCAATAAGAATAAGATGTTCTAAAGGACACGTGTGATGATTCTGCAATAGCATAAAAAACCAGTGGTTTGGCCACAAAACACGTCCTAATTCGTAGGCAAGCGTTTCCTACATCCCCACCGTGTTTTTCTAGTTAGTCACGTGTCAACGTACGAACACCCACGTGTCACATAACTGGATCCCCCGTGCACGTATATTAATAATCCATACTCTCGCATCCGATCGGTGGGCACCGAAAAAGGAACCAAGTTCAGGTTTGTTTCAATTCCGAAAGATGAGCCAAGAGCAGCCTCTGAAGGAACCCATCAAGTACGGTGATGTATTCAACGTGGAGGGCGAGCTGGGCAACAAGCCGGTGGCTCCCATGGACGCCGCAATGATGCAGACCGCCGAGAATGCCATACTGGGCAACATCCAGAAGGGCGGCGCTGCGGCGGCCATGATGTCGGCAGCCATGAGGAACGAGAGGGCTGGCCTTGTGGGACATAACGATATGAGTAATGCCGCTGGAGAGCGCGGTGTCAGCATAACGGAGACTGATCTTCCGGGAAGGAGCGTGATCTCCGAGTGTATCGGCGGACAGGTTACCTAGCTTGTATTTCTATCTTTGTCTTTTGATTGTCTTGTGCTTGGACTGTCTCTCGTTCTTTGATTATTTTTCTCCCATGGGAACGTTTTCTTTTGATTATGGTTTCGTAAATTCGTAGGTTGTTCAAAAACTAGAATAAAATAGAAAATTTATAAATTGGTTGAGGTATCAAAACTTTTGAACACACTTTTGATTATATTAATTAATTATACCATTAAAGTTGTAAAGATTATATACTTTTTTTTTGAAGAAAAAACTTCTAAAACATTAAAAATTATGTTCTTTAATGTAGTGACTTTAAAATATATATATATATATATATGGAAAAATATACATCCGATCGAAGACAAGTATATAATTTTGTTGTTTGGAATAATGTCTCCGCATGGAATTGTGAATGAGAGTCAAAACTCAGAAAATGTATTATTATATATTATTAATTTTGAAGTTTGGCAAATGAACAGGTTGTGGAGCAATTTAGCCAAAGAAATCCATTAATGCAGAGCATGACGCCGCCTTCATTTATAGAAGAGGCGGGGGCTGGAGGTGGTGGAATTACCATTGGGGAAGCACTGGAAGCCACTGCTATAACAGCAGGGAAGAAGCCAGTGGAGTGGAGTGACGCGGCTGCAATTCAAGCAGCCGAAGTGAGGGCTACTGGGCGTACCACCATTGTCCCCGGGGGTGTTGCCGCCGCCGCCCAGTCCGCGGCCATGCTAAATGCTCGAGCAACAAGGGATGAGGAGAAGACCAAACTGGGGGACGTTCTTGCGGTAAAATTAATTAAGCAGAATTTGATTTGCAAATAATTAATGATAATGAGAAATGATTATATAATTTGTTGCAGGATGCGAGTTCGAAGTTGCCAGCAGATAAACCGGCGACGAGGCGAGATGCTGAAGGGGTGACAGGTGCAGAGATGAGAAATGATCCCAACCTCACCACTCATCCTGCGGGATTGTCGGCGTCGGTGGCTGCCGCCGCTAGGCTTAACCGAACTAATAATTAATTAATCCCTCCATTAATGAATATACTATACTCATCCTGTAGGGAATAAGTTACGTCCCCCAATTTTTTTTATTTTTTTTAAGTGTTTTTAAATTTTTTTTAAATTAATAAAATATTTTTTTTTATATATTTTTTTTAGAATTTTTAAAATTTTTTTAAATATTTTAAAAATTTTTTATATCTTTTTTAGTCTATTCACTCATAATTTTTTATACTATTTATTCATAAATTTAAAAATTTTAAAAATATATAAAAATAATTTAAAAAATTTTAGTAAATATTTAATTAATATTAAAAAATAAAAAAATTTGAGATAAAAAATATAAAACATAACAAATTAAGATTGTCCAAGAAAAGAAGACATGAAAAAGAGGCATGCTAGAAAATATAGCTTAGCATCCCATACTGCTCTTCTGCCAATAAATTTTGTATTAATATATACAGTAACAGTACTGAAACTCTTACTTTCAGGTTTTTTTTTTTGGTAGATATATTTGAGTGTTTATTCTCAAATATCTTTCCAAATGGACTTTAGGGAATAGTATCGGTAAATATAGAAGCAAATCAAGTCTTCCCAGTGTTCAGTGCATGCAGCATGCCACCCCTTTACTTGGGAGTTGTCATGACGTCAAGAATTTTATATTTTTTTAAAGTTAATTAATTAAGAATGAACAAATTGGAATATTTTGATTTGATTTTTGATATATTTATGTGTTATTATTTTCTTATAATTGATTTTGATTTTTTATTGTTCCCAGTTTGAATTAATAAAATTAAACGAGGACATAGACATAATCTAAACTGGGTAAAAAATGAAGGTGGGCGTCATGTAATTTAAATGAACGACTATAAGAAAAATATTCTATTATTTTAGGGGGAACATTATCGCATGATATTCTAAAATAATTTAAAATATTACTGAGAGAAACAAATATCATAATAGCACTGTCTTAATATACAATATTAAATAACACTTGAATTAAAAATTGTAAGAAAATATAATGGATAGTTTTTGGAAATTAATAATTTTTTTACTTCAAGTATATTAGATCTTCAAATTCCTTGAAAACAAAACTTGAAAAGCATGTAATTGATCAAATTTATAATTTTTATATCAAATTTCTTAAATGATTGAGTGAAGATAAAAATATACAGAACATTTCAAATTATTCACATGTTTTTGAATTTTTGAATTATTCTTTCATATGTAATAATAGTATCTGTAATGAGATGAACATGATAATGTATCAAACATCTCAAACTATTCTTAATTCTCAAAATAATTTGGATTTATAAAATTTATTAAAAGTTCCTTCATATGTGATAACTAATAAATAACTAATTGGTCTATAAAAGTGAGAAAAATAAATAATTATGACATTGCATTACATCTGATAACTATAATACATAAAACAGAATCTTCTGCATGCTCGAATTCACCTGAAGCATGAATCCTGACCAGCCAAGGTGTGGCATATAACATGGACCAACAAGAGCATGCTCCACATGGCCCATGTTTGAGTCATTCAATAACTAAGCTTTGCTCCTTTCATATGTGATAAACATTTTCTTTTGTGATTTATGTATGCCCAGATTGTGGGTCAGATGGACAAAAAACATTGTTTTAAAATAAAATCGGACGTCTAGCCTGACCCGATTCTATTATATATAAAATAATATTTAGTTGACTTTAAACGGGTTCTCATTTTTGTTGTTAGTTGTACTTTATCTTGACCCATTCCTATTATATATAAAAATATTTAATTGACATTAATTGTATTCTTATTTTTTTGTTAGTTATACTTTATATTTTAAATGTTAGATACTTTGTTATATTAAGTTATTTATTGTGTTAATGAATGTTTTGATTAAATTTAATGGTTAAATATTAAAGTTTAAGATTTTAAAAAATATTTGTATTAAACGAATTAGGCTCAAACTTCATATTTTAAACAATGTTTGAATTGAGTTTGAACTTTTATAATACATATTATTATCAATGACAAGCCCCGCCTAAGCCTCACAAATTTTTTTAAAGGAAGAACAATGCGGATTGACTAGAGTTTGGAGAACCAAAGATATCCAAATCTTCACATCCAGAAGTTGGATAAAAGAGGGCATAAAACAACTTTTAGTGTACAAAACATTTGGTAAACTAATGTCTGGCATATCATGATACATTAGATACTATAGCATACAATATAAAAATATAAAATATCATGATATATAATATTATTGTCAAAACAAAATACAATTATCAATTTATAAAAATTATTACAACCAAAAATAATATGATATAAAACCTCTATAATTTTGGAATGTTTATGAATGATGTTATTCCATTGAATTCGAATCCGATCATGTTAAGACGCAATATAACTGATAATGTTAGCATCATCGTCGTTCATTCACTTTTAGACAATCATGATGCTTATTTATTTCGTTTATATATAAATAAAATTTAATTATGTTTATATATAAACAAAACAAAATCATCTATTATAACTATTCAAAATAAATAGACGACCATCATTTTAATAACATGACCTAATCCATTTTCTTATTCCATTATACCTTGATATTTTTGATAACACAAACATATTAGATAACATCGTTCTAAACACAAGTATACTACAAGATGATGATGTATCTCCATAATGTTATTAATGCAATTGCCAAAAAAATGACAAGGGAATATTTAAAACCCACTGACAAGAAACTTACAATATAAAACATTTCTTCTACCGAGAGAAGTGTTCAAATTCAAGAATGCCCTCTCAAAAGAACGTATGCCTATATGTTTGTGAGTTTAAAATCAATATAACACTGATCATTAAAAGTAGCAAGGAAAGATTGGGGTTGAATGTGAGACTTACACTTTTCACAACGCGATTGTATACAAAAAAATTACTGGCCAAAACAAAAAGAATACAAAAAAATTGGCAAGGAGAATGTAATCACTCACGAAGAACAGTCTATTAGGAGGTTTCCTTGCTCGCCAAACTGTTCCAGTATTTGGTTCCTCTGGTTGTATACAATACGCATATTTCTCTCAGCTGCTCAATTGATCTTCCCAAACTCGTAATTCTCGCAAGTCTGGCTCCAAATAACTGGTGGTTGAGTTGGTACTGCAATTGGTTTATAGACTATATGGCAAACTTAGGGAAACTAGTTCATGTGGCTGATGAATCTGAGGAAGTATGGTTGACCACGAATTCAGGACAGAGAAATAGCATGAGAAGAGTGGGTAAACCTCCTATCAGGGTGGGTCTAGTCTAGTCTACATCAAACTATACAATATAATACTAATCAACAGGAGGGGGGAAAACGAAAAAAGTTTATTGATATTCCTTAAGCTAAAAACTTTTAAGTAAATGCCATGAGAAGGCTTATCTGGAAGTATTTTTCTCACTCGCTAAGCTGAGCTTTTCGAGAGACAATTCCTTGCCGACTAATCGAAGCAATACTTGCACTAGCTCCCGTATTCTTAGTTCTCTGTCCATCAAAAGGAGAACTAAACTTAGGAACAAAATGAAAAGAATAGACAAGAAATAAAGAAAGAAAGAAAAGTCTTGGCTGTTTTCTCTTAACTCTTCTTGGAAGGTGAAGGAGCCCTCCAAGGTTAAAGTCTTTGTTTAGGATTAACACTGATCTGTAGAAGGCCCGTAGGCCTATAAAGTTGTCTGTTGACACTTGTGTGATGTTTTACTACTTTATTTTGCACTGTGAAGCGGCTTGACAGCTTTGGAACACGGTGTTCACTGTGTTTGGTTAGTTTTGGGTTCTCCCCTACCTTATACTACTATTATTGATGTCTCCTGAAAGGGAAGGATAAAAATTTTATGGAACTGTACACTTTTTTCTTGTGTTTAGTGTCTTTGTAAATCAAATGGGGCTGCTCATTTGAGTTGATGTATTTTTTTCTTGCTTATGCTGTTCTTGGAAGAGTACTCTCTTTCTGATAGAATCTTAACATTTTATCCAAAAGAGAAAAGAAAAAGAAGATAGAAAAATATAAAAAGGTTAAGTAGCTGGAGTTTGAATTAGTGTGGAATTTCATTTTCCACTTTCCAGTCCACCCACTTATATGCACTTGCCAAACACTCAATTTGTGTGCATGTCAAAGATTAAGCATGCTATGCTGGAAACATACATTACTTTACCTTGACAAAACAAGCTCGCAAAAGGAAGGAAAAAGCACAAACAGGTGAGGACGCTTGTGAAGTTTCTCCTGGCCCTCTGTTAGGCCACTTCTCAGATATGGGTGTAAGGGAAGAATGGAAGCTGTGTCTGGATGTACTACAAGACGTCCCAGTTCTTGGAGAACATAAATAATTTCTTCGAGTCTTGCTTTTGGTAATGGATGGTCACCTGCAGGAAACTCACATATTGAATAAGAGAAAATCGTTAGATGGAAGGAAATTAAGATTATCAACATTCATTATCATAGACCATGTTTTTCGCTTAAGGAGAAACTCACCTAACCCATACTCATCTGTCTTAAACCTGCTCAAGATGTATTCACATCTGGTCATGAGCACATTAATTGAGATTTTGCTGACTTCAGGTCTTGTAAAATTCCAATCGGCTTCATTAGAATAACTAAAAACATGATATAAAATTGATCAACAATCAGTATAACAGTTACGGAAAAACAGACTAGAGTTCACGAGAATAAAAAAGAACATGGGAGTTGCTAGAATGGATGGCATGGCCCTATGTTTAGGATGTGTAATCTCCTTTTTGTTTTTTTTTTGGGGGGGGGGGGTAGGACTAGTTGTTGGAACTTGGGAGATATTTTCAATTGATCAGATTTCATCAGTCGACTTTTGATGATGGAAATGGAAATTTTGAGAATAGAAGGGTGATCTCCACCACTGTCATTCCAGATTACTTTCTTCCGGCAGGAGTTACTTGGCAGGCATCAAAACTACAACTAAAATTGGATTGATAACAACTGTTTTCTGAGAACTATATACGTAATGAATTTAATGAACATTACCAGAGTATGCATGACCCTTAATTCATCTTAATGATCTTATACATGAGAGAATTTAAGCAGTGTTCCTCTAAAGTTAATCAACATAAAGCAAAAGATACTTAATACTCAGATATTAGGAAATTCAAAAATAAAAATAAAAGAATTAAATAATCCTTCCTTAATGGCACCTGCTCAAAGAAAATAACTTCTGTAAACAAGTCAAGGAAAATCTACTGCAGTGCAAAGGCATAAGCTCTACAGTCTCAACAGGTAACGAGCACGTGCGTGATGCACAATGGTCCAATGTGGAGACCAGCCGCTGCAGAATCTGTAAAACAAGTAGAGTATTGGGGGGAAAAAAGAACAAATTTCAGCACTAAAACCTCAAGCTAATGGCACCCTTTGGTGGGAGATTATCAGTAGCAAAACTAATTATTAGCAAGTCATGCACGAAAAGGGGTGGGGCATTGTCCAGTTTGGTAACTACCCCCCACTAATATTAGACTTACGTGTTAGTATTTCAAAAATTATGACATGCCACTGTTAAAATTGAATTTGCACATTAAATATATTATTAATTTGTCATTCACCTTTTTATCAAATATATTATTAAAATTGATTAAAATTGAATTTGCACATTAAATATATTATTAATTGAGAAATATTGAAAGTGCACACGATTCTTGATGTTAACTTTTTAAGAATTAATATCTATTATTACTATTTGATGAAATAAACTTATAGGTAACTAAAGATTATTTTTGTTAAACTATTTTTAGATTTTATATGTATCAATGCATGTATGTGTATATAAATAAATATGTAATTGATAGCTTAAAATTAGTTAAAACTTAAAAGAGATTGATATAATCAAAAGTTAAATAGTTTCATAGATATTTTCTGGGTGGAAAGTTGAAACTAATGACAATCAAAGCTATTTATCACTTTTGGTCACCCTTTATGAGGGGCCTAGCTTTGTTCCTATGCTGAGGCAAGTTGTTTCTAAAGGTTCTACCGTCATATCATAATCGTTCTCCTCTATCCATGTCAAGGGGCGGAAGATGACAATGGCTTCATAAAACTGTGTTTGGTGCACTAGTACCTTCATACCAGTATGTCAGATACTCCAGTATCTAAGATGTCTATGTTTGTCATGCCAGCATCATTGGAAGTAGGATACTTAGGAGTTCAAATCTCTACGTCCTTAAGTATGCCATTTATATGTTGAAATAAATTTCAAATGTCATACCAAACAACAATGTTAAATACCAAAGTATTTGATAGGGGCGGACCTAGACCATTTTTATTGGGGAGGCTAAAAAAAAAAAAATTAAACATATCAATACTTATTTTGTTATTTTGTAGTTTTAAATTTTTATTATTTTATAATTTTAAATTTTTTATTGTTATTTTGTACTCTTCTTATTCTAATCTAATATAAAGTTAAAAGAATTTTTTTATTATGAAAGAGAGTAAAAGATTTTAGTTAAAGACTTAAAAGTTCTATTTAAAAATAAAATTTTTAATTAGGAAAGACTAAATTATAATATTTTTGTCTTTAAATAACATATTACATTATGTATATTTTTTAAATTACAACATTGAGCCATAAGGATGAGCTGCCAGGAACATTTGGGGGGGACTGCCACAAGGAAGGGCCGCCCCTGCTGAATCTCACATACCTGTGTGAGAATAACAGCGTACTAAACATGCTTTAAAGAATTTATGTAAAATCAGAAACTTTGTTTTAAGCAGCCTAATCAAACCCAGGCCTAAATATAAACAAACGATTAAGGGGGCAATCCCTCTAATGCCTGAAGTCATTGAAGTCCTTATTTCTTTTATATCCCTACTAGTCCATTTTCACAACCATTCTATGTATTACCAAGTATTATTAACAAAGTAATTGGTGAGAAACTTACATCTATAGGGGCACCAATTGGCAACTTAAGGACCATGTCACCAAGAATATTTAAGATGGACATCTCAAGGGACTCATCAGCTTCTAATACCACTGCAGAGAGAGAATTTGAAGGAAGAGCCCGCCCACAATATCCAACAAGGAATATTTCATAAATGTCCGCAATTTCTTTCCATATACGGGTTCTAGCAGATTTGCTAATACTTGAAACTGGACCACTATTGTTTAATTTGTTGACATAGTCAACAAGAATGCGGTTGAACGCACCAACAGCCAACCTCCAAAGTGTACCATCTGGGTTGTCTCTTCTTGTTGTCATACACCTGAATTTTGACATGATAGTATTATACTATCAGTGCAAAATACTTTTAATTTTTCAATCTATTAACATATTCTAAAGCCATGCGGAACAGCTATTTATGATATATACATTAAAAAAAAACTTTATTGTTCAAAACTTGAATTTTAGCCATTACTACCTTCCAAGGCTTTGAATAATTTCAGGGTATATAATGAATTTTTCAACTGCCGGTGCCTGTAGAAAAAGATCTACCAGGACAGGAACTAGCTTTTCTGCAAAAATATAACTAGGAATGCCTTCATTGATAGCTGCAGTTGATCCAGTTCCTGTAGATGTCGCTACTTTGTTAGGTGATATTGCAGTAGCGCCATTTGGTGCTTTGTACTTCCTATGAGAGTCTGCAAAAATGACTACAGATTTCACACTTACTTTTACCCAAAGGTAAAACTGAAAACTAGCAGGTACAACCATATTTTTCTATACCTGGTATAGGGTCAGAACTTCTTGCTTGATCTATTTTATCATCCTCATTCTGTAAATGAGAATCTTCTCTAGGAAGATACTGCAGGAACTGTTGAAGAAGAATAAGCCACATAGAAGAAATGTGCTCCGTTGGACGTAACACTGGTAAAATTTCCAGAATAGTCCGTAGCATGGGTGGAACATTTCCCTAGAAAAAAGGAGCTTACATTCATGAGAATGTTCTTACTTCAAGATGATAACTGTACTACTACTACTACTACCTAAACAGGTTCTTTGAATTATACTGTATGATACATTTTTAAAGCAAAGCAATATTAGAGGAAGACACGGCTGTGCACTAAGACCATGGCACGAGAGACAGTACCAAGCTAACATGCTAGCACTTCAATCTAAGAGCGCAAGCTCAGAAAGATTAAGGAATCTTTCCTAATAAATTGGGAAAATTATTCTTTGGGGCACCAAATTCCTATATGGTGTCATGCACTGTTCATGCATTTATATTTTTTTTCCTTTTTTACCATTTATAAAATATGGTTACTCAGTTGTAAAAAATGGTTATTCTGTTATAACCATAATAGAATAATCACTTTTTATAAGTGAATAATCATTTTTTATAAAAGATAAAAAAGGGAGGAAAAAAAAAAGATGAACACTGCTTGGTACCATATAGGAATATGCTTCCCAATGAATAATTTTCTCTAATAAATTTGTCACTGTAGACCATCTATTAAATTAATTTCTGTTTCTTCTAATGTACAGTAACTAAATGTGATGGTGGTGGATGCCTAAGCATACTCCAAAATTACCACTCCAACTTCTGATTTTATTACAACTGCAGCAGCTGCTACTAAGTTAGTACAATGAACAATACTTGGGATGCCAATGAAAATATAGGCAAAACATTCTGAATGTACAGCAAGGCAAGCAGAATCTGAACAAACCCAAAAATCAAAAGTGGCATTCCAATTTGTGCTGCATATGCTTCCTTATGGCTAAAATCCTTTTCACTCAGTACCAGATTGTAACTTGTAAACAATTTTGCATACATTCTCTCATGGTGCAAGAACCATGGAATTATGTAACTTGCAAACAATTTTATAGTCAATCTTTACAAATTAATGATGATACATTTCAAGGTATTGGTGCAATGTGGGAGTTAATGTACAAAAGATAACGGGCATTATGAATAACTGTTCCAACTTTCAAAAGAATAAGCAAATGGCAAAAAAAGAAAATAAATTAGAAAGACTTCGAAAAATAGAATATTAGCATGGCTTTGGAAAAAGGAACTGAATGCAACATTGGACTTACAAATTCTATTTCAAAGTTATCATTAGTTAACATAGCTTGCTTCACAGCTAAGTCTATGATTGCAATATATCGTGTGTACATGTCATCATTGAACATCGCTTGAGCTTGTACATAAAGCTCTCCTGACAGACAATTGAAATATCAAAATAATGTCAGTCCCTTATGAATATTAGGCATCAGAATCTATTTCCACGAGTGATATATAAACAATAAAGAAAATATAAATTAAATAAAAATGAAAATCAATACATACCAAGTCCATGCAAAATCTCCTGCTTGACCTTGGTAGCAGCATTGGAGCCATAACTGGGTGGCTTTTTCAGAACAAGCTCGTAAACATCAATTACTGAAAGAAGGTAAGGCATTGGCATATTTCCCTAATTCATGCACTTGTGTCAGCACTTAAATGAGTATATTCAACAAGTGCTGCTAAAAGCCAATATGGTTAGTTTCAGAGACAAAAGGCAATTAAGGGAGACTTGATTCTGTCGTCTATCTCTTCAGTTACAAAAAGAAGACCAGCTCTAGTTTAGACAACTATCACTACCTTTGACGAATGGGAAATAACAGTTGTCTGCAAACAATTTATGGCTGCAAGTGCTACCTCTTTACTACCCCTTAAAAAGCTATTCTCAACAAAATGAAGCAATGATTCCCAACCTGCATAGAACCACATTAAAGCAGAATTACTTGTAAATTAAAGCAAACAAACCTACCAGATACATCAAAATTTAATGAAGAACCCACCAGACCAGAATTTACTTAGGCTTTTGAAAAAAGGAAAGAACAACCGTAATATACGTGCTATGCCACCAAGAACTAACACAAGTGTCTCGTCCCACTGCTTCTGAGCTGTATTACGACTGCAAATTACAACATAAGAATGTGTTAAAGAATTTGGGAAAGTGTCATGAGATAAAGAAAGCAGTTGCTTGTAGTACATTCAAATTATTAGTGTCATTATGTAGTCATAGCATCAGTATATTAGATACAGGTTTAGAGGTCAGCATAATGTACACTGTTCCAGAGTCATTTTGGTGAATATATTTGTCTTCTCATTCTTTCTCTGTATTCTCACTCTCCCGGTTTTCTCAACATGGTATTAATGCCATGGTACCTTCCACCCTAACACTAAACCAAGTTTCAATACCAAAAAAAACAACAAAGATTCCAAAAGAAGAACGACGATCTCAGAGGAGGCCACCCAGCACTATTCTATCCATATCTTTATAAGACAGATCACACCATTTAGTGTGTCAAAAATCAGATCATATCTTATCTCTCTTGTATTTTAACACACAATCTGTTGTACCAGGCTAGCAGATTCTAGATTTTTCCAGCCAACCAGCACTAGAGACCTCCACTGGAAATGCCAACAGATGCAGACAAGGCAACCTCTGCCATCAGAAATCCAGATCGAGGGATCCAATTTTTTTGATTTTCAGATTGTGTCTCTAGTTGCAAACCGTCAATTCAGGTCTGTCCATGTTTTGCTGTTTCTCTGGCACCAGTTTCTGGTTAGGACATGGTACAACAGTTTCTGGCCAGAAATGACAAAGTTTCTGGCTATTATGATCTGGTATTTTTGGTCAAACTTGCACTTGTCTCTTTCCATCCATACACTACGAATTCAGAAATAAGCTCAGGGATTCGATTTTAGGAGTTATTCCAGTGACTTTTGGTCAAACTTGTGCTTGTTCTTCTCCATCCAGACAATCTGCAGCTACTCCAGGGCAAGATGTAAGATCACACCCTTTTTCAGATATCTTGTCGTGTCTGATTGGATGTCCTATTCATTCAAGTTCTCTTTATGATTGGCGATTGGCATGTTGTTCATAAGTTTCAGTTGGTGTAGTATCATTATGCATAAAATTTTCTCAAATTCAGCAACCCCATGGCTTCTAACAGGTTATTTGCCCATATTCTTCAAAGGTTGAGTTCTATCTAACGTTAAAATTTGAAGTTGGAGGTCGGTGTTTGACTGAAAGTCAATTCCTTAGTTGAGTTCACCACTGATTGATTGAGCTTTTGTTCAATTTGTTGTCAGTTTACATAAAGTTTTACAATGGTTGAGCTTCAAGTTGTTAAATTGATCTCATTACAAGTTGTGGTTGGTTGATCTCGTTAAGCTGTTATTCCTTCAGCTCTTTACTAGTCCATTTGTTGAGTTCGTTGCAAGTCATTGTTCTTGAGCTCATTACAAGTTTTCATTAGGTGAGCTACTCAAGTTACAAGTTTTTTGAACTAGTTAAGTTGCAAGTTGTCAATTATTATTATTTATTATTATTATTATTATCTATTTGTTAAGTTACAGTTAAGGGGTCTCTGGAGTCTCTTCAATAAATATATTTGTCTTTTCCCTTACTTGTCTCTCCGTCTTTTTCACTATCCTATTTTCTCAACTGAATGTATTGCTAAGGGCACAAATAAGCAAAAGAAGGGAAACAACGTCAAAGTCAATTTCATATACCTATGATGTATGAGCATGTGAACTGCCTTTCCTCCTCGAGTCCCAAGTTCTTTCCCTTGCCATTCATCTTTTGATGAAGTAGCAGCCTACTTATCAAATACACAAAAATTTCGAAGTAAATCGGCTTATGCTGAAAGCAAGCTCTCAATTATCAAATGATAATGGTTTCAGCTTACCATGTGAGAAGCACGATCCAATGTTGGGAATACATAATTCCAAAGACAATCTTCCCACATCCGTTTTGAAAGCTTTTGCCCATGAGTTCCTAAAGTTTGGAAAAGCGTTCTCACAGCAGAATTCCTCACCTGAAATACAGAACTTTGAGTGACAGGAAAGCACTTATATCCCGCATCCGCAATGGAGCTAATTAGTAATTAACTTCATATAATCTCACTTTAACAAAAGGTATACGTAAACTATACATCAGTGTTATAGGTACTGGAGTGGACCAGCTGGCAGACTGGCAACCAGTTCGTTTTGGTTCCTTCATCAGACTGACTGGCTTTAAACTTGAACTATGTAAAATTTTAAACTGCTTTGTACTACTCTTTTACCCTTTTACTGCAGGTATAGTAAAAGATTGCGTGAAGCCGAGTTATGAGGGCCCACACGAATGATGGTCTAGCTGTTTTAACTTTTTATCCCTTTATTTATAGAGACCAACATTTCATGGACTTGTTCATTCCATGACGTGGGACTTCGTTCGCTTGGCAACTTACCAGTTAACATTGCCATGATAGGGACACACATGCAAGTGAGATGTCAAAGAAACAACTAAATAAGTTATGCTAGTACTAGGTTAGGTTGCCATCTAGGTCTTGGTTGGGGATGACTTCATTCTGGTCTCATTCTTCCTTCAAGAATTCTGCTAGTTAACATATGGGACTAGCCTCTCGTATAGAAGAGAAAGTCTATCCTTAATTGATTGAGTACGAAACTCTTATAATTAGGAAGTGCCAATTCTTTCATTAACGTTAAAGAAAGATTAGCACAATCACTATATGATAGAATGAAGGTACACCAGAGATAGGTGCTTCCAAGTTGAAAATGAAAGCTAGCGAAGAAACCATTCATTCACTGCCAAGTTAACGGACTCAGCAGCTACTGCTTCCTCAAACACTGATTGGACTGCTAACAACACGCATATCAACACGGCTAGCTACAAATCTACAATTGAAAAAGGTGGCATATCAATGGCACGGCATACTTTCTATGACTGATAGTACCACAAAACTATAACTATTTCGAGAAAAGCCGGACACAAGCGAAATCCGGCCTGTACGGATAGAAGGCAGTGGACAGTCCCCCCCCC
>JASKGM010000001.1:12028972-12044518 GCA_034509205.1 Ceratonia siliqua | reverse complement strand
TTCAAATAAAACGACAAAATACGAAGATCGAAATAATTTTTGTTGATACTAAAACAACAAAAAAAATAACTTGCTTTAACTTTTTAATTCTCAATTATTTTATTTAATTGTTAACAAGTGATGTGTCAATAAAATAACATACTAATGCATTCATGCTTTTAGAGCATATATAATAGATGAAATTATAGAGATTAAAATTATTAACTTTACTATAATTTTAATAAAATTATAGAAATTATATTGTCCATGACAAAACTATAAGGATCAAAATTATAACTTTAATAAATTATAAGTACAAAAAATACAATAAAACCTTTCATTTTTTAGTATTTTGTCTAATATATATTGTTTTTGTTACGAGTTCTTAACAACCCCTTAACCAAAATGCAACTACGCGAAGGCTATCTGTTACATACTTACATGACTTGCAGCCAGGTAGCAGAACTAGGTGTACCTGCATGCACCACAAATAACAAATAGAACCCTGGTGGTGCAATATTGGCTGACGATGGACCCAGCACCGTAGCATAATAAGTCTCCGCGATCACATGCGTTACCCCAATTAGCTTCAACACCACCATTCTTTGATTCATCGCAAACGAGTGCGTCGTAAAAGAAGGAGCCACCACCCTCACAGATACTTCGCTTGCTGACATATAATTACTCACTGTGAATGTAATATAACAGAACACCCTGTACCCTAATATATCACAATTCACGTACATAATCGTCGGCCGAAACGAATCAAACTCCGGCGACAAATACGGAGGAGAAAAAGCCTCCAGGCTTAGCTCCGTCGGGAACTCAACCCCACTGAAACTGTAATACACGTGTGGGTTGCTACCTCCAACTAAAACTCTTCCATCAGTTAATAATACCGCCGACGAATGGTAAACTCTAGGCCTTGACGCAGCTGACATCACTGTAAACCGCCGCTGCGGGTTCTCCTCAGATGGACGAAATATGACTGGTGTCAGCACTGCTTGGCGGCCGTGCTCCCAACCTGCTGTGCCTAACTCTGCGCCGTTGATGATAATGACGTCGCCGGTGGGGAGAAGTAACATGTCGCCCATTACTCTTGGTATTGGCATGTTCTCCATCACCCAATTAGGGTCTGGGTCAGTCACTTTGAGCCGTCCACATGTACTAAGAGCTGGTATGAAGTTTCCCTGATCGGCATTGCCGAATGAATCTTGGGTTGTGCCCCCACAAATCATGACTTCAGCTTCAATATAATCTTTATTTTCGTCTAGTGGGAGAAGTACTGATGAGCCTGTGCTTGGATAATTCCGAGGATCCTCACCTGGGATGCGAGGAAATTCTTTAACTACAAGGTTTTGGTTATAGTCAAATAATATGGAACGGGTATTGGCGAAAATGAATAGGTTTCCGTCTGGTAAAAGGTGCAGAAAAGGGTACAAATTATTTTCATTTGGATCAGTGGTTTCTTGGAGAAAGCTAAAAAAGAAAGTTTGTGCAGGTGAGGAAGGATCGTTGGGGTTCCTAGGATAAAATTCGTAGCTGAATTGTCTTCTTCCTCCAACAATAATGATGCGACCATCTGCTAGTATATGATTCGTTGCATACCATCTTCTCTCGGACAAGTAATTTGGGAACTCAACCCAATCACAGATTTTCTCGAAGCAAGGGGTGAACATGCGAATGCGGAGCTCGCCATCGTTATATCCGCCTGTCTGGACGAGGGTACCGTTAGGGAGAACAGAACCTGAGGAACACCAAGTGTCAGTTTGTACCATTAAGGGTCGGTATGTGTTGGAGGCTATGTCATATAGGACAGAGTGAGCGGTGCAATCAACCGTAAGGGCAGTATCATCGGGATCCATCCGGCAAATGCCATCGGGAAGGGAAAGGTTGGAGGGGCCAAAATCTGTGCGATCGAACATGATGACTTTGTCGTTACTTAGAAGTTGCATGTGCATGGCTGATATGCCAACGCTTTCATGCAAGAGCTGCCATTCTCCTTGCAGGCCAAAGGTTGATGGCAGATCCTGAGATGCCACTTGTGATTGAAATTTTGGAAATGAAGCTAATATGAAGAGGACTATGATCACGATAGGCCTCATTCTGAGTTAGCAGAGAGGAGAAGCGTTGGAGGAATATAGTTGAATTTACTGGTAACTGGTAAGAGATAGTTGGTGTGGCGGGGGTCAATAGAAGGAAATGGAATTTATACATAAATTAGGAATACATAGGAACGAGAAAAGAAGGCTATCTTTGATAAGTATGATGTATTTGGCAGCTAAAACGGCACAACTCAAGAATTGCTGTTTAAGGTCGAGCAACATGAGTATGAAACCTGCCTATCCACATGTGATTTAAGAATCATGATGCCCCCATGTTCAGAAAATATCGGGCTCCGGACTCAAAGCTAACTCTTCAATTCAATATGTAAACATATTATCAGCGTCAGACCCATCTTTGTCTTTCAGCCAGGTAGTTTCAGCCCAAAAATTAATGGTAGAAGAAATCATATAGATGCCTAAGAAAAGGGTTACAATAAAGTTGACTCAAACAACTGATGCAACACAGCTGGAGGTGGCGAATATATAATTAATATGTCGAATATTTTAATTTTTTAAATACTAAAAACACTAATAAAATATTGGTATACGAATAGTTACTTCGTCTGTTTGAAACTATTTCTTTTAAATGAAAAGTACAGGCATATAATAATAGTTACCAACTAATAAAAGATTGGTATAAGAACCTAGAAAAGAAAAGAAGAAACTAGAAATGTCTACACACGCTTAACGAATATTTAAATGGTTTTTCCTCTAATTTTTTCTACCCTTACTTCGCCTGTTTGAAACAACAACCCATCCATCATCTGCTTCAGCTGTAACCTTCGAGATAGGCCCATTAACTGGCGTATTCACCGAATTCAAGTTTGATTCAGATTTTGCCATGTCCACGATCATGTTTGAAGAACTATCATCCCCAATAACTTTGTCTTCACCATCATCTTCTTCGCTGTCGTCGTCGTCGTCGTCATTCACAACCTAGCCGAGCAAAAATGTCTAAGATTATTAAACCTTTCAAATTTATGTAAAATGAACAGTTGTGATTGTTTCTTGGTACATATCATCACAAACAAAAAACACTCTGTGTAGACCATCCAATCATGCTCAGTGAACATAACTGTAAAGTAGCAGCAACTAGTCCTATGGAAGCAGATTGAGAGAACCGATGTGCTCGTGACTTATTTTCAACTTCATCAAGCAACAAAGTCTTTACTTTCATCAGGTTCCTCAACTTCACTAGAAGCAAGTTAATTCTTGACTTATTTTCAACTAGAGATGTGTGGTAATTCTGTACTTACTTTTGAGTCAATTCATGACCAGCATTTCAAGAAACTAGAAAAAGACTTCCAAGATTTTCAAATAACAGGCAGGGCAATGACCGAGATGATATCCACTAGAAATATGACATGCCAGCACTGAGGCACACAACATTTTCCACTTCCATTTTTATAATCAAGGAAGAAATTTCTTAGAAGAGAGGTGAAGAAAAACAAGACCAGAGGATAAGACATTGCACTGTGAAAAGGAGGAAAGATATTTTTTAAAAGAAGGAAGCGAATTACATCAAAATGATGAAGCCCTTCAATCTCTTCACATTTTTATGAAATAGGGCATGCTAAGTTCATGCATCAGGTAAAATGATAAACTCACTGTTCCTCTCTCCTAACATACCCCATCATGTAGAAATTGTAAGAGCTATATTAATTATATATAACCCCACAAATTAATATAATCAAACTCATTATAAAACAGTAAAAGTTTTGTTCCAAACATATCTTTACCATAATTTTACCTGTATTACATGAGGACGAGCAGCTTGCTTAAGATCAGCTTCCCTTAGAATCTCAATAGACCTAAAATTACCTTCTAAACATTCTTCATGCATTATCATTAGTTTTTCAGCTACCTGCAAAAGAATGAACATGAAAATTGGGGACCCGCGGGGGGGGGGAAGCAACAATTATTATATATACCAAAAATAGTCATCAGAATGGCATATAATATGCTTAAACTCTATTTAACCAAAATTCCATCAGCTGGCATCTCAGCATTAATTCAAGTTCAATCAATAACCCATGGAAATAGATACAAGGGATCTGACAGGGAATTGGGTTTCTACAACACAACATATATTTTAGGATTATTGATGCCAAAACCACTAAGTTGATGTACCATGTTAGGTGCAAAGACTAGGCCATTAGCAAAAAGTAAAATGATAAAGAATGAGCTAATCATAGCCACATTCTCAAAATTTAACAGCATTATGTATTATGATTGGGAATAGAAACAAAGCATGTCCACACGTGTATTTTCTCCTTCACCCATGGGCAATATTTGAAACAAGAACGAGTTTATACCATGCACATACTTGTTCTTAAAGTTATTAACAGATTGCAACCACAAATAATTACTGATGCGAGAATCTGAGCCCAACTAACACAAAAGAGTACCTCTTCAACGCTGCCATCATCAACCTCTAAATTGAGAGAAAGCATTCCTTCATCGAGCATGTTTTCCAAGTCATCAATATAAAGAGGCTCTGAGTAGCAAAAGACAGTAAAATCAGGAAAAAAGGAAACAAAAATTGCATTCTCTATCCATGTACAATATTGTTTTCACCTTATATCCAAGTACAATATTAGAGATCGGGTTTGGCATTTATACATGTACAAGGTCCAACCAAGCACTGGAAAAGGTCCACGCATGTTAAGGCATTATCATCTCAAAATCAAGAAAACATCAAAATACCATGAGATCAAACCCTTTGGCACATGTCATAAGCATATTACAATTGGCCGGTACTTGCGAAAGGTTGTCCCCTGTAAGATTATCTAATCTATTCTTTATTATTGATTTTTTACATTGTTTGTTTTATGTGAAATTACATTGTTATTTTTTGTTTCGCAAGGACAGTTGCCTATGGCCCTATGTCGCTGTGTGAAGGTGACCTAATGTGATCATCCCTCTGCACACTAGTAAAAATTGTTCTTTATGTTCTTCACCATTTAGGCTTATTTTCCAAATCAAATAGCGTCTGCACTCATTTGTCAGGTTTGATTGTCCTTTCCCTGAATCCATTCAAGATTCTAATTGAAGATATGACATGCGATTCGGAGGTGAGTATTTCACTTTCACACGTAAGCCTTTTTCATCAGTAATTAACTTTGAATGTAAATATATAATAAGTCCAAAAGAAGATTGAAAAGTTCAAATGATGCTATATGTCATTGTAAATCCAAAGAAACATTAACGGATTCAAAATCTTGAGCCAAAAATTGACCCTTCTCCTGGGTAATTCAGAGAGATATTCCTAATATATATTTTTCAATAATCCCAGAATAAAATCACAATTTCCAAATTATCACCTTTCTGTCTAAAGACAACCAGAATCAACTTCAATCGTGGAGTTCCAACTTCTAACTAATATAAATATAGAATTTTCGAACTTCACACCATAACACCCATTATATCTCGCATAATAAAGATAAATATCTTAACTTTGCTTAACCATAACCAGGTTCTCACTTAAAGATTACTAAGTCAATCTCTTCAGATATGCTTTTACTAAAACAAAACAAGTAGTTTTGAGAGCAGATTGGTTAACCTTTGGATTGGGTGAACCAGGAGAGCAAATCGGTGCCGAGTTGTTCAGCTTTGAGGCGAGAGTCACGGCCACCCCATTCGTTCTCAACGGCCGAACGGAGAGCCGACCAGCGATAGAGAACCAGAGCAATCCCTTCTGTGAAAATAGGGATTGACTCTGCCTGTAGCCGTCTCGAAGCGTCCATCTCTCTGAATATTATGTCTCTAGAAAACCAGTTCCGTGAGCGATGTCTTAAACCCTATTTTTCAGTTGATTCCAAACTTCATGGCAGCGTGGAAAGCTTCTGGCTTTGGCTTCCAAGTCGAGTCCCAGAAGGCAAGGTCTTTGATTTTCCCTAATTCCTAAACGACGGTGTGTCTTCAAACGTCAAGTCGTTGTTACCCATCTCGAGGAAAATGTTGTGATATAAAGTAAACTAAAACTCTTTTATTTTTTATTAATTATTAAGAAATTTTAAAATCTTATCTATTTTTCGTTATCAATTTTTTTAAAGAAAATATTATTACAACAAATTCTGGATGTCATTACTCTAATTTAAAATAGTTTATATATCTCAAGGACTTATGTTTTAAGGTATGTACTTTTTGTAGAAGTATTAATTTAAAATTAAAATTTAGATGTAATAATTTAAAAAATTAAAATTATTAAGTGTTTGAGTATAAAAAGTATAAAGTATTTTTATTATTATAAAAATACTGAAAATTATATAAATTTTATCATATATTTTTGTTAAATTATATTAAATTATTAATTTTCTCACTTCACACTTCTCCCTTCCCACCCCCACCATCTCCCCCCGTCCCATCTCGCACGAACTCACGAGAATCAATTTACATGAACCAGTTCAACACCATCAGAATCCAGCAAAAATGACGATTCCAGATTGCTCGAAAAACAATTCAATACCAACCACCATGATAGAAACTCGGTGAAGACGACGATTGCATGTTTGGGTGATTGGAAATTTCAAGAATTGTTTTTTTATTAAAAAAACAGCTTCTCGAATGAAATAAGTCGAGTCAAACACACTCTAAAAACCAAATTAGTTAATGGCCATTGGTATTTTTCTACAAATTGCCATTTTACATGACAATTTTAAATTAGCAATATATTTTGTCTTTTTTATATATTCATTGATTAAATTAACATGAAATTATGTAGAATTATATTTTTATACATTTCTTATCTCAAAATTAATCCCGTGTCATATAATACTTCATTTCACTGTCTTAGAATTAATTCAGTTTAGTAGTTAATACTCAATACAATTAGACATTTCATATTTATTATGACTGAATATTGAGTCAAATTATAGACTCTATATATTATTATTAATCCTCATATCATTATCCAAGATATATATAAAAATTCAGTTTCTCTAAAAACTTGTTCATAGAGTTCTTTTTTTGGTTTTGTGTAAAAAAAAATCGAATCGTGACATGTTTTTAACAGTCACAAATTAAAAAAAATCACTTTTGATACTTTTCATGTAGTTGACTCGTTATAATTAATTTTGTAAATATCTTATATATGTTCTATATATTTTCAAAAGACAATGGATAGACTCGGTCTTCATTCCCCAAACGTCAAAAACCAAACGTTGAGCCATAAAACACGTTCTATTTCATAACCAAGCGTTTCTTACATTCCCACCGTGTTTCTCTCCGTATGTCACGTGTATTAATCCCTCTCTCTCTATCTCCCTTCCTCTTTAACAGTTCGCAGCGAAAAAAAAAAAGTAATGTCACTTTGGGATCAATATATCCAAAGATGAGCCAAGAGCAGCCTCGGAGGCCACAGGAGGAACCCATCAAGGATGGTGATGCGTTCAACGTGCAGGGCGAGCTGGCCAGCAAGCCGGTGGCGCCCATGGACGCGGCAACGATGCAGTCAGGGGAGAATGCCATGCTGGGTAAGACCCAAAAGGGCGGCACTGCAGCCGCCATGCAATCGGCGGCGAAAACGAATGAGAAGGCCGGCGCCGGCCGTGTGAAACACAAGGATATGACTAGTGCTGCCGGTGATCGCGGTGTGAGTATAACGAAGACTGATAGTTCGGGGAGGCGCGTGATGTCGGAGTCCGTTGGCGGAGAGGTTCCCTTGTCTATCTATATGCATAGATATCTCAGCTAGGATTGTTTCTTAATTTTTCTGCATTGGAGCATTGACTTTTTCCTTGGTTAATTGAATTTGTAGGATGTTCAAAAACTAGAAGGAAAGGAAAGGAAACTCAATAAATTGGTTGAGGTATTAAATTTTTCAAGACATGCACTTTGCTGATATGATGCTATAAAAGTTTGAAAGGCATAAACAAAACTACAAGCTATAAATACAATATTACAGTGGCTATTGGCTAACATTGTTAATTGTTTTGATTGGGCAAAACGGAGCCAGGTTGTAGAGCAATATAGTCAAAGATCTCCAATGCAGACGACAACGCCACCTTCTCTTATTCAAGATGCGGGCATTGGACTGGGTGGCGAAATCACAATCGGTGAAGCACTGGAAGCCACGGCTTTGACGGCCGGAAAGAAGCCAGTAGAGTGGAGTGACGCCGCTGCAATTCAAGCAGCCGAAGTGAGAGCCACTGGGCATACCAACATTGTCCCCGGAGGTGTTGCCGCCGCCGCACAGTCCGCCGCCACCCTCAATGCTCGGACAACAAGGGAGGAGGACAAGACCAAACTCGCCGATGTGCTGGCGGTAAAAACTATCACTGCTTTTTCAACTTAATTAATCATTAATTAAGTTCTGTTACCTTGATTTATTGCACAGGATGCGACTTCGAAGCTGCCGGCAGACAAAGCGGCGACGAGGAGAGATGCTGAAGGGGTGACGGGTGCAGAGATGAGAAATAATCCTAACCTCACCATTCATCCAGCCGGCGTGTCCGTGTCCGTGGCCGCAGCCGCTAGGCTTAACCAAACTCATAATAATTAACTGCTAAAATGTATATTATTAATTATCTTGAATTCAAATTATCTCACTTAGTTTTTCTTTATCAAATTCAATACTATTTTTGTGAAAAGAATTTATATAAATAACAATACTAAAATAATTTGCTAATTATATTGTACATGCAAGTGTTAGGTGCTCACCGTTTTTGGACGGTGGCATTTGTATTAATAAATTGCTTTTTGTACTGTAACCAATGTCCATGAATTGCTTTTTTTTTAATAATGACAAAAATTTGATAATTTTTTTTTATGTTTGTTATCAAATTCTTTAATAAAACTAATTGAGTTAGTTAAATATAAATATAAACATATTATTTATTAAATTAAAAATTATAATAACGTGTTATTTTTTGATATACCTATGAATGTTTTAAAGTGGAGAAAACATCAAACAATGCATTTATTGATAAACTATATCAAACAAATAATTCAAATCGATCTCTTACCTTTTATTTCCTGATGCAATTTGGCCTTTATCCTAAACTTCCTTGAGCATACATAATTATTTACTTAGTTCTATCATGCATATATATATATATATATTCCATAAAAGGCAAAATATATTATCAATGAGAAATTGGGAATTGCTATAATTTTGTAGGCATCGAAAAGTCTCGTTCTTGAGAGCTCAATTCCATTTGGTTAGTTTAAAATCCCCAGAGAGCACAATAAGCCTACAACAGTACACTGCCTTTTCGGCTTTCAGAGCTTAGTTAAATCCCATATGTTCAGCCTCATGCCTAATGGATTCAAACAATGGTGAGGATAGGTAACGCTCTCCAAAACTGGGAAATATCACCTGAGAAGCAAACAACATGCATCAGCTTAATTATACATATTTCACTACAACTTCAAACGTTTACAAGAGTAAAATATCAAGTTCGTGTCCAAGGTTTTCCAACTTAAAATTTACTTTTAGAGCATCCTTTCACTTCAACCTACGAAAAAATATCTGCTTATGGACTTATTTGCATAATTGAATAAATGTGGAAGTTATAAGAAAAACAATGTGCAGTTATTAGGCAAACGCCATCACAGAATGTGTAAATTTATACAAGATAGTTATCTTATTTCTGTCTAATCAACTTATAGAAGATGACGAACTTACAACAATGAGCTTTCCTGCATTTTCTGGTCGCTTCCCCAACTTTATTGCAGCAGCAGCTGCAGCTCCAGATGAAATTCCCATCTGCAAAAGAAGTTTTCATATATCAGCATGAAAAATAGAAATTTGAACACGTGCAATAAGAGATTCTAGACTTGATACTCAATAGAAATAAGTGTATAGAAATTTCTGCATATCCATCAAAAAGAAAAAAAATGCGACCATACCAGCAAACCCTCTTTCAAAGCAAGCAGCTTAGCAGTTTCTATAGCTTCCTCACTTGATACCTGCAATTAAGAAGCCCTTGTCTTAGCAGATTGCAGAGAACACTTGACATAATTTTTTAACAAATCTTAACATGTTTCAAAAACATAAATAATGTGTCACACTGTCACTGCATATTCATGTATCATAAAGATTAGTAATATTTGTCAAAATGTGTAACAGTGTAACTCCACTAGTGATATGAGATATGCCAAGGACTGGCAGTGTCCAAGAAATTGGCAAATCAAACCTTTGTCTATACTCAGACATGATTGCCAGACTTGTCATACGACAGGCTTGTGAAATTAGCAAAACTACTTCAGGTGTGGGATATGAGAAAGTGAAAAGTGAAAACAAAGAAGAAGCTGCATTCAGTATAGAAATTCCAAAAGTTTTGGTTAACATGAGGGTCCATAACGCTTAAACCTGATTTTTTTTTTCTTGGTTTAGTTGTCATACAGAGAAACAAAATGATAAAATAAGCACGGTTTTCTGATTTTTCCTTTTATCTTCTTGCTTGATATATCGAGATTCATTCATGGAACAGCCAAAATTCATATGTAACCCGGAAAACATTATGAGATAATAAAGCGGAAATCTTATTATTCTAAATGCAAGGAAATGACCATTTTCTGGATCAAAATTGAATGCATATATAAACTAGTTTTGAAAGCTACCTGAATAACTTCATCGAGCACATTAACATCCAGTACATTGGGAAGGAAACCCGCACCAATTCCTTGGATTAAGTGCTTGCCTTTGACGTGATTACAAATGTAACAAATCAGCCGGTAAACATCCTTAAATTGTTCTCTAAGGTTTTCCTCAAGATAAAATAACAAAACCTTTAAGGATTTATGTATGCCACCGGAATAAAAAGTACATTTTAACAATTCAGCTAACAACAACACATAACTGATAGATTAGGATAAAGTTTGTAATCAACAAGATGATAAGTCTAATTCAAAATTCCAACAAATAAACTAATCCAAAATTTAAGAGGATCTACCCGGATGGGCAAAACTTCCAGAAGTCTTTTTGCACTACTTGAGCTTCAGGTGTCGTTCTGAACCATTTTTAAAAGAACATAAATTTTAATGTTGGTAGACTTTGATGGATTCCAACTACTTCATTCTTGTTCAGCATAGGAAAAAAGGACAGGAATGAAATTAATGTAACCAATAGAACCTGGACGCCTTGACTTCTATGAATAATGATACAGTAAATTTTACAAGACACCACAATAGACTCCAAGCAAAACACAACCAAAAAGAATCAGTACATATACAGAATGGTAACACTAATATCACCTGGCTGTCCTCCACTCAGGACTGCACTTTCCACCGGTTCTACACCATATACCTAGAAAATAATTGCAGCAGAAATCAAGACATTAGCATAAATATGAGGAATACTAGGTCCTTCGTTCTCTCTATCAGCCCAGAAAACATGCACGGTTATAAGGAAAAACCTTGATATCTGGGTTTCTCTCCTTGAGGAAATCACCAGCACCTGTTATTGTACCCCCAGTTCCTATCCCTGCAACCAAGGCATCAATTTTCCCTCCTGAATCTCTCCAAATCTCAGGGCCAGTGGTTTCATAATGAATCTACAAGAATGACAAAAATAGGCTGTAAGTCTTCTCAACCTGGAATTCAAATTACAATAAATCAATGTAGAGAATACCTTTGGATTGGCAGGATTATCAAATTGCCGAAGCATATAACTATCAGGAGTCTTGCTTATTAGCTCCTCTGCCTTCTGAATAACCTCAGAAATTCCTTTCGCAGGGTCTGTCAGATATACCTCAGCTCCAAAGGCTCGAAGTACAATTCTTCTCTCAAGACTCATAGAAGCTGGCATAGTCACTAAAAGTTTATAGCCCTTCAATGCTGCTATGAATGCCAATCCTATGCCGGTGTTACCACTTGTAGGCTCCACAAGAACAGTCTTTTGCCACCATTATTCAAATTTCAAACATGTCACCGTAGATAAAAGTGTAATTTCTGAATGTGATGGCCAAATAAGTGTAAAATAAAAGCCTGAAAACATATATCAGAAGTAATATTGGCACATCTAAGCAAAAATGCACGTTGGCTATGACGGATGGTTTCTGGACAGTAAAAAGACATACAGCCATTGTTGATGGGCATGTAGTGAAATGGGATTTGAATAATATTACTGACAAAACAAAAGCCATGTCAGGAGGTGCATAACTGTATTACTTCTGGCCTGAGGCCAAGAATCTATAAATATGTAAACTAATCATGACTAACCTTTCCAGGTGTAATCAGGCCTTTATCCTCAGCATCTTTGATCATGCTAAAAGCTATCCTGAATACGAGAAAAAAGATTATCATTACAAAGTCTCAAATAAAAGTCCTAACAGTATTACAGTTCCAGATAGCTCTAGTTAGTCAAAGAAAAGGATTTCATGCCTGTCTTTGACACTAGAGCAGGGTTCCATGGACTCCAGCTTAGCAGCAATACGGGCTACGCACC
The DNA here is from genome assembly GCA_034509205.1 of Ceratonia siliqua. Taxonomy (NCBI): domain Eukaryota; kingdom Viridiplantae; phylum Streptophyta; class Magnoliopsida; order Fabales; family Fabaceae; genus Ceratonia; species Ceratonia siliqua. The sequence goes on along the minus strand of JASKGM010000001.1, from coordinate 12,032,044 downwards.
CATCCACAATGTTATTCAGATATACCATTGGGGTATTACCTATTAACTGCAAAAGGAAAAGGGAGGAAGTAGACAAATAGAGAAGGATAAAAATACTGCAAGCATATCAGAACACGGGGAAGGCAGAAGGCGAGTAACAATTATGACGAAATATTACTTCAGTGACATCTTTCTTGATTGCATGCTTTGGCTCCATGTTACCTTCACAGAAAGGCCTGTAGCAGGACGAAGTGAAGCGTAAGAAAATATTTTGAAGGAGTGAATAGAAATTTGAGTCGACTATAATTTATTATCAAGGGGTTTGTACAATTCCATTGGAGAAATCTGTCTGATTAGTTTCGGAAACAGGTTATGTCGTTATGAACAATCCAATCAGAATCTTTCGGAAACTAAATACTGTAGGACCCAAGACCAAACAAAAAAGGAAAGCACTATAAGAGCTCAATTAGCCCAATTTAACGATTCAGCGTAAATGAATTACATACACAAAGCACAAAATAGGAGAAAGCGAAATAGTAACCCAAAATTGCTGAAAACCCGAAAGTTTCGGAGTAAAAAGAAAAATAAAGTCAAGCTCCAATTCAAATGATTCAACAAATACTGAAATCCCAAAGTTTTTTAACCTAACGATTAACTAGCATCACGAGGCCTCTAAGCAAAGTAATATAGCTATTTACATAGCTTCCGTCCCGTATTGAGAATAACACTACCCGCTCAACAATATAAGGGGAAACTAGAAAGCCAGACAGTTGAAAAACCAAGAAGCTCGAAATTAGGGAACAAAGGAGAGATACCAGTTGTAAAGTACCTCACACTGCAAATAGTCCAATAACTAGGACTTGTTATCCGTCTAACATGAACTAACAATAGCAGATGGGGAACCTCTTTGGGCTTGTTAAAGTATGGGTTAAGAATTTATCTGAAATTATCTTGGTTCTAAACCTCTTATAATAGAGCCCCTCCCCTGTCGGCAGAAGATATCTGTGTTCCCCTAATATGAGTTTGATCTTAGCCACAAGGGCAAAGTGTTACCCATTATCATATGCATCATAGCCATGCTAAACAACATATTTGCTTCTACGCAACGCCCAAGGGTCAGCGTTACATGTCTGTATATTTGTCGGTTGCGACTTGCGAGAATCTTTCAATTTTCGAACGAGTGCCCATTCGGACTTTGGATTATCCCATTCCCAGGTCACAAAAACACTAGGCTAGAGGTTTTTTCCTCCCCCTTTCCCTCGTATTACGTTGTTAGTATACGAACGATTAAAATATCAATCAACCCATTAACGATAGAAAAACTTGGAATAACCAAAGCAAGTCTTTTCTAAATTCTGATTTTGATCAAAGGGCATACAGAAGAATTGGCCCCAGAGAAAAGTGAATAGTCAAAGTAAAAGAAGTAGAGAAAAGAGAGTACGAAATTAATATCGTCCAACTCACACTCGCAAACATTACGACAGAAATCTGTTCACCTGCCCACATCTTGACTCCTCCAACATTTTGACAAATTAATGTATAGTTTTTAACTTTTTATTGAACAGATTAATGAAACGAAAGGAATCAAGACTGACATACTATGAAACCAAAATATGAGGAGTTTGAAAGGAAAGTTGTAGCTTTTGAACATTTCCCATGGATCATCCACTGAATCTTATTCCCTTCCCATTTGCGCTGGGGAAGTTAGTTTATGTTGGTCATGTATCACAGGGCGTGTATTAACTCCGGGAACAAGACAGAATGAATAAAATTATAAGAACCATCAACGAGAAAGAAGCAAGAAGTCTCTATCGATTTCTTCCATGAGGAGGACCTGGACATCTTGATTCTATTACCATTTACCAATGCAAATGCAATGATCACAAACATACTTTGGAGAAAATATTAGCACTTACGAAAGCTACTACGGTGCAGGGCACGAGTTTGTGAAAGTAAAAGCTGGCGTTCATTGTAGTCCCACATCGGATAAGCTTGGAAAGAGAGAGGCAGAGTTTCCAACCATAAATAGCTAGCGAAAAGAACAATGCGCCATATTAACGTGGACGGGTCTATGGATGATCGAGGAGGCCCACGGCCGGGTTAGTGATCTCCATTGTGCTACCCTAAGGCCTCCCCGAGCAGATGGAGTTTTAAGTCATAATTTGTGATAGTAGGATCCTGCGATCCCGCGGCCCCTTTCAAAATATAATTCGACTGCTTGTTTCTCAATATCGACTTTATCTAAACTGATTTGTTCCGTAAAATATTGTCTCAGCCAAATCTGTGTAGTATAAGCCCTTCTAAATGTTGCAAGTTGTTACTGATTTGAACTGTAAAATTTATCGATGCGAAATTGAAGGATACAGCCTCAACGAAACAACAGGAACTAAGGTGCTTCCTTCGGCGTTTGTTGATAAACTGGAAGCTAATGTTTGTCAAGGATTTGTGAATAAACTAAGATTGTGATCTTTATCAGATTATACGCAGTCCACCAATGACAACGAATATATGGTCGTGGAAGGGACAGCGTCAGCCACTGGAGGAAAAAGGTATGCCAGTTTGTGGACTATGGCATTTGTTGCGTTTGAAAATGAAAAATTACCCCACATCGGTCATGTTAAGGGAAGAAGAAAGGAGGGAGGCATATAAAAAGAAAGGAAGAGAGGTTTGGTAAACATACATACCTGGACGGGGTCTATGGGCGATCAAGAAGGCTCATGGCCTAGGTAGATGGCTTTCATTGCACACTAGAAAGTGCATCTGCCTAACATCTCCTTCGCGGAGACTGTACGTCAAAATTTGTGGTAGTGGGGGCTGTGTTCGCGCGGCCCCTCTCAACTCTAATTATATGAACTGTTAAGTAGGATTTATATTGGGCATACCAATGCCAATTGAAACAAAGCACAATTGGAAAATCAAAATGATGACTCTGGGAATTTGAATCCCATCTTACCTCTATTTACATGACGTTCTAAATATGCTAATTGTTCAATTGCAAAACTTATGTGAACTAAAGTCCAAAGAGATTATTATAGTCCCAGTTTTAAACATACCAAAAAAGTTATTAAACATAGTTTAGTTTCAAATTTCAAT
>JASKGM010000001.1:11988120-11999833 GCA_034509205.1 Ceratonia siliqua | reverse complement strand
CAAAATTTATTAAGATTAACTAAATTAAATAGTTACAATTAAAAATAATTAATAGTTCAAATTTAAATTTTATGGTAATATAAATATATTTCATATATTATATAATATATATATATATATCTCAAAAAATAATAATAAATAACTAAGTTAGATTGTATTAAATTAATTTATTATTTTTACTAACACAACTCAACTCAATTTAATATTTGTTAAAAAATTCTAACATAACTCAACCCGTATAAAAATTTAAACAAACCAATCAATTGATTTGGTTTGGATTTTAAACAGCCTAATAGCAGAAGCGGTTGGCTCGTTGATAATTCGAAGAACATTCAAACCAGCAATTGCCCTTGCATCCTTAGTAGCATGCCTCTACAAGTCGTTGAAATAAGTAGGGACAATAACGATAGTGTCTTTCACTGTTTGGCCCAGAAACGCCTGCGCTGCCTCCTTCATCTTGGTCAACACCATGGAAGATTACTCCTTCGTTGCAAATTTCTTCTCTTCTCCTCTGTAATGGACCACAATCATGGGTCTATCGCACGGGCGAAGGACAACCTTGAAAGGCCATAACTTCATGTCATTTTGAACTGACGGGTCAGAGATTACCGCTCAATTAATTACTTGGTGTCGAAAAATGTGTTTTACATATTCATGGCCACTTGGTTCTTCGCCGGCATCAACAAATACGGATTCCTGCAGTTCTCATTGTACTGTCAGAAGCTAGCCGGGAAGGGACAACAGAAGGGGGCGATGCTGGTACTGTCGTCGACTTGAGGTGGAAATTGTGGAACCTCGAGCATAAGGGATGATCAAGAGGATGTTTTAAACCCTAGTATAGAAGGAGAAAGGTCGAAGAAAAGGTTCGAGGATTCAGAAGCCACATGGGATCGTAAAGGGCACGCTAACGAGTCTTCTCAATATTTAACGGATGTGTGTGTAAACGTTAGTTCACGTTATAAATTATACTATTTCTTAATTATATTATTTAACGATTATTTTGCAGATAAAACTAAAATTAAAAATATTAAATTGAGATATTTAAAATTAAGAGATAAAATTTGAAGAGAAGGCACTTTTTTATGAAAATCTAGGAGATCTCGATTCATGTTTTGTAATGTCCTTAAGGCACGTGTCCTTTTCTGGGATATTAGATGAGATGTGGTCCACATTCTTGCGACGACATGACTGGCTTATTTCGAAGATAATCAGACCCTCACAAAATCAAAATCCCATACTAAATAATACTCCAATAAGATCATAGTCATCTTCAAAGACATACTCTTAATACAGACCCAAAACATCCCCCCCCCCCCCCTCCTCCCTCAATCTCTTCCATGGCCGCAATCTCCTTACTTGAAGCTAACCCCTTGAAATGGAAGCAAAGCTTCCCTGTACAATTGTTCCCTCATCGCGTGCCTCGCACCAATCGTGCTCTCGTTAAACCCGCTAAAATTTCCGCAATTCTGTATCTTAAAGGTTCCTCTAGATATACTTGCATCAGATGTTTCTTCTCTCAGAAGCCCTCACTTCAATTGAGGTCTGAGCCCCTTGATGTAGAAAACTCGAAATCCCCCTTCCAGGTTATCGCGAATACACTATTGAATGCGCTAAAGGCGTTGCGGAAACCGGCAATAGCTGCGGTCTTGCTGGGGCTGTTGTTGATGTACGACCCCAACTCGGCATTGGCCGCCTCTGGAGGTCGAATGGGTGGGAGGTCCTTCTCTTCGCATTCTTCGTCCTCCTCGGCTTCGAGGAGTTATTCGGTACCCAGGACATCAAGCCCGGGCTTTTCGTACTCGGCGCCGTATTATGCACCTTCTCCTTTTGGGTTTAGTGGGGGCGGTGGTGGGTTTTACGTTGGGCCGGCGGTAGGGGTCGGAGTGGGTGCTGGGTCCAGTTTCTTTCTCATCTTAATGGGTTTCGCGGCATTTATTTTGGTTTCTGGGTTTCTTTCAGATCGGTCTGAGGGTAGTGTACTTACTGCCGCCGAGAAAACAACCGTGCTTAAGCTTCAGGTGATAAAATTTTGCACTTAAAACTATATAAATAAGCATAGCACGTAGAATTTATAGTTTCCTTGTTGATTGTTTGATGGCATTAAACATGTTGCTCTCTTCAAATCCAGCGCCCATGGCTGGGGAATGAAGGCGGAGTTTTACCTTGGTTCAGAAGTTGGAGCTCTCATGTGTTTAGCTTATATTTTGTTGAATTTTAAAATGTTGTTGAACCATAAATTTCATATTTTCATGTTGGTATAATTATTTTGTTTGTAGATGAGGTATTGGCTCTTTCTCTTTGCCGTTGTTTCTTCAAGAAATAATATATTCATTACTTTAAAGGATAAATGCATCCTAATTGGAATTTTAGATGTGTTTAGTAGTAGCGAGGTCAGAAGACAGAATGCATCTTGTAATGATTCTTCTATATTTATTGCCTATCACGTTGTTTTCTGTCTGAACCACATGTTACGGAGCCAAGATAGTTAGATTTAATATTGCTATCACCATGTTAGCTTAACAGATTTACCAGCCTCTTGTTAGCTGCCGTCAGACAACATAATCAAAATCAATTTATTCATGACTCTAAATCCTTGGTGGGTTTTAATGATGTAGTTGTTCTGAGTTTCAATGCTTGTTGCATCTTTAAGGTTGGGTTGTTGGGGATGGGGCGCTCACTTCAGAGGGATCTGAATAGAATTGCAGAAGTTGCAGATACATCGTCTTCGGAAGGTTTGAGCTATGTATTGACAGGTGAACCTTCTAAGTATGGGGATTATTCTTCTCAATTCTTTTTAATAATACAAGATATTGAATTTCATAAGTAAGGCTTATTGATATTTTGTGTGTAGTTTTGTATATGTATGAAATATAACTGAAAAGAAGGTTTGACGGATTATACAAGTAAATATTAGTACTTTGTAATGTTAGTGTTCTTAAGTCTGCTGCAGGACATCCTGTCCACTGCTCCAGTTGAACTTCTTTAATCAAGTTTTAAAAAAAAATCCTGGAACACATTATGAGACACATCACAGAATTTTGCTTTATGTGGGTGAATGAGGGTAGTACTAAGCCTTGCAGTTCATCATCATAATTCTTTTGGTTATTGAATTTTTCTTATAAAAATTCAAACTCGTAGAAAGTAATCAAGTATAATAATTAATGCTTAGAATAATCAAATTCAAAGAAAATTAAGAATAGAGGTTGTAGTTATAGTATAATGTTTACACTTTAATCAATGGTTATATATCTGAAAAATGATATATTACGGTTAATTTTATTGTTATGTAAATATAGAAATTCTTCTAAACAAAGATTTAATTAAAATGTAGAGTTAGGTATGGTTGTTAAGTGATGTAGCTTACATTAACATTGCTGTATTTATTTTCTCTTCTGATTTACTTTTTCTATCTGACATTTTGTTACAGAGACAACACTAGCTTTGCTTCGACATCCTGATTACTGTATCTCAGCATATTCATCTGTAAGTGAATTGCATCTCCTTAAAATACTTGTTGAACTCGTCACACTTACAGTTATTTTTTTCTTCTTTTGATTATGGACATTAGACCATAGTACTACTCCACTGTTATTGCTGCAATAAATCAATTTTGCCATTGATTTTTAAAATATTATTTTTGTATTTTCTTCATAAATAAAAAAAGATAGAAAATATGAGCCTAATATCTGCAACCGCAACAGAATAGTATTTGGGATCATCTGCGGTGGTGGAACTAACTGCAACTGAATTTCAGGAAAGTGGACAGCATTTATGATGCATGTATTCCCTGACACTCCTGCAGGTGGATTTAAAGCGGAGTATAGAGGATGGGGAGAAACGCTTCAATCAACTTTCAATTGAAGAGCGGGGGAAATTTGATGAAGAGACACTAGTCAATGTGAACAACATAAAAAGGCAAAGTACAAGAAGTCAGAGAGCGAATGGGTTTAGCAATGAGTACATAGTGGTATGGTCTGATTTCTAAATAGCTTTCTTGATTTGGTCTCAACTTGTTGAATTTCAGCATACAAAGTGCTTATTTTAAATTTAATGCATTTTACTGGTAATTTGAGAAGTTGGATCAATCAGATGCACATTATGTATATAAATTTTTGTATACTTCAATGCCACAATATTTCATTCACCTCCAGTATATCAATGTTGACCGCCACCACCATCATCATTCTTTCTCTCTCTCCTTGCTTGCTCACTGACTCCTTCACTTACTGTCATCTGGGGATGGGGTCAATGTGGTTTGTTAATAGATTTATGAACTTGATTGGATGGTTTGAAATATTCTCTGGATAAATCATTCGTCTTTCAATTGTATTTATTATTTAGATGTAGGACTTGTTATATTAGCTGTAAGAAACATAAAGAGTTCCATGTAGTTCGTCAGAAGTGCTATACTTTTGAGTTTTGCTACTCTTACATAACAGTAACTCACAAAACTCATTAAAGTGCCTATTTAATATAGTACAATTCCCCATGCATCTCTAGTCTCTCTGATTGTAAGGCCAAAAACTTGACACATACTCATTTGTGAGTTTTGTGAGGAATGCTTGTTTTTGAGTCCCGCATTCCTCCTATACTTTTTGTATTATTAAAAACAAAATTTTCTTGTTTGTTCTTCAAGTTTGGCCATAGAGGGAAAGTGAGTGGCTCTAGAGCAGGAACTACAATTAAAAAATTATTAGTATTGCCTATGCAAATTTAGATTTCAGCGGTTTTAAGGCTATCATATCAAAGAGAGAACTTTTTTTTTTTTTAACACTTGCACTTGTTGTGTTAGTTATCAATAACATAGGGTTAAATTTTCTTGTTTATTCTGCATTTCTGTCATGTAGTTTATAATTAATGGAAGTAGAGAAACGTAAGTAAACCATATTGTTTCAAGTTAGCCTGAGTCAGCTATGAATATGAATACCTATTAATTATGTTACTTACCTTTTCAAACATCTAAGTTCTATATCTTTATTGACATAAAAAATTAGGGACCGTTATGTGGACATAGTTTGGAATCTCGAGGTTAGCATTATGCTTTACTGAGGCCTAGTTAATTCTTGGTAGATGGTTTGACCTTTCTAATAGAAACATGTCGACATACCAAGGAGGATGGTTCATTTGATTAGTTTCAAAGATGGAGCCTATGGACATGATGGGAATCGTGTAGATAACTGTTGCTACAAGGTGGAAGATGAAGATGCATCGAGAAAAGAAAGAAGAGGAAAAGAAGAGATATAATTCAATCTGAACCAATTGAAAACCTTTGCTTTCTCATATGTATTGCTCGTCAGAAACCTTTCTAAAGTGGTGGGCATGAGAACACTCGAGTGGGGTTCACCTTTGTAGAAACTTGTGGCATGTGTAGCTTGCTGTTTTAATTGCTCCTTAGGTTAACATATATAAAAAATGACTTTAGATTGTAACTTCTATTTGAAGAATTCTTTCTTTACTGCTCTCTCTATTGATAGTTGTTTGATTGTAATGATTGTTTCATGTCACCCATTAATCTACAACCTGGAATTCTGTGTTTGGCTTGAGAAATTTTAAATTTAATTCCTGCAAAAATTGTTCAAAGGAAAAGGAAAAGGAAAATAAGAGACGAACATAATTTGCTTCCAACTTCTTTCTCCCTTGCCATTCATTGAAAAAAAAAGAAAAGAAGGGAAAAGTAGGGAAGGGAAGTTCTTCTGACATTCCTGATTCTACACATATCAGATAACAATCTTGGCTGCTGCTGAAGGAATACATAAACTTCCTACCATCAATGGGAGTGGAGACTTGAAGGAAGCTTTACAAAAACTTGGATCCATTCCTTCGAGCAAACTATTAGTAAGATCAAAGATATTCTCAGTCCTTTTGTAGATGTTTCTATTATCATTTCTTCGCAGCCAAATCACATGCTTAAATTTCTTGCAGGCAGTTGAGGTGTTATGGACTCCACAGAATGAGAATGACACTCTCTCAGAACGAGAACTCCTTGAAGATTACCCACTTTTGCGGCCTTTGTGATGATATACTTGCACACTAGCCCTGTATTCTGCGTCAACCGGTATGAGCAGAACTGGGGTTGTAATCTGTATGGCCATTTGTATAGTTGAGGACCGTCTATAGTAAAACAGAAACGATGCTGTCAATACTACGATATTGCCCTGCTTTATTTAATCTTCAAGATTATAGGGTTTGTACTTTGTACAACACTTGGAGTTAGTAGCTCAAGTTCACCAGCTATTTAACTGTACAAATTACGACTACAAGTGAGGTCGATTCTAAAGAAAGCTGTACATTACTTCGTAGAATTATGTTTAGGCTACAATCTAAAAAAATAAAATAAATCATTATGCTCTTATATTAATTTCAGGCAAGTGCTAAACTGGTCGTGGTAATTTATAGACAAATGACATAAATTAATGACAGAAATGTTTTGGCTTATAAATTTTCAAATAGGTCAAATCAGTTATGTATAGACAGCTGAAATTTATTGAGATATATTTTGATTAATTTAATTTATATATACTTCTATAAATTTAAGTATAAGAGTTTCAATTGTTTATAAAACTTTTTTATGAGTACATAAAAATCAGATGCTTCAAAAAAATGTAAAATTTTTATTTAAAAAGTCAGCTTGAATGAGGTCACTGGGTGGACCAGTCCATGATAAATGGAAACCCCTCTGGTTTGAAAGCACGCATGTAATACGATTCTTTTGGTGGGCCATGCTGTGTGATTCATCCTTCCTCTCTCTCTCTCTCGTTCTTGCTTGCTTTATTTCCTTTTTCTTTTCCAATTAATCGATCGTCTTTTGAAAACAAGCCTATCATCCATGATTGAGATAAACAAGCAGAAGGCCTACCTGGATCAGAGCAAATTGGTCAGAGACCATTCCATTGGCCAAGGGCCAGCCAGAACTGACATACCAAATAATATAATGGACCAAAAGACCAAATAATTGATTGCCTTGTCAACGTACCATCACGCCTATCTCATTTTATGCCTATAATATAATGACTTTCCTTTCCTCCCCTTTTAGGTTAGTAGTATTAACATGCAGAGTTTTTTTTTTTTAATATCCATTTTTTTGGTAAGCTTTTAAAGATAAATTCCTGGCCTAAAAGCCACCAATTTATACGTACATAAAATTAGGCTGAAAACAGGTCAAGTACTCGTCAGCTATTAATGTAATATATAAGATAAAAAATATTTAATTATTTTTAAAAAATAAAAAAATTTAAAAAAAACATAAAAAAAAAATAAGGTAGAGTGTAGTTTAGAGAAATCCTTAGAAATAGAAGAACAATATAACACTTGCAGAGTCAGAGTCAAACTCTCTATGGTTGAATCTTCACGCGCATTTCTTGGGCCCCTCTCAAGTCTCACCGTGATCTGCATGCTGTGGTTTATGGGTAAACTTGACCAAATTGCTACGCTCAATTATTGCAGGCAATTTCACACGCTTTGGTCTTCTTGTTCCTGTCATTATGACTGCTACGGCTAAACTTTCTAGTTGGAAAAAGCTGGCAAGTGACAACTGCTATAGGTAATTCATAGTGTAAAAAAAATTGATATATTTACAATTACGTAGACTTAATTAATAGTTACACATTATATATCGCAAGCCTCAATTCTCTAATCCACAGCTGCCACCAATCGTCACCAAAAACTGATTTTTCTAAATACATAACACTGCATTGATGCGTTTGAGAGAAGGTAAGGACTCTAGCTGTTCGTTTCCTTGGGGGGCAAATTGAAATTCCTAGAAAAAAGGGTGCAAATCTGGAAATCAGAGAGCCTCTTTAAGCGTACAAAAGAATCATTAAGCGCACAAAAGAATCATTAAGCGCCTAATAAATTCATAAATCAACAGCATCAACTGGGAGGGAAACTGTCCTTTGTATACAGTGGGGAAGCAATGACCCTTTATCAAAACTCTCTGCACTAACCATACCTTCTCCAGGGGAATTCATCGCCTCACAATTTCGGGCCCTTAGGGTGCCCGAACTGGGGCAACACTTACTGACACGAGAATGGTAACTAGAACCAAAGGGTTTCAAGTGAATCCCATTGTTGCCTCCTTCTAATTTGTCTGTCAGTGAAGGTGACATTGTGCCATATTCTGTTTTCAGCTTTCTGTTACGTGAAGATTTTGCTGTTAGCCCAAACTGTCGATCCCTAAGTTCCCTTAACTCCATTTGGTACTTTGCTCTGAGCCATCTCAGCTCCTGTTGGATCTCTTTCTCACATTCGTCCTCAAGGTCACAATATAACGAACGGATTGTCGAAAAATAATGGGTTCCTGACAAATTTCGTTGGGAATTTTTTGCATTGGGAGCAAACTTGTTTTCCCAAACATCATGTTTCTCATCTTCAGTTAATACTGATTTATCTAATTGTTCATATTGTTCATCAGAATGGCTTCGTTCAAACTTGTTTTCCCAAACATCCTGTCCCTCATCTTCAGCTGATAGTGATTTATCTAATTGTTCATATTGTTCATCAGAATGGCTTCTTTCAGACTCTACTGGACTAAGTTCACGACTTTCATGCTGATTCCATAACTCCTGAAACTGCAAGCAGTCTGGTTGGCTTGATATGTTAGGAACATCCTCTCTAACGTGATTGTCACACTCCTCAGACTGGAATGTAATCTCCTCAAATCGCCCATGCATTAAAGCACATCCATGCCTACAGCACTGAGGAAATTGCAGGTTTTTGGTGCCTGAATTATGTGACAGAAAATCCATGAGGGAACCACTACAAGTATGATTAGATGCACAGTTATGACAGAAAATTTGACTTGCAAAACGGGGAGTTTCCTCAATTCCTGGTCCTGGCCTCCATTCAGGTACCAAGCAAGCAATTTCTCCATCTATCATATCTGCTATACTAGTTACATCCTGATCAGTAATGTCAAGTTCTGCAACCATTTCAGTTGCCACACTTAATGCTGTGTCCGTCTCTATGTCAAATGGGAAATAAATATTTCGAATACGACCTGCAATAGAATTAAGTCACTGGCTATTAAGCTTAAATTCTAGAGCGAAATAACCAATTCATGGGTATATAAGTACCAAAAAAAAAAGTGATATCCCAACCTTCTTTGTCTGAAATTCTTAGTCTCAAAAAGATGCCACCGTCATCTTTCCTCTTGCCTATGATGCTTATGTCAACATCTTCAGAGGGTTCATTGTCTTGGTACTCAAAAAGTTCAATTCCACTAGGTTCAGTCTCAGCTGGATAAGAACACCAGTCTCCTGGAGCTTCGTAGCCAAAACCATTTGAGTATTCGTTACTGAAGTTACTACAACTTCGATGAAGATTAAAGAACGGCTGCCTGATGAGAGGACTCAAGTCATCCAATTCCCCGCTGTCGACTGGTCTTAAATCATATTCGTAATCATCAATTTGGAGAAAAGGGTCATCTAGAAGCTCCCTTGAAGAGAGCCTTAGAGACACTGTTGCCAAGCATTTCTCAACAAACTGTCGCACTTCTGGATCCTTAACTTTATATAGAGCATCTGGTTTTTTCCCCTGGAGATATAAAATGTCAATGAAATCTAGCTACTTGAGAAAAAATCCATCTCATGTAGACAGAGAGAAAGAGAGCAGTCTCACTTTAATAACTTTCTTGTAGATTTGTGCTGGATGAGTGCATTCGCTATAAGGATATTCAAATGTGACCATTTCTAGTATGCACATGCCAAAGGAATATATATCAACTAATTCATTATATGCCTCTTCATAGACTTCTGGGGCCATGAACTCAGGTGTTCCTGTGAAAATAAAACTGTAACAGATGAAACTCTAACTAGAATCACTGACCCTTGCTTATATCAATCCTCCAACTTTCTTAAAAACATTGACTGCAGAAGATATTTCGATCAGTTTCTTAAGTTATTGCCAAAGCATTTCCAAACATCAACTAACTCTCATTGGTGTTGGAGTTGGTCAAATTTTTTCTTATACCTTCTTATATGATGATATATACTGACATGAGATAGACATACCGACACAATGAGCAGCATGGGATTTCCGGAGAATTGCTGCTAGACCAAGATCCCCAATCTTCACTTCCCCTTGGTGTCCATTAACAAAAATATTGTCACATTTGAGATCTCTGTGGATCACAGGTGGGTCATGGCTATGAAGATAGAGAAGTCCTCTCAGGATCTGTCTACACCAATGCTTTACTGCTCTGATGTTAACTCTCTTGTGTTTTAACCTATACCTATTCGATAATAACGATTAATAAATTTAGAAAAGAAGAAATAAGACAGATCTCAAAGGCACAAAAAGGAAGATGAACCGAAATAATCTAGAAGGGAAAAAACAGTTTGAACTCCATAGCACTTACTGCCTGAGAGTACCAGAAGTGAACATTTCAGTCACGAAGTTGATATTCCTATTAGCAGTATCGACCCAAGACGTGTAAAATTTCATGATATTTTTGTGTTTCAATGTTTTCAGGAGATGAATTTCACAGTAAAGTCTCTCAAGATCTTCAGGGCTTTGCAGGAAATCATAAAGCTTGACCTGGTTCCAGGCAACTTCGATTCCTTGATACTCGTCAAATGCTCTATATCTGCGTCAATTGAGGAGTAAAAAAAAAAAAAAACTATCAAATGCCCATTTCTACAAATTCAGAGGAAAACATAAAGGAGCTCAAATTCTTAGAAAATATGTATGGGCCAGAAAAATTATGAAGTGGAAGACCCAAAGATCTTCCAATATTGGAAAAAACAGAAATGGATATAATAAGAAGTAGGGGGATATGATGAGTTTGAATTCATACACTGTCTTTGAAGCTCCTTTGCCGAGGATTTCATTGTACTGTAACAAACACCGAAAACAATATCATCAAAGTGAGGCGGAGGGGGGAGAGAAGGAGAGAAAGAGGGAGAGAGTAGAGAGGTATACTCTGCCATATCTGCCGGTTGGATCAACTTCGACAAACTCAAAGTCATCTGGTTCGAAGTGTGTGACGCCATTCATTCTCTAAATTTGCTATCTTTTTTGTGTGATATGATTAGATTTCTCTCCGCTTGCGTTCTGACACACGAGCAGAGAAAGAAATAGAGAAAGGGAGAGGTATAATATTTACTCGAAGAAAAATAATAGTCTCTGAAATCTTTCGCAGTAGAAACTGATGAAATAATTCACAAGACAGGGAGAGAGAAAGAGGGAGTTAATCAAAAGTAAGAAGGCAAAACTTTGCAAGGGTACCACACGTTTCGAGGAGAAAGAAACAGCCCACGAGGGAAGGTGACAGATAGAATAGAGGGAATGAGAGAGAAAGAAGAGGTCTCCCAGCTCCCTCCTATAAAAGCACAGAGCTGAGCTGCAAAACCAAAAACTAATAACATGTACGGGCCCATACGACATGCCACACTCATGTTCAAACTGATTCCGTAGTCCCTAAAACTAAATTGGATAAACTATTAGCCCTCTTTTGACCGCTAATAATTGGTATTCGATAATCAATTATGATCATTTTTTAAAATACAATAAATATATACTAAAACAATTTTATAATATAATTATTTATGCTATTTGAATTTATATATTATTATTAATATTTTTTATTTATATATACAAATTATTTTAACTTTTATATAAAAATTTAATTTTTTAAAATTTTCATTGCATAGGCATACAAAAGTAGTTGAATAACAAAACTATATATTATGAATTAGGAGTAATTATTTTTTTTAAA
>JASKGM010000001.1:11960719-11979469 GCA_034509205.1 Ceratonia siliqua | reverse complement strand
CAATGTCTTTCGTCAAAATGTGATGATGTCTATCTAATACATACCAACCTCCTAATTCAAGATATTTACAAGAACAGTAAAGAGTTTGTCGCAAATCAGATATTTACGGCGGGGGGGGCGTTCTCAAAGCCTCTTTTTGTCATCAATGTCTTTCGTCAAAATGTGATGATGTCTATCTAATACATACCAACCTCCTAATTCAAGATATTTACAAGAACAGGAAAGAGTTTGTCGCAAATCAGATATTTACAAGAACAGCCGAAAAGTAATTATTGTTGGCCAACTTTAAGTGAATGGTGACTTGTCTCTGTTTTTATTATTTTTATTTTTGTGGAAAAGTAACCAAATTGCATTACCAAAAAGAAAATCTTAAGTATATCTCCTTTCCATCTTATTTTGTTTGATAGCCCCAGCTTACGACTCTATTATCTCTCTTATCAGACATGGAAACATATCTCAAAAAGTGTTGTAGACAAAGCAGCTATGTGAGTTTTTACGGTGTTCAAGATACAAATATTTATATGCATCAATTGTCGCAGTACACAGATAATTTCTGCTCAAGCCCCATGGGGGAAGGAGGGTGGTGGAGAAATTCTCCATCACTCAAGTTTTCTGCGGTCTGTCACAATGAAATTAACCATGTGGAGAACAGTGCTCAAATTGAAATTGTAGCAAGTAAATGGCTCAGCTAACTTTAAGGAAGAAGAAAGGGAGGGCCATGAATAGCCAGTTTACCTGTTTGAGGATGGTAATGCATACAGACTAGAAGCCAATGCTCTTGTTCTCAGCTGGATCTCTGTAAGCATTTTCCATCGAAAATCCAGATCTTCATCTGTTCTGAAAATTCACTGTAGATACGGATTACTTCCTGAAGCACATTTTTCTTTTCTAGTTCTATTGTAAATGACTAAATCAGAATATGATTCATTCTGCAGTCAAATAAATTTCTATAATAACAGTAACAGAATTATGAACTGATGCAGATACTCAAGCTATTGACAATAATCTAAATTACAGAAATGACCTAAATTGCAAATCCAGGCAAGAATGACAAGAAAGAGAATATTCCTATGAAATACAACGCCCATCTAATTGTAGCAAAATAGGCCATGGTCGCTGTGGAAAGGAGAACACTGGGAATATAGATATAGCATCTTTATATAGTAAAGTTAACGGTGCATAATTAAACATTCGGGCTACATGTTCTAACCACGAAATTAAATTAGAATCAAGTATAAAGTATAATAATCTGAACACTTCCAAAAAGACAATGGTGATATAGAGTGAAGCAAGCAAATATGGAATTTTGGCAATGACAGAGAAATATACAAGATGGGTTTGGCTGGTGGGTTGCGTAATAGCGATTCAAGGCGATCGAGTTTCACTCCAAGCTCCAATAACTTGGATCGAGTAGAGTCAACGATACTGGATTGCGCGAAATTCTTGTGCTTTATTCTGCTCTCCAAGTCCTCCACCCATTGTGAAGCCTCCTCAGCTTCTCTAATCCATGCATCTATTACCAAAGAAAGTTTTGACATCTCTCCTTCTGAGTTCTCTCTCTCTCTCTCTCTCTCCCCTCCGGTGATCCAAATAACAAAGAAACAACCTTGAACAGAAGATACAGTGTCAGTGTAAAGAAAAACAGGTAATTTGAGGAAGGCAGTAGCACGGGGTGAGGGAAGGTCTTGGTGGTCCTACATGGTGTCGAGGGGCATCTTTAGCCTCGTGAAGTTGGCGACCATTGTCTTAGCCATATCTTGCAAGGCCAGCTGGTGGCCGAATTTTGTTTGCGCTTAATGATAGTGATTATTTAGGTGAAATTATTGAGATGGCGATAAGAATTAAAAAAAAAAAAACAGGGGATAAGAAATAAGATATTGATATTGATAGTTAGTGATCCCGCGCGTCTTGATCATGTCTCATAATTAGATTTCCCTCAAATCAGCTCTATTCTGTCACTTGCTTCAACTTACTAGCGAGTTATGTAAACTGCACCTTGCTTTGTGAGGACAAAATTCATTTACTTTAGGCAGCTTTTGGGCCAAACCTGGTTAACCCAAACCATCATTTCCTCATAACCCCGATATCAATATTGTGTTTTAGTTGTTCAGTGGCCAAACACCATGTAAGAATAATGTACATGTCAGGCTATTTCATCATCTTCTTTTGTTTTGATGGAAAGAATCCTCAGGTTGAGAAATGTACTGCTATCTCCCTCAATGACGAAGAAGTATAAACATGATCATTATACTGTATATGATGTTACTAAAATGCTACATGTGGACCAAAAATGTTACTTTCCCAAATCTTTTATATCATTACATTCAAATCTTTTCTTATTTAGAATTTTAGTTGCACATGAAATAACCAAATGATAACTATGTCAAATAAAATTAGAATCGTGTGTAGTATTATATGAGATCATATTCTCTTTTAGTCATTTAGAGAGAACATGATCCCATGCATATCTGTATATGTTTCAAATGATGGACATGCATGTGATATTGAGTATTAAATAAATTGAAATTATAAAAAATAAATAGATGAAATATATATATATATATATATATATATATATATAAAAGAATTTAAATATATTTAGTTCACAATTTATATATATATTAAATCAATCATTAATAAATACGCCCAAGCATATCATACTTAGTTTTTAAAAATATTCATTAAGACTAAGAGTTCCGGATAAGATTTTGTTTTGTTTTGTTTTAGAAAGCGACATTTTCTCCTTAATTAATTTTCCCTTTTATGGCCTACTTACACGTGATGATCGATGCTCAGTTTGCATACCTCATGCCATTAATATATCTTTCCAATTACACTTTAATAGCATTCTATTTGTAATTATCACTTTCCAGTTTTACATTTTAATTTTTCTCCCAATGAATATATCTTATTAGAATAAGAAGGATTCGAAATACCATATAACATGTATTAGAGACTGACAAAAGATTTGAAAACAAAAAATGTGGATTGACGGAGGGAAAAGCAATTTTCCTTCTGTTGTGACTTTGGAAGTTCACACTGATGATGACGTGTAATTTTTGTATATTTTAAAATAATATTATAAAATGTTTTTAAAAAATAAATACAATAATAATTTTTTTAAAAATAAATAACACTCTCGCTCAATATTTTTGTGGTGTTAAATGAAAATAAAAAGGAAGTTTAATTTGTAAAATGTAAAAAAACAAAGGATTGCTTGATTAGGACAAGGTATATAATGGCGAGATCGTGCTTGCATTTACACGAGATTGTGGGCTCCACTTCTTCCTGGGAACCGTTTCTGACCTTAACTCCTTGGAACCGTAATTACACTCTCAACGGAATACATTGTAACCTTTATACCTCAATATCCGTCAAAGTAGAGCGTTCCAAACCTCAACTCCAATTGAAATTCTAGGTTCTCTTCCTCTGTTATTCATGTGGCTTTGTCAAGTAAAAGGAACTCTTCAGAGGGAGAATACGAGGGTAAATAGATGGTCTCTTTTTTTTTTCTTTTTTTTTTCCTTTTATCAATGTAGAGTAATCTACATAAATCACCCTTCCAGTAATACCCAGTTGCCATTTTCTTCCATATTGTCCCCATCTTTTCATTTTTCCTTTCTCCCATTCCCTCCACTTCCATTGATTTATTTATGCTGTCATCTTCTTGTGGTTGCATTTTACATCATCTGCTTTTGAAATAAATATACGTTTTTTTTGGGGTCTTCTCTCTCTCTCTCTGTTTTTCCGGCAATTGGTTTTTGAGATTTTCAATTGTTAGAGAAGAGGTATTGACAGTGAAACAAGTCTGCATTTTGTCTGCTTTCTGAGCTATTTGACTCCCTACCTCCTCCAAATTCATCTTCAATTTGCACGCGCCTCAACTGCCCTTCCCTGAATTTGGATTCATGGGTTTCTGCAAAAATGTGTCTTAGTCCCCATATCCATGTCAAATCAAAGCATTATAAGCACATCTTGAACCATTTCTAGAATGGTTTTTTCTGTATATCTGATCAATTAAGGTAAGAGTCCGTATTAACTTTGCTTGCTTCTCGCTTTTTATGCAAGTTCTGTTTATTCCTGTGCACTCTTGTCTACTCTTCTTCTAGCTGCAAAATTGGGCACCATCTGTTTGTCAAAAAACAAAAGAGAAAAGGTTGGGGAGTGAATTGAAGTTCCCGTTGCGAAAATGAGGGATTTCCCTTCTTGTTTTGGTGAAAATGGAGTTCAAGTTGCCGATTCTTCATCATCAAACACCAGTAGAACTGCCCAGAACCTGGTTACATGTGTTTATCAATGCCGACTGCGTGGTCGGTCTTGCCTGATTACTATCACGTGGAGTAAGAATTTGATGGGGCAAGGCCTTACTGTTGGGATCGGCAATTCTGCAAATCAATGTCTTTGTAAGGTTGACATCAAACCATGGTTGTTCTCCAAGAGAAGAGGTTGTAAGAGTTTAGAAGCGTATTCTTGTAAAATTGATGTATACTGGGATCTCTCTTCTGCTAAATTTGGTACAGGACCCGAACCATTGGAAGGCTTTTATGTGGGAGCAATTGTAGATCGGCAAATGGTTCTTCTTCTCGGGGATTTGAGAAAAGAAGCTTTCAAGAAGACCAACTCCATCCCATTGCCCTCCCATGCAGATGCAGTTTTTGTTGCCAAGAGAGAACATATATTTGGCAAGAAGGTCTTTGGTACAAAGGCTTTATTTCGCGATAATGGTCAAATTCACGATCTTGTGATCGAATGTGACACTGTAAGTGTTTGTGACCCGTGCCTCATAATTCGCTTAGACAGCAAAACTGTGATGCAGGTGAAGCGGCTGAAATGGAAGTTCAGGGGTAATCAGACTATCTTGGTAGATGGTCTTGCAGTAGAAGTTTTCTGGGATGTCCATAATTGGCTCTTCAGTACACCACTTGGAAATGCTGTTTTTATGTTCCGAACATGCCTCTCCGCAGATAAATTGTGGGCTAGCCCACCACTTTCAGATGATAATCTGTTGCAGTGGTCTTTCTCTCAGAGATTTTCGGACACCAAATTGCAAGGTCTAGGTTTCTCGCTCATTTTGAACGCTTGGAAGAACGAGTAGAGATGCGGAAATCCATCATCAATTGAATACTAACAATCCGTTTAGTGAGTTGACTTATCGACAATGTATTTGGATTACTTTTGATTAAAAATGAGTCCTTTTATCTGTCTCCCTCCTTTTAATTTCATACTCTTAATTTATCTGAGTTATTTGAACAGATCGGAGTCAATTTTGTTCAATTGGCTGTACATTCTTCTTCAAGCGTTAACTTTATGATGCATATTACAAAAACTATTTAGTCTGAAGTTTCTTTCTGTTTTTATGAAGTAGATCTTTATCTTTTTTATTTAGTATGAATATATTCATTATTTGCAGTTTTGCACTGTCATCTTCATATGTAAAGGACACATTTTTCTGGTCAATCCGATGACATACTGTCAGCTCTTAACCTCTGATACTAGTCACAAGACTCACAATTCCCTATATCATAGCTTTGCTGTTCTATAATGTTACGCGTAGATTGTGGTTGGCTGGTTGCTTATTATGGGAATGGAATTTCGTTGATGAATGGAAGCTAGGTTTGGCTTTCGTAAGAAATCAGGAGGAAATATATATGTAAGAGGTGTCAAGAAAACATATCTGCCAGTTTCCAATGCATGGTTGCTTATGCTTTTCTGGTTCATTCCTTTCTTTGTTTCTGTATACGTCTCTGTTTGTGGGTTTGCTGGACCATAGTTGTGCTTTTTGGAAATGGACCGTAATAATTGCAGTTTGTGCAAGAAGGAAACTGTCTATGTGAAAAAGGATTATGCATTCTTTTAGCCCTTTTTCTTTACCGTTATGTGTATAAATTAATCATTATTTGTGGGATGACGTGTTTTTGGAGGAAGGGGGCATGAGATTTGCAATCTGCCAGGAAGTCAGACTACATGAGGATTTTAAGCATTCTAATTTTGGTAAATTATAGTTAGTGTTTGATGAAATTCAGTATTTTATATCTGTGACTCCTTGATCAGGGGAAATAACTATATCTTACTCACAGGCTATCATAGTCCCATCCCTCTTGATCATTAGGTTAAACTCTTATATCTGTTAACGCTTATGAATTATGCATATAGGCATTTTCTTTGTGAATTACGTTAGCCCCTTAAGTCATGGATGAACTCTGACACATGTGCATGAACTCATGCTCACATGGGATGTCGTCTACTCACCATATCAATCATTGTATCCATTATTGTGTTCAAGGGTCATGGCCAAATTTTGGCACCCTTCAGAGTGTTTTTAAAACTTGGCGGTAGCAGAGAAACCCCATATTATGGTTTCCAATCTTCTAACCATGCAGGTATTCCCTGTTGACTTCCTAATTACTATAATAGTTAAATTTTTGGCATGTTGGACTATACTTCTCTTCTGATGTCAGTGTCACATTCTTTTATTTAGTTCCAAAGGATGAAATAGTGATCCTAGGTGTGAGGTTGAAAAGGGTTAGGGCAATCCGGCTGTTTAATCGAACTCTAGCTTGGAGAGAAGAAAACTGTGTTGTCTGAGTGTCAGATATCTTCCCTCCTGAGGATATAACAAAACAATGCAGTTCAATTTGAATGTTTGTTGAAATGTGGAAGGGAGAAAGCATAAAGGCAAATGGCAAAGTCATTTTCATTGGAATTGACCCCTTGGGAATCTATTTGGGACATGTTTGTGTTGTCATCTAGCCATTTAAAGGCCAAGTCGCGGTCAATTTAACGCTAGCAGTGGACGGTGGGCCTAGGCCCAACCCTGGGCTACGGACTACCCCAAATGGTACATAGTTGAAGCTTCATTCATTTTTGGGGTGAAAAGGGAAGGGGATGAAAGCTGCAATTTGTAGGAGGAGGAGGAGCACAGTAACAGGAACGAATGGAGGGCGTGATGAGCGGCTGAAAGAAAGCGCGTTGTGTTGAGCTTCGTCCTGGCTAATAGGCCAATCATCATCATTCCTCATTATGCTTTCTTTCTTTCTTTATCTCAATCCCGCCTTCCAATCTGGACAGATTATTGACTAATTATTCAATTATTCTACTCCTTTTCCTCCTCTATATCAGTTTCATTATATTAAATACAGGTCAACTGTTGTGCTTTTTAATAATTACCTCACCCAAAATTAATCCCATAACTGTTGCTAATCATTGAAACGACTCATTTTTTGACATTGCAAAAAATTATGTCACAATGTTTAATTTTATAAAATGTTCTAATGAATTAACAGAAATATACATTCAAAAATGTTATTCCGTAACTGATAATACTTCTATTTTTGTTTAATTTTTAAATATGAGACTTTGTTTTGAATATGTTCATAGAATAAAGTACAAGAATTTTTCTTCTGTCTTGATGGTTCCAGGTGGCATACAGCTGTATAATGCCCTTCTGAATTTACTAGAAAGCCCATGCTTTTAGCATTTATTTCCCCCACATGTACACAGCTAATATGCTCGCACGCGTAGCTTTTGCCACTTGCTGTTGCTGGTAGCGCCGTTTTGTAACTTTGTTGAATGCTAATCCAACATTTTTTTGTACAACGAAAATTTTCGACAATGGGACCAAGAATAAAACGCTTGAAATGACCTTTTTGCCTACTCTAACGGTCGCTTAGTACCACCAGAGCCCACAAAAAGACAACTAGGCAAAGCGCCGACGAGAGAACAATATCGTCATTATACTGCAACACGTAAGGTCACTTCTGTAATTATGTTGATGTGGAGGTTCTTTCTGCAATTTGACAGTTAGTACAAATAAAGAAAACTAGGACGCAGAACAGAGGAGGATGAACAAGAAGAAGAAGAGCCTTCAATCAGTTCTGGCAATAAGTAATTCAAATTCCGTGTTTGCTTTTGGTACAGATTGAATGTATAGAACTAAGTCATGGACGACTCAAGCGACTCAACGTCCATTGACATTGATTTGATACCTTTAGGAGGGAAGGTAAGATAACTATCCTGCAAGTTTATTCTATTCCCTTTTTCATCCTTTACTTTCGTAGAGCAAGTTTTCTAAACTGGAATTTATGGCTTTTCTTTTGGAGTTTTTCAGGAATGCACGGTGAAAACAAGTAAAGGTTCTATCTCTGTATTAGTTTGTGGTGATCAAGAAAAGCCTGCTCTAATAACTTACCCAGATGTGGCCCTCAATTGTATCCTTCTTCAATACTACCTTTTACTTTATTCGAGCTTCTTTTACATTTTTTGTTGCATTCAACCCTTATGTATTCAAAATTTATTAGCCTTTAACTCATTTGTGAGTAATCCTTTCTCGGTTTTCTGCTATATTTGCAGATGTATCTTGTTTCCAGGGCCTCTTCTTCGGCCCAGATGCAGCTTCTTTGCTGCTTCATAACTTCTGCATTTATCACATTGATGCTCCAGGGCATGAGGTCACTATCAAGTATCAACTTTTTTCCTTTCAAGGCATTAATTAGTATTAAATATTTATTGGCTTCATCTAGTCATTTTTGAATGGCCAAAAAAGTTTAGTCATTGGTGTAAACAACGTTGGAGACAATCCTTGTAAAAATTTGGATGAACCCTTCTTCCATGTTGCACGTGGTAGCTAATGATGAGCTTTAAGGAATTTTAGATAGCTGAGCTTGAGTTTGCATCCAGGGGTGGTGTGGATTCAGAAGTATACAAGTTAGATTTTTTATTTTCTTTTTCTTTGATAAAGCTTCAATTGCTCTTAAGGACCTGATTCTGAACTTCAATTGACTTTGAGAATTTTTCACTAGATGAAGCCATGATAGCTTAGAGTAAGATCACACTTTGTGAATGGAGATATGGGCAGTCTCCTAGACTCTAATAGACCCTTTCTCATTTGCTTAAGAGTTCTTGCAGTTGGGAGCTGATGTGATTTCTTCAGATGAACCGTTTCTTACTGTGGATGACCTTGCTGACCAGGTGGCGGAAGTGCTTGATTTCTTTGGGTATGTCACCTTTTCTCTTTCTGTGAAAGTGTAGTTTCTGTGTCTCGATAGTGGACCATTAGAACCCATTCCCATATTGTTTCTAGATGAAGAATATGCGATAGCTATTGATATTATGCACTAACATTTTCGCCTAAAACTGAAGACTGACAGATTGAGCTAAGCATTTCTGCTGGTAAGCTGGTGGGTAAATAAGTGATTATAGGAGCCATATCTCAATTTATTGGGGTCACAGACGTTGGAGATGTTACTTATTTAACAAGCCAAATAGCATGTGTCTCACCTTTCAGTATTAGAGACCATCCTATTGAAATGATGCCTATTCCTATAAGAAAGATAACTTCTTCCTCGAGGATTGCTACTGATTTAGTTAGCGGAGGCATGGAGCTTCTACTGAATTTAAGCCCGAACTGAGATATAATGGTTGGAATTGGGGTTTTTATTTTATTTTATTTGGGGGAGGGGATTCTCAGAGTTACTATGCTGTCATATAAGACCAAAGATTTACAAGATTCAATGATAGAGATGCAGTATTGCAAAATTTGAGTTATGTGCTGTGATCCTTTCTAACCTTTTGTTCTGCATAGATGGGATTAAATATATACAGTAGCAACTAATTGGCACCCTTTTAGGTAGTCATTTAATAATTTATATGTGAAGTGAAATCATAGTCCAGCTATTTGGCACCCTCTATCTCCTAGTAAGTAGTAACTTCAAAAATGTAAATTTTGACAGTTTTATAATGCATTCCTTGATTAGGGTAGTGAGCACATGTATAAACCTGTGTAAAGGAGCTTGATTAGGTTTTTAACCTTAGTCTACAAATTTTCTTAAATCAGGCTCAGAGAGGTTCTGTGCTTGGGTGTAACAGCTGGTGCTTACATCCTCACACTCTTTGCAGTAAGTTGGCAAGTCTCAGTTACAATTTTGATCTATTATACCAATCTGATATAGTGAACTGCATTGCTTCTTCTCATTTGGCAGATGAAATACAAAGAACGGGTGCTTGGATTAATTCTTGTTTCACCTATTTGCAAAGCACCTTCATGGACTGAATGGCTTTACAATAAGGTTTTAATCTCGGTCAGCTTGCGTTCATAATATGTAACTAATAAGTATGTGCAATTGAGTGAACCACTAACTTAAGTCAGTAGCAATAACATATTTGTTTGAAATAAACCCTCTCTTTAGACACCTAAAAATGACATGAAACAGGAAGAAGAAATCTTATCATGATCATTTTGTAAATAGAAGGTGTATTTAAAATTGTAAATCTCCATTCATGCAGGTTTTAAAGAATTTATTATACTTCTATGGCATGTGTGGTTTAGTGAAAGAATGCCTTCTGCAGCGTTACTTCAGTAAGGTATTCCTCCCCGTCAACGGGACATTACGAAGGTGGAGTCATTTCTGTACTTGACATTACTTGTTTCTTATAGGAACTTAGGTGCAGTGTACAGGGAGCAGAACCAGACATAATACTAACTTGCCGAAGGGTACGAAAATCTCTCCATTTCAGTCACTACTGATACTGCATTCAATACATATATAAGTTGTTCGGATTCGTTATTAGAATCATTGTATGTTACAACTTACTAGTCTGACAATTGGAATTTTTTCCCCTGATTTATGGTTACAGCTTCTAGATGAAAGGCAAAGTTTGAATGTTATGCGTTTTCTTCATGCGATTAATTAGTAAGTTCTTATTCTTCTGACAATCTGATCTCAGCTGTTCTATCCAATATGTAACTGCAGAATCCTGTTATTGCTAACGATGCCCTAATATTGTTGTTGTGATTCAATCTTACTAATCAAATTCTAGCCAGTTGCTACTGGAATAGGAGACAGCTGGAAACTTCAAAAACAGCAAATTATAACTTTTTGTTTCCATGACTTGTTAACAAAAAGGCTAACTTGCAGTAGGTATGACCTCACCGAGGGTTTGAAGAAGTTGCGGTGTAAGACACTTATATTTGCGGGTGTAAGCAGTCCATTCCATGCTGAATCTGTCTATATGAGTTCGAAGATGGACAAGAAAGTGTGTGCTCTTGTGGAGGTAGGCAGTCCATTCATTGTGATCTAATCTATAATTGAAATAGAAATGAAATGATTATGTTATAGTGCTTAGTTAGATTATGTTATAGTGCTTAATTACTTGCCCAGGTTCAGGATTGTGGCTCACTGGTAACAGAAGAGCACCCACATGCCATGATAATCCCAATTGAGTTCTTCTTAATGGGATTTGGATATTACAGACAAGCACATTTTGCATCATCATCAACCAATGGGTCAAATCCAGTTAGCCGCATATCACCAGAACTCCTCTCCCCAGAGAGTCTAGGGATTAAGCTCAAGCCTATCAGAACCAGAGCGGATGTTGAAATCTAATTTCAGTAAATTACCCAAAGCTCCAATGGTGCAATGGAGTAAACTTCTTTAGATTTGCACATAATATTTAGCTATTTTTTAATGAAGCACGTCATTAGCGTAGCATATTCTTTGATTATGTTGGTGTACTTATGATCTTGTTTGCAAAACAGATGCTTTTCATGGTTGACATAGGATTATTCTTTCAAGGAACCAGATTACACCTTACTACTTTCAGATATCATGGAACCTTCAGAAATTAGTATCACTACTTCAACACTGTTGTTCACTGATATTTCCAAATGAATAGATGCATTCATTTTCATTCTATCTCAATTACACACCCACACGCAAGATGCTCTTTTATTATTGAGCATAATATATTAGACAATAATAATACTACTATGTAATCAAAGAGTTAATGCTTTTTATTTTAAAAAATATTGCATATTTTTAAATTATTCATGATAAAAATTTTAATCTAATAATAAATTATGGAAAAATTCATTCGATAAAATTTCATTAAAAATGTTTATTGAAAAATTAGGCCAAAGCAAAAATTTTACGGCAGACAATATCTATGAACAGATCTGAAGATTATTTTCATTCTTCATATTACGGCTTACAAGTGCCTTTTTTGGACTGGGAAAAAGTTGTTATCAGGAAAAATAAAATAAAAGAACAAGCCATACGTCATGTATTTATATTTGAATTAATTGCCACTTGAGCATCATTCCACCAGGATTTCGGGGTTTTAACTTTTATTTTTTACGCAATTTGTCTAGGAGTCCAATAATTAATCATTAAGATGTGGCTTTTGGGGGAGTTCACACGAGCGTCCCCACAATGGTTTCCTAACGTAGGACGCAGAAGCTATAAGCCCAAACAACGTCCCGTTAAAATTTTACTTCATTTGCCAAATCACAAGTTACAAAGGGTGATATGAAACAAATACCATTCCCAAGTTGAGTACCAAAAAAATTATCATTTTGAATAACTCAACTTTCAGTAAGTATGGCAAGTTATGGATGAAAATATATTAAAAACCAATATTTATAACAGAAGCCAAAATCAATCAAATAGACTATATAGACACTACTAATTGACTTCTCAGGCTAACAAAGAAGACGAATACCATTTATCTAGATGACTTACACATGATGGTTTGCAACTCCACAGACTAATGCAAAGTAATTTCATATCTATGTTTAAGCTCCAACAACTTCAGTCTCACCCTCAGCCACGGTTTCATCAGGAGGTCTGTCTAACTTCACACCAACATCCTCAGAGTAATCACCGTGAACCTAAGTAAGAACAGAAAGAAGGGTATCAGAAGCCATAATAAAGAGTAATAAATTCCATAGTTTTGATAATGTGCTAAACAACAGATTGAGGGAAATCAAGAAAGCTGATATAGGCATCAGCGTGTTGTATGCTGCTACCAACACCTAGTCAAAACTTGCAAATTTTAACAAATGGGTAAAAACACATTAACTACATTAAGGAGATGAAAGATCTATACCTCCATTAACTTGCCAAGATCAAATTTTGGGGCTTTCAGGATTTTGACTTTTCGAATGAAAACATTTTGCAGCGGGTAGATGCTAGAAGTTGCCTTTTCAATTTCCCTTCCAATCATCTTAGGTATAAACTTCACAACCAATTTCTTCAAATCACAAGAAGCGGCCTGATTTGTCATTATTTCCCTCATCTTGCGGCGAATCTGAAATGAAAAAAGCAATGACATAAAAACCTTAATATAATTTATAAGGAAAAACAATATGATAGTTCTTTGCATATAAGACCACAACAGGATAAATTTTAAAACTTGAACCAGGCAAATCTGACTTGTTTGAGCATAACAGGTCCTTTTGATCTGGTTTGCACGCCTTTTTGTGAATGCAATGCAGAACATCCTCAAGGTGTAGCTGTCAGTAGTCTTGACATCTACATGGGCCTCAATTAATGTTTTCCACTTGCGAACCAGTGACCTCAGCTTATCCGTGGTGAAGTCCATCCCCTAATGAACCAGAATATTGCTAACTTGTAATTTTTTAGGAATGAAAGATACTAAAATTTTCAACTTATTGAACAACTGACTCCATCATACCCAGAAGTTTGTGAGAACATTTTTTCCTTGCACATTCTCTGCTCTTAAACGGATCATCCTTCTGAAGATCTGCTAGAGAGATCTCAAACACTCTATGTTTTAGTCCTTCAGATGCAATCTGTTATGGTGAAGATGGGAAAAATTCATGAGCATTCTAAATTCAAGAAGGAAATGTACTACTGACAAATTAATGGAAAGGGTCAACAAGAAACAAGAAACGTAACTGATGATGATGTTAACAATAATAATCTCGAGAACAAACACAATAAATTCAGAATTCAATACTTGAATATGCAACTTCTACGTTTTTTACCAGTTCATATATCTGCTGTAATTATGCTTTCAGATGTTTTCTCCCGGAACCTAGTTGAACCATGAAAAATAAAAAGGAACATAGGATGCATCAAACTAAAAGCTTAGCCATTTCAACAAGGCAGTAAGTATGTCGGGAAATTCTCATATATTAAACATCATTGTATTAAGTATATCGGCATAATAAGCAGGACGGACCTACATTGTGGGAATTTGGGTAGTTGCCTCCCAAAAAAGAAAAATCATATATATATATATATACACATATAATATAATTGTATCTCCTAAAATGTTCATACTACTCCTCCTATTTTAGACGTGCGGTAGTTACTCACATGTATACATGTATATACTATTTTTAGTCCCTTACTATTTGTTTTCGTCTATGTTATACCGATACGAGTATCTGGTATGATTCTGTATGGTACACTAATATGACCAATTTCTTAAAAATTAAGATACACGATACGTTAAGATATTACTTAGCAAAAGACATATATGTTGGGATATTATTTATAAGATTAATGAGATTGTGAAAAAGCTTTTGACAATTGGATATAGATTCTTTATTAATCCATTTCAAATGAGTAGTTTTATGGGACAATGGTTTTAATGTGAGACAAGTTGTTGGAAGTGTAGAAGTGTAATTGATATAGATGAAATTACTGGAATGGAATGAGTAATGGAAAAGTATGGTACGCGTATCGGTATCCGATACAAGTATGGTATGGATACCTGCCATTTTCGAAGTTTCCTTAAGGACTCACCACCAATACCATGCAGTTAACAGTAAGCTATAGGTATTTAATAAGTCAAAATTATCCATGATTTGCAGAAATTCAAAAAGTATCACATTCAAAAAGATAGATAGAGGGAAGGAAGGAACCTTAGTGCCTTGTGTTCTGGTGACTAAAGTTTTTCCGACCTGTCTTTGGTTGAAGATGGAAGGCGCCTTGATATCATACCAATCCTTCTTTGCAAAGGGGTCGGCACTGCATTTTGAACCAATTATATAAGGATTAAAAAAAATCTCTAATAATTCTGGATGGACTTAGTCTTGAAAAACCATTTGATCCACGCACGCCTTCTTCTTCCCTCCCTTCTTCCCCTTGGAAATCCTCTTGTTCTTCCTGTAAAAACATCAAATACAAGATAAGAACCACGAATATGATGATAGTAGAGATGTAGTTTTAGATTCAGATGGCGATGCTACCCGACGACCATGTTTTGAATCGAAGAGTGAGACAACGGCCCTTGCGAGTGTATGGAAGAGACTGTGAACACCAGAGTGCTAAAACGAAACCCTAGGCGGGGAATTCGTTACTTAAATACTTTTGTGCATGCCTATAATGACCATCATTATCGGCGTTTATTTCCAAGAATGCCATAATTCCAAGTAGATTGAACCATCGAGGTCAATGATCATATTCAGGAGACAGTTTTTTTTTTTTTTTGAACAACCGTTGGTTCAAAACTGAGTCTCTGGTCTGTACGAACTTTAGTTATGTAGCGTTATTACTTGTTATTATTTTTTTTATCAGTACTAGAAAAATTAATTTCCATACCTTTAAATATTTAATGTTGAGCCTTGAATTTTTTATTTAAAATTTTTTAATGAATTTCAATAACAACGAGTAGGTCAAAATTTGTGAAAAAAAATTCTTTACCTTTAATTTAGCCTCTAATGCACAATAGGTAGACAGTAAACTAAAAACAAGTGAAGAATAATTAATAGCACATTTCAAATTTTCATTTTTATGTAACTGTTTCCTCTGTTTTAATTTTTAATAAGCCCATCATCCAATAAACAATAAATAACGTCCCGCGATTTAATAAGCCCTATGTGAAATTTAATGAATAAGGAGAGAAAGTTATTTTGCGGAGTAATATTGTTTTTACAAATAATTATAATTTTTATGTAAATACTGAAGTGATTGTATCTTAATTTAAATCATCCTATTTAAATTTTTTGTTAAATTTGGTTAATTATCTTAGTAGTTTATGTATAATTTATTAACTATTTATTTATTATAGTATCATTATTTTAATTTATATATTTATGTGAAAAGCTATACAGATAAGGTAGTCGGCTAAAAAAAGTTAAATTAGATGATATTTATCAAGTAAAAGATTTTGAAGTAGAATTTATATCTTGTGCGGTTAAATCCTAATTGTAAAAGGTCATGTGAAATAAATTTGGCCATCCATTGGACAATTCAAATTTTATCAAGAAAAAAAAGATCTTAAAATTCATGTCACACAAAAATAAAATAAAATAAAAAATTGAATCATAATCATCTAACTGGCTCAAATTTCCCGGGACCAGTTGGATCCCAATTGTTTGGAGTATGAGACGCCCAATGCAAATGCTGAAATGAGTGAAGAGTAATTTCAGCAATTCCAAGAAAATTTATTTTAATTTACTCTTAAGAGTTCCAATCGTCCCCAGTAATATTGGAAATTCAGACGATTGTTTCCTGCTTGCAAGTTCAACCAGATTAAACAGGGTTTTTGGGACATAAGCCACCGTAAGAAATGAACAAGGTGGAGAAACGAACTCAAAAGGTAGAAGGGCGCAATTTTAGGTGGACCTAATTTATGAAAGATAGATAGATTAAATTAATCATAAACACACGTATACATATACATCTACATCAAAAGTGAATCTCATCAAATCATATCTCTTATGTATTTATGCATTCATTTAAAATTACCTTGATCTATAAATATTTTATAAATTAGGTATATTTAAGAATTCTGGTCTTACACATGGTATTGCCATAACACTGAGGCCTATCATTAAAGTGTCAACATTTAGTGCAAAACAAAATAACAAAACCCAGAAAAAAAGGAGGGGGAAAAAACTTTTTAACTTGGGGAATATAGCCCCCAACGAAGTAGAAGGATGTTGAAAACAAAGCTGGTGGGTGAATATCATAACAGTTTCAGATGGCCACAGAGCCCTCCTAAAAAAAATATACAAGTTTGAATAAATATCCTTAATGAAGGTATTATCAAGAACTATCAGAATTTTCATGCTAAAATTGAGAAGCCAAATGAACCGTAAATTCCAAGTATGAAGCTTGAGGCTGCCAACAATCTCATTCACTATCAAAAAGGGCGCTATATAACAAGACTCTTCAAGAAATGGATGGATCACGATGAATATGTTAAACTCTTTAAGGCACTTGTAAGTTGAGGAAGCTTGTCAGGAGCTTTCTGCTTATAATCTTTCTCCAACACTTTAGCTGCTAGAGATTGCACTTGGGATCCTTCCTTGTCTTCCTTACTCTTCCCTTTTGTTAGCTGTGCAATAGCAGAAGTGCACTGGAGCACAGGAGCATAACTCAAATTCAGGCATAGAACTGATAGAAGTAAATAGCTTCGAAAATAAGAATCCAGAAATCCTAACTTGTCATATTGGGAAGGGTGGGAGGATTGAAATCTACCAAAGCAGAAATAAATGGTGACTTTCATCATAACCAACAAAGCATGTGTTCAATTATCTACCAAATTAAATACATTTATATCCGTTGCATACAAACATGTACCTGCAAGGGTAAAATTCATGGAAAGAAAAGAGACTTGGGAGAGGGAGAAGGAGCTCACCAAGCATATACCAAATAGTGCTCTGGTATTCTTGCCTCCAGTTAAGTCTATGGTGGAAGCGTAGTATTTCTTAGCAGCCTGGAGGTTTTCTAATCCACCAAGCGTATAAAGTACCTGCCAACACACCATAAGGCAACATAAAGTTCCAGTTCCATAAAGTAGGACTTATACTCCCATACAACTCTAGTTTGCAATGCTGTCTTGCTTTTACTACAAGTTAAGAAGGGGGCACCTGAGGGGCTTTTGAATAAAAAAAGAATTATTCGTAAAGAAGCTACTTACATCAGCATAGGCTAAGTGGTAGAGTGGAACCGTAGGTTGAGATAATATTAACTCTTCATAGCAAAATGCTGCTTGTTTGTACCTAGCAATAAGACAGCCAATGTTAGGGGCCCCTAAAAAGGACACAGATTCCTATAAGGCGTTTTTGAGAAAAAAGAAGAGTAAAATAAAAATATTACATTTGCAGGGAAACATATACTTCAGCTAGTTCTCTCCATGCATCATGATCTGCCATGAATCTGTTATAATGAGGGAAAGAATTTAGAAGCTTCTTAATTTTAAGGGACAAAAAATTCTAATATCTGTCTTACATTTCCAGATATTTATTAAGCCACTCAATAGCCCCAGAAATGTTGCCTTGTGCCTTTGCCATAGCCACCCTCCTCTTATGGATGATCTATACAAGAAAAAAGACTTAAGTTTAGGTTTTCCTTTCCCAAGCCTATTTGAGGACAAAAAGGAAGAATATTGTACACCAGAACAACAAAGAAGAAAAAATTATTGTTAAAAAAGCATTGTTTCATCTTGTACAGAGTAACTGAGCAACAACTCTTACTCCCCCCCTCCACTCCAGATAAGATTAAGTGAATTTACTTGATCAAGAGGATTGTCCTCCAAAAGGCTTGTGTAAGCCTTTTCCGCCTCTTTCCAGGATCCCTTTGCTTCAAGCAACAATGCTTCCAGCCTGCCTGTAATTTATCCACAAAGAATAAGTCACAACATATCGTTTTATTGTAGAGGTAATGAATACATGGACATGCCCAGACAAACTTCTGTGGGTGACTGCCCATGAATGCTTATAGTGAATATATTTACTGGGCATTCTCCTGAGATAAGGATAAGCAAATCATCCAAGTAAGACACCCGCCCATCCATAAGTTTGCCCCAGAACTGGGCATCAATAATCAGGTCATGCATGTGTTCAAGGACAATTAAACACTATAGTTGGTGTGCATTCAGTCAACCATAATGTTGCTCCATCAGTATTTGGATGGAACCCCAGGGGAGGATTTTTTTTTTTGGGGGGGGGGGGGGGAGGTTGGGGAGGGGAGGGGGTTGAAATTGCAATATGAAACA
>JASKGM010000001.1:11936040-11960709 GCA_034509205.1 Ceratonia siliqua | reverse complement strand
CCCCCCCCCCCCGCTCTATAGGAAGCATTTCTACATAGCTAGGCCATCAATAGGCACACATGTCACCAAACAACACCCAATTTAACTATCTTATAATACAAAACTAGAGAAGGAAGGACATTGTAGACACAGATAACAATAACTTACCAACCCTTTTACTCTCAGGGAATCTCTTCTGAAGAACATTTATACATTCCTGAAAAAGGAGTTCATTGTTATCAACTTCAAGATATAACATCTCAAATTAGCAGGTTTCTCATGAAGTAGGAAATGGATAAATAACATAATGCAAAACAAAAAAGATCAGCAGCAAACAGCATTGCAGGTTCAGAAATTAAAAAACCAAACACAATTAAGCATCTTGCCTCAATATTTGAACTAGAATGATACAATAATATATCTCAACAACTCAAAGTGAAAACAGGAAAATTGGCATCAACCTTGAATAAGATTCAAAAAAACTAGTACAGCATTATATATATATATATATATATATATATATATATATATATATATTCAACACAAGGAGGCTAAGATCTGACAAATTGTTTAATCACATTATGAAAGATCTTAATTGGGAAATGTTAGACCCCCAATAACTAAAGTATATTCCAGAAAGCAAAGGGGTAACGGGCTTGAGATCTCACACACAGCATCTTAGGACAGCCCTGGGGTCCTTAGAGAACATGATATCTACTAAATAGGAAGAAATGCCTTTTCAGACAACAGAAGCTAGAATACTTGGGCATCATCTTTGCAGAAGGGGTAAGACCCTGCCAAAGTCAAAGCCATGCTTGGTTGGCCTATTCCCAAGGATGTGAGAAGCTTACACGGGTTCCTAGGCCTGACAGGGTACTACTGCAAGTTCATCAAGGGTTACGGGGGCATAACAGACCCATTAACCGAGTTGCTTAAGAAGAACAGTTTCACTTGGGATGGAAAGGTTCAATAGGCTTTCGAGTCTTTGAACCAAGCCATGACTACCGCCCCAGTGCTTGTAATGCCCAATTTCTCCAAGCCATTTGAGATTGAGACTGATGCTTCGGGATTAGGGATTGGCGTGGTACCAATGCAAGAAGGGCGTCCTATCACCTATTTGAGTCAAAAGTTAACAGAAAAGGGAAAAAGGATCTCAATCTATGAGCGGGAGCTGATGGCCAATGTGTTTGCAATTCAGAAGTAGAGAAATTACTTGTTGGGTAATCACTCCATAATTCGAACAAATCAGAAGAGTTTAAAGTCCTTGCTGGAGCAGAGAGTGATGACTATGGAAAAACAACGTTGGACTGCTAAACTCCTAGGATATAAGTTCACTATACAATACAAGCCAGGAAAGCAAAACGAGGCTGTGGGTGCCCTTTCTCGAAGGGAAGAAGCTGCAGAATTGGGGGGATTAACACTAGCACAATGTAATGATTGCGACTCCTTAACAAAGGAATTAACCAAAGATACGAAGATGGCGACCATCATCCACCAACTAGTGGCTAACCTTAGCAGTTACACAGACTTCTCTTTACACAAAGGAATGCTTCTATGGAAGGGAAGAGTCATTCCCAAGGGGTCACCACGGGTACCCTAGTTGCTTAGGGAATTCCATTCCTCACCAATGAGAGGACATTCCGGATTCTTCAAGACTTACAAGAGGTTATCTAGGATGTTTCATTGGGAGGGCATGAAGAAGGGTGTTCAACAGTTTGTGGCTGGGTGCGATGTGTGCAAGTCCAACAAGTACTAGGCTATGTCCTTGATGGGACAACTCCAACCCTTGCCAATACCTTCCCAAGTATGGGAGTATATTAGCATGGACTTCATTGGTGGGTTGGCCAAGTCCTCGGGTAAGGATGTAATTATGGTGGTGGTTGACAAGCTAACCAAGTATACTCATTTCATTCCCCTAGCCTGCCCTTCACGGCCAAGGAAGTAGCAGTTACATTTATTAGAGAGATCATGAGGTTACATGGGATTCCAGGTTCCACAGTATCAAACCGAGACCGTGTTTTCATCAATCAATTTTGGCAAGAACTATGGAAGGCAATAGGTACCTCTCTCAGAATGAGCTCGGCTTACCACTCAGAAATGTCAAACTATGCAAGCACTAGGCACAATGGCTTTCTTGGGCTGAATTTTGGTACAACACAACTTAGCAACGGGCAGCAGGAATAACACCCTTCAAGGCACTTCATGGACGCAATCCACCTACACTGCTCAAGTTGGTTGATGAAGTCAATGTCCACATATGCAACTATAACCAAATCCTCGAGCAACTCAAAAGCAACCTCCTACAAGCCCAAGCTTATATGAAGGAAGCGGCAGACCAAAAAAGGAGAGCATAACCCTAGAGATTAAGGAATTACTCTATGTTAAGATTATACCCCATAAGCTTTGGAACCTAGCCAGAAAAGTGAATGAAAAGCTCAGTCTCTGTTTCAATGGCCCTTACAGGATTGAGGCCAAGGTGGGCATAGTGGCTTACAAACTCACTTTACCACCCACAGCTAGGATACATCTGTTGTTTCATGTATCTCAGCTCAAGAAAGCTATCCAAGCTGGGTCTCCATTGATTCAAATTCCTCTATTCATCAGTGAGGACAAAGAATCAATGGTAACCCCCAAGTTCGTAAAAGGAGTTCGAATGTTAATGAATGGAGTTAGGGAAGTAGTTATCAAGCAGACCAAACCCCTAGGAAGAAGAGACCAACATTGCCACACAATTTCCTGACTTTCACCTTGAGAACAAGGTGGCTCTTCCAGGGGGGATAATGATAGACCCCCAATAACTAAAGTATATTCCAGAAAGCAAAGGGGTAACATGGACAATGGCCCTATGGGACACGTGGAAAGTGATCTAGAAATCAGGGAGTTGGTTGGACATGAGAATGTGGAGAGGAAAGCTGTTTTGTGCCTGCAAAAGGTTACAAATACTGAAGGCTGGCTGCTGGGGAGGGCAGGCTGAGTTTGGAGTGAGTAAAGGGGAGGCTAGCATCCCATATTGGCTAGTGTGGTTCTGGGTTCTTCGGGTTGTGAGAGACATTGTGAGAGGATTCACACTTTGTTCTTGAGAGTCTACTGTTTCATTGCATTATCCTTTATCTTAGTATTGTTGCTGTATTTTCTTGAGTTTCCGTAATTCTGGAGCTGTTATTAATATATCAGAGGTCCATTACTGTTTCTATTCCATTGTTTTTGGTTCCCATCAGAAAACATCAAATCAATTTAGAGAAACAAAAACAGATTAATACCTTGGCAACATCAAGACATTGACTATCCATGGCTGCAACGGCAACCTGCTCATACAAAGTCCATTCTGCACCAAGAAACAATAACTATTCAATATAAGTAGGGTTGTAAATGCAATATATTAAATCCACTAGAGAATGCAATTAGTAGTCCACAGACGCCACGGTCAAGGCAAAGAAATAAGTTTTGTCTTTCAATATAGTAGAAGCAAGAAAGAAAGTGGAGAAACAGATTTTTTTTCCCTTAATTTTTCTTTCTTTTGATAAGCAAGTGAATAAAACAATTATCCCTTATTCCCTTACGCTCCTTAATATAAGATATAAAAATTAATCGTAAAAGGATTATTGGAGAAGGAGACTTCTTGCAGGTTTCCAAAACTTCTTAGATTCACTAATCTTCATCCCTATGACACAACATAATAGCATCAACCTCAAAGGAAATCACCCAGTCAAGACAGCTTGGTCTTAATTTCCATGGTCTTGATGGTGATTTTGCAAGGGAGTGACCAACCTTCCCAGTATACCATAATCGGGTTAACATAGTACTCTCTAATTACAAAATAGTCTGATAGTATATCATGTAGTCCTCTGTTGCAAGGCTTTTCTCCTGCAACGCTTATTAAGAAGTGCAATAAAAAGAACTACTTTGGTCTTAACACTTGCTCCGCCTGCGCCTAACACTATTTCTCCTCTCTCTGCTTTCATATGCGGGCAATCCTTCATTTTAGTAGCCATGTTATCCATCAAATATTAAAAGCATAATGCAATCACTTGATTACTGTACTACAAGGTGATTAGACGAGACGTGATTTCCAATGGAACCAACCAAGTGCACACCTTTACCCAATAAATAAATAAGTGAGCACGAAATCTTATGGACCCAACCACATAATTAAATCGTTTCACTTAAATTCATAACTAGATAAAATTAGGTCTGCGATAACGAAAATCAGAGAAGGGGAAAAAAAAAGCCGGGACTCACCATCTGGGCCGAGAGAGGATCGCTTTTTGGGGTCGTTCAAGATGGACAAGCCATGTTTCAACACTTTTTCTGAACGGCGAACCTTAAGCTTCCTGACTAGGCAGAGGTAGTCCCAAGCTCCTCCTCCTCCATTATCTACCTGGTTTTCGAGCCTGTTCAATTGATTTTCCTCAATTTTGGTAACCATCTTAGCCAATATTCAGAGATCCAACTTGGAACAAGTCAAGCCGTGTGATAATACAATTTTGTGTGTGTCTCCGTAGGATGTTTGATGAAGTTTTGGATCTGTAGTTGGACTGAGCGTGGGAGCTACGTGCGCCAGAGCAGAAACATATCCAATTGACTCACCCCGCACTTCGGAGTGTCCTAAGCTACAACCTCACACTTCGCACAACAAAAGAATTAAAATTGCTCTTTCCAGAGAAGGCTCGTGAATCATGTCTCACACAATGCAATACGGCCCATATACTGTAAATGGGCCCTAATATAGATTTTTTTTCTTAAATGATTTGATCCTATAATATATGATATATTTTGGGCTTTCACCCCTTTTCACCAAAAACAATATAATCATATTTGTATAAATTTAAAATATAACATATTTTAGATATAATTATTTATTTGTATTTAGAGTTATTATATTTTATAATAGTCATAAGAATTTTTTTCTTTGAAATGTTAAATAAATTTAAAATGACATATAATATTAATAATAATAATAGAAAAAAATCCGTCAAATATTATTATAAAATAAATATTTTTGTACTAAAAATATTTATTTTATTAACAATATAATATATATAAATTTTATTTAAATAATATTTTATTAGCCCTTTAAGCTAAAAATTATGTCAACAATATTGGTTTAATTGATCAGATTAAAATGCATGAACTAAAGGTT
Organism: Ceratonia siliqua; assembly: GCA_034509205.1. Lineage (NCBI taxonomy): Eukaryota > Viridiplantae > Streptophyta > Magnoliopsida > Fabales > Fabaceae > Ceratonia > Ceratonia siliqua. The sequence continues at coordinate 11,955,590 of JASKGM010000001.1, read as the reverse complement.
TTGGATTAATTCTTATTAGTGATCCTTCATTAGAACTTGCATAATCTATGTGTCTTCTAAATTTGTTTTCCAAAAAAAAAAAAGCAATATTATGTTATTCTTCTATCATTAAGTTTACTATTAATTATTTACATAATTCATTATTTTGTATTAAATTTACGATAAAAAATTAAGAATAAGTTTACTTTGTAATTATTGGATTTACTAGTAAACTTAATTTTGGTTCTGAAGTGCATATGTTAATCAGTTAATGTGTGAGTATTTATGATTGATTACACATAAATCATTTTATCATTTTAGTGCCAAAATAACAACGACAAAAAAAGATTAATGTAGAACATATTTTCCACATCACCTCTCCCTCTCCCTCTCCCACTCCATTCTCTCCCCTAATTCCCCCCAATTTAGCCCTAACGCAGAGCACCCAAGTCTCTGATGGTCAAGGAATGTGATTTTCTTCAGAAAGCAAACAATAAACATCTGTTCTTGGAAATCTCTTCATGAGATCATTTCAGATTAAGTTCGTTGCTACTTTGATGGATATATGGATTTACTTCCATGTCGTTATATAAGAATGTAACATTTATTTACCTCTACCAACTCCCGTCTCTCTTTCTTGCTCATACAACTGCAGAAGCGTGAGAGTCATTTCATCTTCTGCAAACGGATCATGTATTTACACTGCTGGTGCAGATGGGATGATATGCAGGATTGATTGTATGACAGGAAACCTGTTGGAGAAATACTAAGCTTCTACAAAGGGAGTGGGAGAAAGAGAGGTGACGTGGAAAATGAGTGATGATGTGTAAAAAATATTTGCTGACATATATAATAGTTTGGAAGATGTAGAAAATAGTATGGCTACGTCATCACAGAATTATTAAGCCAACATATTTCAAACATTCATACTATTACTAACTTTATACTATTAAAAATTTAAGAACCACCTTATGCCTTTAATCCTACTGTGTACCAAAAAAAACCAAAACTAAATTTGTAAAAACTAAATTCAGCCAAAAAAAAGTGAATTTCGTCGAAGATTAAGGCGCACACAGAGATGTGGACCAAATGGTGCATGGAGCCGTCCCCTTCGGAGACCTCCGATATAATTGTAACGATGTGCTCAGGATTCAAAGTTGTAAAGTTTTATAAATCAATATACAATTCCGTTGATATTTGACACAACAAATATAAGTTATGGCTCCCAAAATAAATCTTCTGGTAGTGATTCTGATGCAGAACAATTGGTATAGTTTATTGATTGAATTGATTGTGGTGGTGTAGATAGAGTTCAACTTCCCCCATTGGCCATTGTCCGGTCCCTGATTCTGTTATAAAATTATATTGCTTTGGGATTAAGCAACCCAGTATAAAACTGAATGTTATGTAAATCAAAAGAAATGGTTTCCAATAATAATAATAACAATAAAAGTGTCATAGAATTCCAGTAGAGAAACGGGCAAGATGAAATTATATAGCATTACCACAGCAGCAAATAGCAACGATTTGCAGTATTGCAGGAAGTAACTACGCTACAACAATATGAATTATGAATAAAGCAAGACAAACCCTTCCTCCTGGTCATCCCCTTTCAGTTCCTCCTTCCTCATCAATTATCATATTGGAACATATCTCTTCACTGCTTGCTTCCCAGCAACCGCCGCCGCCGCCGCGATTCCACCGATCGCACCCGCAATAGCAGCCGATCGTGGTCCCGCTGCCGCCCTGTAAAGCGCTCCGGTACCGAGTCCCGCCATAACACTGTTCAATAAATCATCCCTGCCCCTGAAATGGATAATCCCACTCTCTAGACCCGCAAAGATCAAACCCAAGACGCCGAGTGAATTCCCAAATCTGCGGCCAGTTTGACCCCCCGAATTCAGAACACGGTTGATCCGTAGCTTGAGGGAGTCGCCGGGCTCAGCAGCCTTGAGGCCTTCAACTGTGCCCTTAGTGGCGCCGAAGACTGCACCCGACAAATAGCCGCAGCCGGTGTAGTACTGGAGATTTTCGCCCCAGGAGCGATGAGCTCTGGCGGCCTCTTCAGGAAAGAGGTGCTCTGGGGCAGTAGGGAGGTTGTAGAGTTTCTGGATGGGAACGTTAAGGTCCTGGTAGGGATGGTAAACCCGCGTCTTCTGCTGGTTTGGGTTGGTTGAATCGGCCATGGGAACAGATAGCGTGTTTTTACAGAGTAGGCAGAAATGTTCTACAGAAAGAGGGAGAAAATAGTAAAGTGGACGGCGAAGGAGAGACGACTAGAAGAAAGACAAATTTGTATGAAAAACCCTGCCGCGGGAAAGGTCGTCGCGTTGGGTTTAACCTTAACGGCGACGAAGGGTTTAGCATTTGGTCATTCACAAACAAGGAAGATTGGCCAAATAAATGAAATAAAAATTTGACTATTAAAGCCAGCCAGCTGGAGCCTGGACGAAAAGAGGATCCTGTTGTGGTCACAGCAGCTCAGGATTTTCTATTAAAAATAATAATTTTAATCCATTTTTTGGCTTTGCTTCCATTCTTGGTAGTTCCCATCTTTATCAAGAAAGAATATCAAATAGGCCACTAGAAGTCCTTTTATGGATAGCCAGAATTGATCTATCAAATAAATTATAAATATTTACGTACTTATTTTTTGTCAAATAAATATACTTAAAACTTTCTCTCATTAATATAAATAATGAAAGTTATAGTATAAAATTTGTTTATCATTAAGCTGTGTTGATTTACTTGGTTTAATGTAAAGTACAAAAAAGATGGTAGGATAAAAACCAGAGGCCAAAAATCCAAAAATTTATAAATCGAGTGCGTCAATAGATTAACACATATTATTTAAAATTTAAAATCCGAATATCATTATCAAATTATCAATTAGTTTCCGTTGTAAAAAATCCGGATCCTTCTTGTCAAGTGGCCGTCCATCGGGATCTCACATCCACAATCAACCTAATATTACGGTTATGTTTTCACTTTTCAAAGATCCGCTTGCACTTGTAAACATACATGCAATATTGGGCTTTGCTTTGAAGTGGAAGTTGGGATTAGATTTGGGCTTCTGTTACCATACAGCTCGGAATTCCCAACATGGCCCACTATCCAAACCCAAACCCATTTCTTTTCAAAGAGAGAGAGAAGACAAACGCCATAGACGAATATGACGAAAATTGTATCCAAAAGTAAGTAGATGAAAAGGGTAAAGAAAAGAGTGGGGGGACACGTACAAAATTGAGCCTTATTATTCATGACACATCTCTTTCCAGTTTCCACAACTCATTCCAACCAGCTAGCTGCTTCTAACTTCAAACTTTTGCTTCATCATTATGCATTTTCTTTTATCTTTTTTGGCTGTTGATGGAGGTATCTGCAACAGTCAGAGAGGCAAGCCTTAAGGTTTCAACTTTCAATAATAACATTTCTTCCGTCTCTTGTCTTTAATTATTATGAACCAAGTAGGATTGGATATATATATATATATATATATATGCTGATTGCTGAGATCATAAACAAGTTCAATTTGAAATTGCACAACTGCAGAAAGTAAAAGCAAATCCTACAAGGTTGGGGGAAATATTCTTATTGTTAGATGGAGCCTGGAGGGTACGTAATAGAAATAGTAGGTCCAACTCCAACACATTCATCAATAATATTTGAAATATCTTAAGGATGGGCTGCGTGATGAGGCTGTACGATAACACTGTATTCCTTCGTACCATGTGGAGATTCCCATCGTTGTATAATTGGTCCCATCCTCTGCATGTTTTCACGTGTCCTGCCATCCGGATGCCGTTAATTACACCATCAGCTACTGCATAGGATTCGAATGGCCCAGTGACAACCACATATATTTAATTGCCCTTTTCTCTATCCTTTTCCACCCACACTCTCATCCCAAGGCGCGTCCACTTAATCTTGACACTATTAATCCTTGATAATCCTGGCCAATTACGTAAAAATTGTAATTGTAATGGATGACTTTGGATTTTGCTTGGAAAGAGAACAAGGATTGAATCAGTGTGAATATCCCTTTTATGGGATTGACTCGTCCAAGGTACAGAGAGGAGCTAGGTGGTGAGTTCACTTTCTTCCAAAAGGGTGTGGAGGGCTAAGCCTTCATGACAGGACAAATTCATTGATAAATGTGAGAGAAACGAGAGAAAAAGACAGAGCTTGGTGTTTTGTAATATTGCTTATAGCATTTTGCCCATTTACAGTGAACACAGCAAGGAATTAAGAGGTAAAGAAGAGAGAACTCGACTCTCTAACTCAAACACAAACATGTTTGATGGGGTACCTCCAGACCAATTCCACCAATTCATAGCACCCAGAACCTCACTTCCTCTTCACTTATCCTTCCCTCTCCATCCCTCGGCAACATCTAATACTAATCATACCTTCCCTCTCTTTGATCCTTATAGCCCTTCTCATCATCCCTTCCCACTCCAACCACCCAATCTCTTGCACCCATTGCACCACCACCACAAACATGAAGAGAAGGAAGAAATTAGCAGCAGGGTGGCAATGAACTTGGAGATTCAAACAGAAAGGCAATTGCCAGAGCTCATTGATTCCACCTGGACTAATGATGAAGTGCTTGCGCTGTTGAGGATCAGATCTAGTATGGAGAGTTGGTTCCCAGACCTCAGTTGGGAACATGTCTCAAGGTACCTACTCTACTTTTTAATTTCAACTTAAATCATATATAAATATATAGATATATATGTGCTGTGTTAATTTCCTTATTTAGCTTCTTCTGAGCTGCAAATTGATCCAGTTGAGCACTATGATCAGTTTTCAATTATTTTTCATCATCCAAAATTATACTGAGAAATTGGCTAAATGAACAAATAAAGAGCGAACTGGACTTTGTGTTTGATCAGTATCAGTGCCTGTATTGTATTTTACCTCCATGAGGTAGACAAACGCACACGTGCACCTCCGCTTAGCTGTCAGCTCCCACACAGAGCCCGAGAGAAAGAGGGGGCTGACGGGGCTGGCGAGGGAAGGGAAGGACCAAAACTGAAGAAACTTATTTTGTCTAAATATTAAGTGTTTGATACTGTAGTATTAGCTAGTGTGTGTGGCAAGATAAGACGAATAAATGCTTGGTGTTGGATTTATATATTTATGGTGGGTGCAGGAAGCTAGAAGAGTTTGGATTTAAGAGGACTGCAGAGAAGTGCAAGGAGAAGTTTGAAGAAGAAAGTAGATATTTCAACAACATTAATTACAGCGACAATTACCGGGTTCTTAGTGAGCTTGAAGAGCTTTATCAAGGTGATCAAAACCCTCATGGGGTTGGGATTGAAAAGACCCAGCAGCTGGAAAAGCTTAGCCGGGGACGGGACAAGACGGATTCTAGACAAGACACATCAGTGACCAAACAATGCGTAGAAAGTGAACAAGTGGCTGAAAAATCAAAGGAAAGGAAGAGAAAGAGGCATGACAAATTTGAGATGTTCAAGGGTTTTTGTAAGAATATCGTGAACAAGATGATGGTTCAACAAGAAGAGATGCACAATAAGCTTCTTGAAGATATGCTCAAAAGAGATGAGGAGAAGTTTGCAAGAGAGGAAGCTTGGAAGAAGCAAGAGATGGATAGGATGAATAAGGAGCTTATAATGATGGCACAAGAGCAAGCTGTCGCTGGCGATAAGCAGGCCGCCGTAATAGAATTCTTGAAGAAATTTGCAGCAACTTCTCCTGCAAACCGAAGTTTTGGAGGCGTAAATAAAGAAGATAATCTCAAGGTCACAAACGGTTCAAATCCAAATACCCGCTCGCAAAGCCCTAAACTTTCTTGTGATATTAATGGGTATCATAACATTCTCAAGCCACCCCCGTCTTCTACAATGATTCTAAATCATCAAGAAACCGTCACTTCTCCTGCCAACAACAATCCATCTTTACCCATTGCGTGTCCTAGTACGGTTCTAGCGGCAGAAAACCCTAGCTCAAGTCTTGCCCAAGACACATTAGAAGTTTCTTCTTCATCTACTTCAGCTCCAGTTCCAGCTCCCCAGAACCCTAGTTCTTTCAATAGTCAGAATAATACAATAGTATCCTATTCAGTTTCAACATATCAGGCCTCTTCAAACCCAATGTCCACTGAGAAAGGAGATGTTGGAAGAAGATGGCCGAGAGATGAAGTGTTAGCACTAATAAACCTCAGGTGCAGTTTAAATAACAACAGTACTGAAGACAAGGACGGAAACAAGGCTCCCCTGTGGGAGAGAATCTCACAAGGGATGTCAGAGTTGGGATACAAGAGAAGTGCAAAGAGGTGCAAAGAGAAATGGGAGAACATAAACAAGTACTTCAGAAAAACAAAGGATGTTAATAAGAAGAGGTCCCTTGATTCCAGGACTTGTCCCTATTTCCATCAGCTGAGTACTTTGTATAGTCAAGGAAAGCATGTTCCACAATCTGAAAGGCCGGAAAACCAAATGAATCCACTGGCAAACCACTCCCAAATACCACCAGAAACCGAAGCTGACTCTTCTCAAGTGGGGTCTAGTATGCATGTCGATGAAGGTGAGAAAACTATGATGCAGGTACCTGCTTTGGATTTGGATCATCAGTCCTAATTCATTTGTCCATTTTCTATGACATAATAAAGTACCACTTCTTCTGTAACTTGTTTAGTTTTCTTTTATTTTTCTTGGCTATTTCTTAGCATAAATGAAATGTATCTGAGTACATATATTAAAAAAGAATAAAAAAAACTTTGATTTTGGTGAGCACCGACAATCTGAGGAATGAGAATAATATATCTATTCGATCGGGTGCAAGTGTAATTTTCGTATTCCATTTTCAGATTGTATCATTTTTCGGTAGATGTTTAATATATGTGCATTAGTAGAGAAGACAATGACTCTGGAAAAAAATAAGGGAGGAGGGAAAGACATTCTTTAGGACATTCTACCCTTTACTGGGGAGTGGAAGTAATTATCAGTGTCTTTTTCAGCTAGGTATAGGAAATAAGAGTGATGTACTTAAGAATGCGAAGTTATATAGAGTAATATCCCTTCAACTTTTTCAGCTACTTCTGTCCTGGGAAAAAGAATAACAAATTCGTCTGGAAACAGAAAGGTGAAATGTTATCTCCTTCTGTCCTGGGAAAAAGAATAACAAATTCGTCTGGAAACAGAAAGGTGAAATGTTATCTCAATTCATTGAGGTAGATCGAGTCTTAACATTATTACTTCATGTTTGCTTTAACGTGTACGTGGCTGTACTTAAGTATAGTACTTAATTACGACTTAAGTAACATCAAATGTTGGTGTTAAAAATTCTTGTACCGTACATTTTGATTGGTCATTGTCAATATGTCTGGTAGCACATATATTTTCGTGCCAAAATCATCCTCGTTCACTGCTGAATGCTGATCCACGACTTTTGCTTTTATTCACAATCACCAGGGCTACCTTCCCAATAGAAGCTCCTCTAGGCGGAGCCAAGGGTGGTTGTTGATCCATTAATTAACCCTTCCCTTGTCATGTATTAGCTTCTTCTCGTTCTTTTCTTGTGGGCTAAGACGTAAGAGATCACCAATTTCAGTTTTATATCTTTATGTTCTGCTTCTGATATATCCTTTTTTGTCATAATGGGGTCGTTGTTTATTTCCAATGAGTTGGAAGTGCAAAATTTACTTTCAAGTTAACGATTGATCTATAGTTTTTCTTTCCTTAATTTCCATTTTATACACATATAGACATTGCTTACAATCAGTATGTGCAGAAGATTTCTTATTTAGGTACCAAAAGAAGCCAAAGATAGTAGACTTGAAATATCATATTTATGGAGGAGACAAAAGAGAAGAGATGGAGCAGAAGGTGCATTTGAGTAGGTGTGAACTTGTGTATAGTGTATAAAGTGACAAGACCGGGGGAAGGATGCATATGGCGTAACGTTTCTGTTAGGGTGAGGGTCCCACTCCCACTTTGTCTCTTTTAGTTGGTCGGGTCCCACACTTGTCTGGTCATGCATTCACACACGGCCACGTTCATAACCTCGCATGTGCTTCTCTGTATTTCTGCCTTCTGTGTTCTGTGACTGTGCACTTACGTCCACCAACACCAAGCGCTTCCACGTGCATATCCGGCTTCCTTCTTCATCCCACGCTCCCAATTGCTTCAATTTTTTGTCCACCAAAGTCAACTTCATCATTACTACAACAATGGGGGAGCTTCCACACCGCCCAAACTAAAGCCCAGCCCATCCAGCCCACCGGAATTATTAAGTTTGGGCCTATTCCAAATTTGAGTCAAAGCATTGCTCGTCGGCTCTCAACGTTTTCCAAATGGTAGTCAATGTTATGTATTTCAACTTTTCATTTTACTTAATAGTTAAAATAATGACGTAGAAATTAAATAACATTAATTTTAATAAAAAATAATTATAATAGATTAAATTATTTTTATTAAAATTAATTTAAATTTTTAATATTATTTTATTAAAAATGATAACAAATAATTTAAAATAAATTAAAAAATTTTAAAATAATTATTAATTTGAAACAAATAGAGTATTTATTATAACAAACAATAAGGATATTTTATAAATAATAATTTTTTAAAATTTTTTTAGTGCTACATAAAAGTAATGATTTTATAGATATATATTTTGGATGGATGGGCATGGGTGGCTCACACTCGAGTCTTCAACTTGTGTTTGTTCCCTTTTCATGAAAAGAAGACGAGCTAGTTAGCTAGCTTACAAAAAGAAGGACGTGAATTTGAATAAAAGGTGGGGGCGTTGTTAATCTGGAGACTTCACGAGATACAGAATGGAATCACAAGATGATCCAATTTTCTTTGCCTACTTGGCCTGAAAAAGCAACACCCAATTCAATGGCTTGGTTTACTTTTGCATACTACTTTGGTGTATAGTGTCCAATACTTTTTGACCACCGTGCACCCACTATAATAACTAGGGTTTTTATGGTGATTGGTTGAGATTAATCCAATGCAACTACAATAATTTAGTTTGCAACAGGATAAAGAATCCAGGGGCCATATAGATTTATTATTCCTAGTTACAGAGGTAGAAACAATCTAAATTCCGATAAATAAAATACGGTTGTGGTTGGTAAATGGTAAGCAAGCATTGATTGTGCCTAGTTGATGCATGATTGATGAAGTTGTGCCTGCTTATTACTACCATTTAGTAGGAAGTGATGGAACGGCAACAAAGGGGGAGCGAGAAAGAGGAGCGGAAGTTAAGAAACGTGGCGGATGATAAGGGTTGAGACCAATGGCAGAACTACAAAGGAGTGTGTGGGTCCCACGCCACTTCCCCCTCTAATTTTCTTTATTTTGAACTAGTTATGGTCTCCGCCCATAAATGATATAACATTTTTAATCAAAGATAATATAGTTTAGTTTAGTTTAGTTTATTTATTAGTTGTTGTTGTTGATGACTAAAATGAAATCAAAGAAAGGAATCAAAGTGAAAGAGGACATGGGAAGCAACGACACTGAATTAGTTTAAAACGCAGCCCAATAAAGCTTACAGACACCGGAGGCGTGGAGATTGTGACTGTGAGACACCCCACCTTCCTCTTTTTACTCTCAGTTTCCTGCTTCTTTTCGCAAGACAGGAAAATTATAAAAAGTAAATGATTTTGTTTGGGTTTTGTACACCGTAATAATCAATCTCATTCTCTCTCTCTCTCTCTCCTCAATTTTTTCTTCCATACTAAACTTTTAATAGTCTAAATCTAACCTCGTTCAATTTACATTATTTTTATATTTTTTTATTATTAAATTAATAATAAATATAAATATAAAATACAGTGTGAAAAAAGTAATATAAAATCGTTTCTCCTAAACATTTTATGCGCAGCCAAGGCAAAAAATCTCTCATGGGATTATTCATATTAGAGTTGATGATCCAGTCGGTGGCCAATTTTATATAGGGTTGACATATTCTTAATATAACTTATGCTATTGGTTAACTCAATTATAATTATAATTATTATTTATTATTATTTAATTAAGTCGATTTAATTAAGTCTCGGGCCGTATCAGATTGGTCCAATAAAATTTATTTTTTTTAAATTAATATTTTAATAATCCAATCTTAATATTTTTTAGATTAAATTTGACTGGATCAATTTTATTACTTTTAATTTAAATATATATATTTTATTTAAATTATTTATTATTTTAAAAATATTATTTATTATTTATTATTTTAATTATTTTATATTATTAATAAAGTATTATTTATTTTTTAATATTATTTTTATTTATTGTTATTTTTAATAAAAATAATTTAATTAAATAAAATTATTTTTTATTAAAATAAAATAATTTATAATTTTTAGAACCGGAGTAGTTAATAGTTATTCTCTCACTCAACTCTACCTTCTCTCTCTCCGATCGTTTCGCTCCCTTTAATAAATTGCAATGTACTCTCTCTCTCTCTTTCTCAACTTGTCCTTTTGTTACTCTGAACGAGAATGGCGGAAGAGCTTCTGCAACTTCTTCTTCTTCTTCTTCTCCGCCTCCTTCCTCAACAACGGTGTCGTTTTCCAGTTCCTCTGCCAATGTCCAACCTCCCATTCTTACGTTTTTCTGTTCCCTGCATATTTTAAATCCCTTCGATCCCTTTAACTTCTAATACTCAGGTGCATTATGCATTTTCTTTGTTTTAATTTATTTAATATTCTCTCTGCTCCTCATTTGACTACTCTCTCTGCATTCTCAAATCATTTATTCACTCTACTTTTCTTTTAACATTTTTAGTTTGTTTGGATTTCTCTCCATTTGCTGTGTTTACACTTCTCACAGCTGCTTTTAAATGTTTGCTTTGATTTACTTCAATTTTACTGATTCCTCCTGTGCAAGCTTTGAGAAATTCGTGGTCTGTAACAGCTTTGATTCTATTCTTGTTGCAATGCTTTATGGTATATTTCGGTAATGTTAGGTTGTTTGCAAGGAATGTAGAAAAGGAAGCATAGTATGCTTCTTGATCTTGGTATTCCTGCTCACAGTAGTATGACTTGTGCTTCGTCTCGCCTCTTCTGCTTCAACGGATCATCAATTTTCAACCGACATCCTCTACAATTACTATTTTTCTCAAATTGAATCATTTTGTAGTGAAACCTACTAAAGTATTTATTCCTCTCATCCTTCAACTTTCCTTCTCAAATTGCGCTCTATATTGTATTGCAGTTTGCTTTACCAAACCCTGTGTGATTACACATTTAGGTAGTTCTTCTGTTTTTTCTTTTCTTTTTATTTTCCTCTCCAACTTTTGATTACAGATTGCTGTTTCTTTGTTTATTTAAGGTGAATAATTTCCACTATCTTGAGAAAGTATAGAGAAAAAAGGTTTAAATATAATCATATGCAGTACTTGAGAACTTTTCAGATATTCTAGGCTTCCTTCTTAGATACTTAGTTGCATTTCCTCTCATGCATCACTACATTCCAAATTTTCCGATAATTGTCGTTTTTCCTTTCAAGTACGGTTCAGTTATTTTCCCTTTTTTGTGTATTTTGAAACCTTTTTGTAAGGATCTAACATACTGCCTTTGGTCCGGTACCCAGGAGAGGGAAACCTCTTACTTGTTAGTAACATGGAGCAGTATGAAATACTTGAGCAAATAGGAAAAGGTGCTTTTGGTTCTGCTCTTCTTGTGAGGCATAAGCACGAGAAGAAAAAGTGAGAATGGAACCTACATTACTTTTTATAATTTGTTTCTGTTAAATTGTGTACTTTAAATTATAATGACCATGCAATACCATAGTGCATAGCTGAAAGCGCTTTTTTGCTTTTCCTTTTCTTTTGGGAATTACATAGATATGTGTTGAAGAAGATTCGCCTTGCCCGCCAAACTGAGCGGTCTCGTAGATCTGCCCATCAGGAGGTCAGTGCTTGGCAGTGATTCAACAAGTGAAGTAACTGAACGTGTTGTGTCATTTTCTGTTTTCTAGAATCTTCCCTTGTTGGACTTTTTTTCTTGGGTGATGCATGGTTTTCGGTGCAGTTTGTTTGTAGTCTTGGGACCAAGGGCTTAAAGAGCATTTTCACCTAACAACTATTTGAATGTTTGATGTGAAATTGTTTGTGGATATGACTCGGTGCTTTTGATGTCTCACTTTTGGCCTTTGTAGATGGAGCTCATCTCTAAATTAAGGAATCCATTTATTGTGGAGTATAAAGATTCATGGGTAGAAAAGGTAATTGCTTCGTCTCCTCGGTTAATTAGCAAAATGGATTCTACTTGAAGCTTACCCTAATAAGATTCTATTGGAAAATTGATATTGAACTGCATTAGTCTTCGTATCATAAAATTATCCAAGAAATTTAACCCTTGGTCTTATGTGACACTAACCCTGAATACATTATTTGTTGGGTTCACTTGCTGTAATTACATTGAGCTAGTTTAAGATTTATGGGTTGGTATGCATCTTCGTTGAACATTTACCGTCACTTTATTACTAGTTTAAAAATAAAAGTTCATTTCCATGTCCTGATTATTGAATTAGAAAATTAGTTATTTCCTTCCACTATTACAATTTGTGCTTTATTGCTGATTCTAGGTGACATGAAAACTAATTCTAACTGCTTCATATTGATCTATATTGATGCCTTCCTTCTCAGGGTTGCTATGTGTGCATTATTATAGGTTATTGCGAGGGTGGAGATATGTAAGTCTCTTTTTCTAATTCCTTCTTACAGTTCATGGTTCTATCTTCTTTTCACTTGGTTCTTTCATAAATTGGTGCATTATTATTATTATTTTTTTTAAAATTATTATTGATGTAATACAGGGCGGAAGCTATAAAGAAAGCTAAGGATGTTCTTTTTCCTGAGGAGGTACGTTTATTTGTTTTGTCCCTGCAGAAATTAGAATGTATCATTATATAACTTTTTTCTTTAGATCAGCATATGGTCTTTAGAATATAACCATTAACATTTGGATATTTGCATTTAAAATCTAAAAGGGTCCTTTTTCTGTAGAAACTTTGTAAGTGGCTTGTTCAGCTTCTGATGGCACTTGACTACTTGCACATGAACCATATTCTTCATCGTGATGTCAAGGTCAGCTGCAGACTTCTCTTTGTAATTAGCAACAGCATTTTGTTTGCATTCCAATTCTCTCAAGTTGTATGCTAATGAGAAAATTGCATGATTCTGGTCAGTGTTCAAATATATTCTTGACGAAATATCAAGACATACGCCTTGGTAAGTTGCTCTGTTGTTTCTTTGAAGGAGTCACAGAGGATTGAAATTTTTCTTACAAGTGATCAATGATGAAGCAGGTGATTTTGGACTTGCCAAAATGTTGACCTCAGATGATCTTGCTTCCTCTGTAAGAAATGCAGACTCTATAAATTGAGTTGACCTTCCTTATTGTAACTCTGGTATGATTTACTTGTGATCATCAACAATAAGAGTCATTGTCTCTTTGTCTTGTGACTTAGGTTGTGGGAACTCCTAGCTACATGTGTCCTGAGCTCCTTGCTGATATACCTTATGGTTCTAAATCAGATATTTGGTCCTTGGGTAAAAACTCATGTGAAATGATTATTTCTCCATGACAAATTTCTTATTATCGTGCTGATTATGTTTTGATGATCTCTCAAATCTATTATCCAGGATGTTGTATATATGAAATGACAGCTCATAAGCCTGCATTTAAAGCATTTGTAAGTTCTTTTTATTTTTGTGGGTACAAATACTATCATGTCTGGTATTGTTTGAAGATTGTTCTGTTTATTATCTGTTAGGTACAAATATTTGCAGATAACTTTCATCATATTATTCTATGTGAACATGCGTTTGCGTTCTGTGAACTGACTACTAAAATCAGGTTTTAATAAAAATTATTTTCTTAACTTAGTTTATCTCTCCATTTCTATATTTAATATGCGTTGAAGTCCGCACAAATTGAGCTTCTTTTCACAATCAGTTATTAGCATGCATATATCTGCACGGCTATATTATCTCTGGAAGAATTGGAAACTATCAACATTTGCTGCTGTTTCTGTCTGTTTCCAAATTTTGCTTTTTTGAATTTTCTAATTATCTTTCAATTTCATTGAGCAGGATATACAAGCACTAATCAACAAGATTAATAAGTCCATAGTGGCTCCGCTACCAACAAAGTATTCTGGTGCATTGTAAGTTTTTCCTCTAATCATGTATTGTAGTTATTTTGGCTAATGTTGCCTGTTTTAAATTACATCTGCATTTTTTCCATTGATATAGATAGCATTTGCATAAACCTAGTGGCTAAAGTTGCCCAAAATTAACATCTGCAAATTCATAGTAATCAATTGGTTATATTATGTATGATACAGTTGATCTAATCATATTGTTCTTGTTCCATTTTGGCAGTCGAAGTCTTGTTAAAAGCATGCTGCGGAAAAATCCAGAGCTTAGACCTAGTGTATGTAATTCTCTTCTGACCTAGAATAATGCAATGCAATTTACAGTGAATATAATGCAACATTTTGCACCATATTTCATTGGCTTTGTAATTGATCAATTGTATAATGAAAAACTGTCATTTAAACTATTATTCAAAGAATAACCATGCAATTCAAGCATGTATTCCTCAGAATTTCTCTGATTTGAGATGTCATCACCACTTGCTTACCCCAATTGATGCATTGCCATTCTGCATGAAACTGTTATGATTCTTGTCACCGTTGTGCAGTCTAGTTTGTTTGTTTGTTAGTTTTTTTTTTTTAAGTGTAGTTTGGTACTGTCTTGCTGTTAAATCCTTTGTCTCTAGATATTTTTGTTCTTGTCAGGCATCCACTGGAGGTTGACACATGAATCATTCCAATAGTTGCAGGCATATATGATGCTAATGTGCTTACCCATGTGCATTTACATTTGATCTGTAACATGGACATATTTTCTCATCTGACGTGTATTTCTGGTGGCAGGCTGCAGAGTTGCTTGGGCACCCTCATCTTCAACCTTATGTTCACAAGATCCATCTCAAAATCAATAGCCCCAGGCGAAGTTCATTACCAGTCCATTGGCCAGAATCCAACTACATGAAGAAAACTAGATTTTTCGAGCCTGAAGATGATCCTGCTTCAACCTATAGGGATAAGCGGCATTCTTTCAGCAATGATCGGACACTAAAACCTAGCATATCTGGAGCTGAGCAAGATTCTGTATGCTCTACCCTGGAAATAGATTGTACCCCAGATCATCTGAATCAAAGGTTGGCAGAACTGTGTGTTGAGGATAGCCCTGAAGTGAATTCAATCCGTAGGCCTGTTGTTTCAAGAACTTCTAGTATAGTGAAGACTCTGAGACGCACTTCGGCAAAAGCTTCTGCCACCCCTAAGAAATCAATGAGGCCCTCAAAGAATCGTGAGTTGGTAAGACATGCTGGAAGTCTGCTGTTGTGTTTCGTGTGTCTTTGGCTTGGGTTGGAGGGGGACAGGTGGTGTGAATGGTTGCTACATAATTTATTCATGAAACAAACTTAAGCATGTCAGTTTTGCTCAACAGATTCCTTTACAATGGACAACTCACCTTAAGTGTTATTGTTTTTTAATATAATATAAAAAAATTTCAATATCTGACTTCTAAAATGACTGTTGCAGCTTCCTGTTTCACACAGTGCTAGAAAATTGGTCCATACAACTCGCAGAGCATCATTTCTGTTACGAACAAGAGATGCTATTCAACAATCTCTTCGCGGGCTCAGTATTCTTGGCCATATAAAATCACCAGATATTTCGGTCAACTCTCCCCGAATTGATAAGATGGCTGAATTCCCATTAGCATCATATGAAGATCCACTATTTTCCGTTAATAGAACTTCATCCTTTGCACAGGGTTCCTCAGGCTCCCCACCTTGTGCTGATCGTTCAATCATGAAGGACAAATGCACAGTTCAGGTATGTGATAGAGTCACTGTCAAGCGCAGCAAGTATCAGGTAAATGATGAGGTGAGAAGTGGCTCCTCTGATCAAAATGCAACTGCTGGAGCATCAAGCCGTGCTTCTTCAGACTGGCGCCGTCGGCATTTTGACACTTCATCATACCAACAAAGATCTGAAGCCTTAGAAGGGTTGCTTGAATTCAGTGCAAGGTTGCTCCAACAAGAAAGGTATGAAGAACTTGGAGTTCTCTTGAAACCATTTGGGCCTGGGAAGGTCTCCCCAAGGGAAACCGCTATCTGGTTGAGTAAGAGCTTCAAAGAGAACACTCTCAACCGTGAAGTATCCCTGTAAACTGCTGTAATGTGTACTGTACTCGTAGTTGTAACCTGTAACAATTCGTAGTTTCTTTTCTTCCCTCTCAAATGTTGGCATTTTGATTGCTGCTGATTTTGTAGGTTATCAGGTTTCTACATTCTTTTCTTTTTCCCACTTCACTGAATCATATGAACTCAAGTTTACAATCAGAGGAATGAGGAAGATGATAGACTTCTTCATGATAAAGTTTCCGTCTGACCAGTTTTTATTGTTTATTATCTGTCTTATCCGGTTATCCCCCTTGCCCTGTTCCTTGTCCTTTGCCAGAAATAGTCTGTATAGCACCTAATCTGAAATTAAAGTGAAGTTAACAGTTCCCCAACCGAGACAAAATGTTGTTCTAGGTGAAGTAACCGAGAAGGTGGCATGCTTTGACAGTGTGTTTGTTCCTATTAACAACTAAAAAAGCTACTGGTGCTTATACCTTTGAAGTAGACGTGAAAAGCATATGCAACATTATTGATCTCATACGTGTTGATCTATAAGTTCTTTACACAATAGTCTCAGCAAATGGGAGGGTCTCTGTCTTAAAGTCAACTTACAAGAAAGAAAGAATAAATTACAATTAGGAAAAGAAACTTTGTTCATAAACTAATTACATTTTCAAAAATTTTACTCGACTCCATGATATAGCCCTGCTGCTTTTTTTTTTTTTTTTTTTATGTTTGGGTTACCCATGCTAGGCGCCTAGGCCGAACATCCCTTCGTGGGTACGTGATATGACTAGTGTACTCGGGGATTAACCCTTAGAATTGAGATTTTTGCTTGCTAAGTAGCTGTAGAACTTAAATGATAAGAATCACTATTGGCTGTGCTGCTGCTGAAGGAATCACACATTCACATTTGCTGTGTCATTCACTTACCCTTAAAGGTTAATAGCCCAATAATCCAGGCTTCCATGACTGAAGCGGGTGGAGTTTGAGGACATATATTGCCTTCTACCATCATATAAAGCAATCAACTCCTTGGCAGACTGTATAGGTTTGTTATTGTGCCCCGTGCCTCTTTTGGGTCGTTGTTTTGGTTCACTCTCAGACCTAGCTTTAGCCCTTGAAGATTCTGTCTTGGTCATGTAATTTGGTTCCCATGATTGTTGGTATGGGTGGCGCAGAGAAATAGACAAGGCCTTTGTTGGGTTTAACTCGGACATGGCTGCGTATTTTTCTGGGCTGTTTGGTGCTGCGATTAAAGTATTTTCCTTGTACGGATGTGGTCGCTTTGAACAGAGTGTCAAGGAATCATGCTCTATGTTCTTACTAGGTGAGCGATCTAAAGGGCCACTTCTGCTTTTAAAAACTTGCAGCATTTCTCTAAGACTTATGTCCTTTGACTCCTATATAAACAATGGCCAACAGTGGAATTCCTTTAGGTTCGATTACATCTTTAGAAAAATACAACATAAATGGGGAAAATTTTGCAGGGACTCACCTTATTTTTTCTTATGGGACGTTTGTCCTGAGGCATTTCTCTATGTTGTGGAGGTTGTTTTCCAAGAAGATTTGCTTCTGCCATCTGAATTCTGTGAATTCGAGCTCTAACTTGTATGGCCATCAGCGCATGCATGCCCCTCAATGTAGCAGTTGTTTGTTTCCTTACAAGGTGACCCCTCACTAGTGCCTGTACCTTGACTAGTCCCCTTAAAGCATGCAATGCTTTTCTTCCCTGACAAATTGCATTATACCATGTTAAGCTAACCTGATGCCCAAATGTTTAAATCTAGAATGTAAAAAAAAAAGCTATAAAATGTCGGAAGAGGGAAATTCATACCAAATATGAGCGAAAATTAGCCTGAATCTTTGTAGCAGCAGTGTTTTCAATGTGTTTGGAAACCTCTGCCAATGTTGTGGGAAAACTGTGTGAAGCCGGAGTTTCCACCATGGCTTGTATGTGCATCTTAGCAGAGTGAGTTGAATCAAAAGATGAGGAGAATTTATGCACTGCTACCTTGCCTGTTATTCTTCTGAAGCTCCATTTGCGCTTCACTTTGGGACTTTCCATCTCACTACCCCTGTTGGAGGAGGGTGCATCGATCTGCTTGTGTTTCTCTTCCTTTTTCCCTATTAGAAAGTTTCTAATCCACTTGCTCGCCTTCCCCATTTTTTCCTCTTCTGTTTCTCTCCCGTTATAGCAAGCTAAAAACCAAGACGACGATCAAGGTACAGAATTTCTTACAATTAGAAACGCATAATAAATAGGCGCAAGACTTCTTCGTTAGTTTTTAGGGTAAAGTATCATTTTAATCTCTTAATTTTATATTAAATTTTAAGTTAATCCCTTAATTGTTTTTAATTCCATGAGTATCCTTTAATTTATATTACGTTGTCATTTATGTCCTTCTTCCTGATTCTGTTAATATAACTTACAGAAGCTTGGTGATGTGGCATTGATACACTGTTGCAGACGACGTGGCTTTTTCTATATGCGATATGCCAAATATGCCACTTTACTAGTCAACATCGATTATTACATAGCAACCTACTGAACTCCATGGCAATGACAAGAGCCTGATGGCTCCTAGTTTCAAGCACATGAATTTAGGTATCCCCATTCCACCATATCTTCTCTTCACTGTCAAAAGGAGCTTGGAATCTCCTCTCTCTTCAAGGCTTTTGTAGCACTAACCTCAACACTGTAACTTTAAGATCCCCATCCCTGTGTGTGAGCGTATTATTTTTTGGCTCTCTAACAAAGGAGTTCCGCTGCCTTGAGTGCGGTTGGGTAATGGGTAGAACTATTTGCAGATGGGTTTAGGAAAACTCACTGTTAATTAAATCCTTACCCCAAAACAACACTGAAAATCTTGCCCAAAAAGTCATTGTCATCTCTCCGTTTTCTCTTAATTTTTGTATCCTTTCCTCTAGCTATTTCCTCAAATCCTTACCTTAAAGAAACACTGAAATCTTACCCTTCCCTTCAATTAATTTCTACTCCGAATCTTGAATCCAACTGAGAAATGATTCTCGGTGGCCCTAAGAAGAAATCGAACCAACCCCTTCTTCAACAACTCTTCCACCGTCGATGTTATCCTTTGCCACTGAAAATCGAACATCCTCGCCGACGCTGCCTCAGCCAACTGCTGCGATGCCTTCTCCTCCTCCGTAAACTCCGGCGTGGCTGTTTGCTTCTGTTACCTTCTTCAGGAGCTTCAGATCCTTGGCTTTCCTCTGAACAGTGCAAGACTTCTCTCGCTGTCTTCAGTTTGTCCTCCCTCGAATAGCACATCTGCGAGAGCTCCGGCCCTAATGTTGAATGGCGTCATGTTCGCCTCTCATATTTTGAAAAAAAAATTACATCAATATTAAATTGCATCCC
>JASKGM010000001.1:11918481-11935940 GCA_034509205.1 Ceratonia siliqua | reverse complement strand
TTATAAATTAACCGAGAATTAATCACATTCTTTTTCTCTTTTCAATCCACAGAATAAGCGGCTCTCCCTCCTCTCGACAAAGCAGCAACTTTAGGGTTCATTGTATTAAACTTAAAGACAAACATGATGACTTTTATAAATTATAAGAAAATAATGGAATTAAAAACAATTGAGGGACTAAAATGAAATTTAATAAAATTATACTTTAACTTAAATTTTAAGTGTTGTTGGGGTTGTATTTATTTAGGGCGTCAGAACTTCAAAATTTTTTAAAAGTTAGGTTTTGTTTTTTTGTTTTATTTTTTTAATAATAATAAATTAATTATAATTTTCAAAACAATTCAAAAAATCTCAAAAAGAATCCTATTTTTAAAAAAAAGTTAAAAATTTTAAAAATAAGTAAAAAAATTTTAAAACATCTTAAAAAAATGTAAAAAATACTAGAAATAAAAAATAAATAAATATTGTAAAAAGAATTAACAAAAAAAATAAAAAAATAAAAAATATAGAGAGAAACAATAGCTTAGTCTTTTATTTATGTAGAGTTTGGCTAAGTTACCGTCACTGGACAGCAACACTAGTTTAGCCCTTCATTTTTGTTTTGTTTTGATTTTTTTGTTTTTAATATTAATTATTATTTTTATGTCATATATATTTTTAATATTTTTATTTATAAATAAATAGTATAAAAATTATGAATAAATAGTGTAAGTAAATGTAAAAAATTTAAAAAATTATATAATATAAAAAATAATTAATTAATTTTAAAAAATAAAAAATATTAAAAAAATAAAAAAATTATGTGGCTGGCGAGTAATTGCCATTTATTTATGCTCCATTCTTGTATTTGTCGACTATAAATGTTTTTGGGTTCTTCTGCTACTGCTAGTATTTATTACCGGGTTTGGCCTGCAAAAGCTTTCCCTGACATAGCCACTTGCCACCCTCCTAGACATTTCTGAATATAATTGCCATTCCACCATTACCTCAGGCGGGGTGGTCAAGACTCAAGAGTCCTTTTTCTTCTCTGATTAGGGATTAACACATTAAATGAATCCGGAATCCAAGGGCCATTCAGGGTATTCGCTCAAGTCAGCGTGAATGATACGGAATATGCCCCATAGGCCCCCAACCTAATTCATCAAGGAATTTAAAGAAGTGAACATCACAGCATTTTCATTTAAAAACTGATAAAGTCAATTTCATCTTCTTCTTTTTAAGTAATTCCACCTCTTATAATTGATAGAAAAGAGCTCCAGCCTCCCAATTCCCATTAACATCATGTCCCATGTGTGGACATGATGTTGCTCTTCATTTCTTGTCCTTTCACAAAATCTTCCAATCACCATATACCCTGTCTCTTACAGGCCTTTGGTAAGAAGATCTAGTATGGGTTTTTGCTTTATTTTGAATTCATCCAGGGATTTACGTTAATTTAGTTACTTCTTTACCAAGCTAATGTATGAACTTCTGAAATTGCTATATTCCTTTAAAGGTAAAACTGTGGGATTTGAAATCAAATAGCTTGATCGAGTTGATTATGTCATGTCCATATTAAAATAATAAGAGAAGATGATCAACCATGGTTGCTAAAGTGGTTTCTTAAACCAGTTTCTAGAAATTAATGTTAAACATGAATAAATTAATACGAATAACTAAATTATATGTGTGTTGACTTTGACATTCTCGTCTCTATGCTGTTGTACTATTTTAGCTCTGATTTATTCGAGGATTGAAGTGTTTGTTAACTAGTCCTAAATTAGAAGGTTCCAAGAGTCTTTCCCATCAGCAGACTGAGACTTGATGTTACTTGGGGGAAAAAGATTGAAAAAAGGGGATGGAATTAGAGAAGAAAACTAACTTTGATAGAAGATAAGAAAGAAAGGCACGGAAAAATGAGGTGAAACGGAAAAGCATGCACTTGACTCTTGTAATCAATCATTCAATGTATGTATTTAGTTTCCCTCATAAGTGTGCTGTTTCTCTTTTTCTTTATTTGTGCATCAATTTGTATCCTGTCCGGCTGTCCCCTCCCTCTTTCTCTATCTTGACTTATTCCTACACCCCTTGAATAAAAACTCCACCTTTTGCTTACTTTTCAATCATCTAGATGACTAGCACGTAAAATTCTTACAGTTTTGGTCAAGGTGTTAAATTTTGTTTGGAGTGCTGGTTCAACGATTCAAGAAATTAAAATATTTTAAAAATTTTATAAAAATAAAATTTTTTTAAAAAATATTTCGAATAAATTTAAACAATATTTTTTTAATTATAAATAATTTTAACATGATAATAATAATATAAATATATATAATTAGATAATATAGTATTGAATAATTATATTTTTATTTAAATAATATTAATGTAATTAATGTTCATAAATTTTGACAACATGTTACATATATAAAATTTAATACAAATTACATATTATACTTAAAGTTTTAAATTACACAGTACATAATTAACAATTATCATTAGAAAGTTTGAATAAATTAATAGTTGAATGTCTATGAAGTAAATATCCAGAATATGAATATAATCTAAGAGGAAATTGATAATGTCTCTCCACATGGTCACAATAATCAATCCAACTCATAAAAAAGCAATAAAAATTATCATAATCCTTTTTTTTTTTTTTCCGTTTCGATGTGTTTCAGTTTGTTTCGGTGTGTTTTGATCGATTTTCCCTGAAATAAATCAAAATCTTACATTTCGTTGCTATTTTAAAATTAAAATGACGTTTTATCTCAATTTCACATGAAATCAAAATTTTTTGTATATTTTAACCGAAATGACACGAAATTTAATTCCTTAGTTTTGGCAGTCATTTTCTGTTAAAAGGGTCTCTGTCGCTTTGAAGATGAAACTGCAGCAGTGGCTAGTTTTCTTGTACGTTAGAACAATTGCTAAGAGTACTTCTGTACTCTTTTTCTCCTAATGGGTAGGTGAGAGTGGTAGATACATAATTATCTTTCACATAATTCAAAGTACAAAAATAATTTGACCCAAAAAAATATGAAGAGAAGCATTTATCTCGTGCTCATCATTTTGCTAATTTGTTTTCGTATAGCCCTGTTATCACAAATTTAATAATGATTGTTCTGACAAAGAAGCAATCTCTCCAATTAGGTGGAAAAGAGGGAGAAGACTTAAACCTGATGGAATAGAAACTAAATGAACGAATTTTCATACCGAAAACAAGGAGATAAACAAATAATAACCGAAATGACCCGCCATTTTTCATGATCCTAAAGTCTTCAGTCTTTACATAGAAAATTCAATACTATTTGGTATACTATATTTACTACCATCATAATATATACAGGTACAAATCCTCCTGTGATCATACAATTACACACCATTTCTCAGCTAGCTTTAATCCTTCTCTCTCTTATTGGTCAAATTACTATGGCTTCCTCCGGGTTGTTGGGATTTCTGGCCATACTTCTCATAATACTTCCCATGGCTGCCAGTATCAAAGGGGGTTTTTTTGATGGTTTCCTTGGTGCTTATAACTTCTTTCTTCCTCTCTCTCATGGATATGATTATGAAGTAATAATAAGTGCATGACTTATCTGTTGTTTATGGCAGACAATGTTTGTGATCAAGTGGAATGTGGGAAGGGAAAGTGTACAGCAAATTCAAGTTACCCATTAAAATTCGTCTGTGAATGTGATTCTGGTTGGAAGCGAACCCGAGATGATGACAATTTCACATTTGCCAACAGCTTTCTCCCATGTGTCATTCCAGAATGTAAAATTCATTTTATTCTCTCTTCGTCAATTCCCTTCTGACTCAGAGATTCAAGTTTCAACAATTACTTTTCATTTTTTTCTTCAAAGATTCATTTCAGATTCATAACTAAAAATTGATTAACATGCGAAGATTCTGATAGATTCATAGAAGTTGATCAAATTGGCTCTATCGTTTGCAGGTAGCCTGGACTATGGTTGCCAGCCAGCTCCACCTCCAGTCCCAGAGAAGGATTATCCGTACAACATCTCAGCCTATGATCGTAAGTAACACGAACACCAATCCTCCTCCTTGGTACTTTGATTGCAGATACTTTTTTTTTTTTTAACCATTTTTCCTGGAAAATTATATTATAGCTTGCTATTGGGCGTACTGTGGGGCGGGTTCATGCGTCAAGAACAGAACGCATACACACCAATGCCAGTGCAATTCTGGTTATTTCAATCTTCTCAACATCTCTGTTTTTCCTTGTTACAGTGAATGTGAGAACGCAAACCCAATCTTTATGTTGGCAAATCCCACCAACTAAAATTCAACAAGTTTCGTTTTTTGTTTTTACTTGCTAAAGGTACTCTTGGGTCCGATTGTTCGAGGCTTGGAATCAAAGTTGCGGATGCAACTGCTGACAGTCAGGATGGTCAAGGTGAGATTTCTTCTATTCTACCTTGTTCTGTTCTTATATTGGTTATCCCTGTTTAATAAGCTCTAAGCAAGGCATACCCACAAATCACCTCCAAGGCTATGAAAACTGAAAAGAAATGGATTCTAACCAGAATTAACTGAATTTTAGCCTATTCAGGTTAATAAACATACTATATTATTATTACTTTAATTTATTTAATAATGGTCGTATTTGAAAGCAACTGATTAAAAATATTATTTACATGACACACAATCTTCCCTCAACAAGCAACCGCCTAGAAGTCAAAAGTTTACAATCATCAAACACTAATTTCAATGGTGTTATTGTTATTTCACATCCGTGCACTAAACAAGTGCCTCCTATCACTACCAAGTACGATGGCTCCTATTTTCAGAGCAAGTCACCGTCTCAAATAGGAATGACATTCTTCATTTTGAATTGGTACACAATATATACGTTAAGTTTCCAGAATCTGACGGTTTGTGTGTTTGATATCTTGGGCAGCAAGTTCAATCCTTCCAGGAAGGCTCCATTGGATAGTGATGTTGTTGATATCGACGGGTATGGTTATGTGGAATTAGGACGCAATGACGCAGAGTAATAAGTGAGCTTCTGGTTTCATCACATTCGTTGAATTATGGTGGCTTTGATTGTTTTGTAGTTATATGTGTATAATAGCGTGTATAATAAGTATGTCACAGCTCAGTCATTGGTAGAGGATGACTGTTATACTACCACACCACACCACACTTCATTTGTTCCATTACCTCTGTATTCTTATTCAAAGACTGTTACTACTATTAGTATTTCTTCTACTTGTCCTTCTACTCCCACTACTATTCATTTTGTTTCCTCTTCTGTTGTTCCCACTTTTCTGTTTTTTCTTTTCTAACATAAGAATTAAGCCAAAAACAATAACAATCGGCAATGCTTTGCTTATAATACAATTTGCTTCTGGAAATTGAAAAGGAAAAAAAAAATCAAATATTTTTCTGCAATTCAGACAGGACTCCAGAGTAGCAATCAAATCGCTTTATTTTATGCTTGCGGGGGTTAACAAGCATAGATTAAAACCCATATACTAGAAACAAGTTAAAGAAAAAACCCCAAGCTAAAGAAAGCAGAGGAGAGAATCAATATGAATTATTTGTTCTTCACAGTTATCACAGAGTTTGCCATATTCAGGAAAAACCCATGCTCCACCACGCCTTCCAACGCTGATATTTCTGTGCCTGCAGCCAACCCATCCTTGTTCAGAGTCTTGAAGTACAAATCAACTTTATATAGTTGGAATTATGAGTCACATATGGCTTTCCACTGCCTTCTAATCTCAACTTGACCTTGCATCCTTGTTCCTTGAACAACTCTTGAAGCCTGATCAAGTTATACTTCCAACAAAACTGAACCACTTCAACTGGCATTGCAAGCCCACTTCCACCAATGTCGTGTCGTCGACGACTACAACGAATTCATTGGAGGCAGCCTCGACCATTTTCTCTCTCAACAGCGCTCCTCCGCGCCCTTTGACCAAATTAAGGTCTGGGTCAACCTCAACCGCGCCATCGATGGCTAAATCGAGACGGGGATTATCGTCGAGGACAGAAAGAGGGATGCCCAGAGAGCGGGATTGCTCTTCGGTGCGCTTGGAGATCGGGGTTCCCACAATGTCCTTTAATTGACCAGATCTGAGGAGCTGGCCGAGCTTGGCGACAACAAATGCGGCAGTGGAGCCGGTACCGAGGCCAAGAACCATGCCGCTCTTGACGTACTTTATCGGCGGCAAGCTTCTTAAGGTGATCTTGGGTAAGCGCTGGGACGGAGAGAGCTTTGAAGAAGGTGGGGGGAGGCATTGTGATGTGAGGAAGATAGAGAAGAAGGGGATGAGAGGGATAAGGAAGTCATTGACTGGATTTGGAGACGAGTGAATGAATACGAAAGAAAGAAAGGAGAGCAAAGATATAAGGGAGCGTTTGGCTTTGATTCTTTGATTTGCTTGGTTGATGACTGGTGGTGCGAGCTACGAGCCAGCGAGGGAGTGGGAGGAGCATAGTATTAATTGGAGTCCGTTTTTGCATCGCATGATTGGATCCAAATTATATTAATTGGGTTAACTTTGTTTTTAAATTTATCATCTCAATAAACACAATTGAAATTTCTTAATAAAATAATCATTTTAATATTGATAATTTTATTGACAAATTTACAATAATTATTTTTAATTGAAATTATAAAATATAATCTATTCAAAAAATTTAAATAGTAAAAATAACGAAAATACTACTAATGTCTCAAAGTATATTATCTAATAATAAAAATTTTAGCATTAAAAAATATGATATCTAATCATTCTAAGATATAATATATCTTTGAATGAATTAGAAATTTTGTCTCTTAAATATGCACAATCTCAATTTTACCCGTTAAATAAAATAAATAAAAAATTAATATGACAATGATAAACCTAAATAGCATGTTACTATAAGTGAGTGTTTGGTATTAGTAATATTTTTTATTCATAGGAATTATATTTTATAAGAATCATGATTTTCGAGAATGTTATAAAATATATTTGGTTGGTTTTAAATATTTATAAGAATATTAGCTGTAATTTTTTATTTTTATATTTGACTTAAGTATAAATTTTTTGAGAATATTAATATTTTTTAAAAATAACCCTTAAATAACCGTTTATTCTTTCTACTTGTTTTTTTATATATAATAATTAATAAATAACAAATAAAATTAATTTATATTATTTATTATAATAATAATAATATAAATAATATTTATTTTATTATTTTTAAATATTTTTATATTTATAATAATTAATATAATTTTTTTCATTTATTACTTATTTCTTTATTTTATATTTATTTATTTTATATAAATATTATATATTGTTTATATATATAATTTTTTATTATTCTATTAATTTTAATATAACTAATATTTATTTTATTAAATTATAAAAAATATTTGTATATTTATAATAATTAATATAAATTTCTTTATCCTACTTCTTTATCTATTTTATTTATTTATTTATATTTTATATTTTATATTTATATATATAATTAATTATTATTTTAATAATTTTAATATAAATAATATTTATTTTATTAAATTTTATTAGATATTTTTAAAATATTTAAATATTTATAATAATTAAAAAAAGTATATGTATGAAATAAGAATAAAATAAAATATTTATATTTAAAAAAACTTCATATTTCATAAATATCATCACTTCATAGAATATTTTAATAAAAAAATTAATCAAAAATAATTTTTAAACGTAAAAATCTTTATTCCTCAAATTAAGTTTACCATAAATCTAAAATAAAATCCTTTTGCCAAACGCACAGACCTCCTCTGTTCCACTTCCTGTTGCAATCATCGCCTAAACCCATGTGCCACGTTTGGGGGCAAGAGTGGTACTTCCTTAGCCCTAGATCCAGGAAGTATCCGAACGGTGCTGGCCTAAAACCATGTGCGGTGCAGCGGTGGTGCTATCATTTCCGACTTCCTTGGCTTCGACGGCGCTGTCCATCCTTCTAAACACCAATCCAACAACCCCTTCGATAATCTAAACCTCACTTCAATCCCAACCGAATGAGGTAAATTTTAAGCTTTGATTCCTACTTTTCCATTCTAGCTTATTCTCTACCTATCTCATGCATTTTTATTATTTTCTTCTGTTTCCTTATGGGGTTTTAATGGAGTTAATATTTCCAGGCTTTAGTTTTTAATTTAAGTACAACTATTATCTGTTTATGGAGTATATATATATCTCGTTTATTTACGAAAATTGCGGAAAGTTCTTTTATTATTTTGTAATATTGTCCAAGCATCATGATCAATCTGGGCTCTGAGCAAGAGAGAATTATCTGTCGCATTCAGCTCGCTTATTTGGGTCTGACAATGTTGAATAAGCTTAGTGAATCCTCGTGAATTCATTGGCTGAGGTTTCCTTCTGATTCATGGCCTTGTCAGGGTGGCAAGAACTTGCCAACTTTCTATAAGCTGCCTTTATTTCAGGGTGGCAAGAACTTGCTCTGTGTTTAGTTATAGTACAAGTAGCAACAATTTTCCTTGAACAATAAGCATTTCTAGTAACTTTGAAGGCTTTGAAATCAGGGGCTATGAAGGAGGGTTCGAGAAAGAAGGTAGAAGAAGAAGAAAACATTAGATGGTGTGTGAGTTTATATAGAAGAGTGTCCATGTATGTAATTACAAAGAGCAGAGGGTGTATGTAAGGTAAGTGTGGATGAGGTTGCAATTGTGAGTAGGGGTGTTCAATGTGTGATTCGATTTGATTTTGAGCTAAACTACATGCCGAACCAACCATGAATATGTGGTTTGATTTGGTTTAGTTTTAGTAGGAAGTTATGTCAAAAACCGAACCAAACTATATATTTGTAGTTCAGTCTCGTAGTTTGTAAAATAAAAAAGAGTAAGAACACAACAACAATGTAAAAGTACAAACCTTTTTTTGGAAACAGCAATACGAATTTAAAATCACAAAGATGTTCTGCGTGCTGAAATTGAAAGCCTTGATGCTTCCTTCGTAGTCGCCATTGGATGAGTCTCCTTCTTTCCTGAGTCAAACATAGAAAAAAATTGAAATAATTTTGTAATATGATGATTCAAGTAACACACAATACAAAAGGGGAGATAAAGAAAGTTCAATGATCTATGAACAACCAAACACAAAGCAATGCGATAACTAGCCAAACAAGCATATCTAGTTTCAGTTTTAAATTCTAATAATATATTTTGATTTTTAGAATATATTATTTATTAATCCATACTTTCAAAGAACTTTTATTTTGTTGAAGGAAGATGGCAAAATGGGAAGGGGTCCTTTGTGAAGATGACCAGGTCCAAAAGCCCTTAACTAGCAAAGTATTATTATAACTTCTAAGAGAGAAACGCAAGAAATATAACCAGCAGCCAAAGAGATGAGGGAAGAAGCATAGAAATATAGAGCAAGAGAGAGAGTTTATGAAAAGTAAAAACTCAGTTGGGTGTGATTCTGAATCTTGGTTGCGTGAATAAGTGATTGAGAATCTGAAAAGCAATGTACTGAAGTTAAAATTTAACAATATATTTATAAAAAAAATCTAAAGGAACTATTCGGTTATATTTAAACCACAATTTGGGAGAACCAAATCGTAAATCGAACTGCATTTTGTAGTTTGAAGACAAGATAAACTGAACCAAACCAATAGAAATGTGATTTGTGTGTGGTTTGGTAGGTTTTGTAGTTTAAACCAAACCACTGAACACTCTTAGTTGTAAGTATAGAAATACCTTTATCCATTGAATGATATCCTATGCTGACTCAACTAGCTGTTCAAATGGATGGATAGGCTTACCCCTTTTCTTTACTAGGTTCCTTTATTTTCCCACCTTAAATGCAGGGCTTCGAAAGGGTAAAGAAGTTACACCTGTTTTTTATTATGTTTTGAGCCATCATTATCACGTTATTAGTCACATGTCATTAGTTATTGTCACATAAATTTTTTATTTATTATATTTAACAAACGGAATAAATTGAGATACAGTTAATCTTTAAATAATCAAATTAAAACGTTTTAATATTAAATAATTAAATTGAGATAAAATATATTTTTAAAGTATCTAATTATTAATTCACTCTATATCTTTTAATCACCAAACAATTAGCCCTTCGAAGAACACTGAAGAAACACACCAACCTCTCTCAATATATCAATAACTGTCACCAAAGTTACATAAGAGTACCACTAAACCAACAACAATACAGGAAAATAATGAAAATACAAGAGATACAGAAGTACAAAAAGAGAACATAATAAACAACATTAAAATACAATGAAACACACATTAAACGAAGCAATGGAATGCTCAACAGAAAATAAACACAAGAACTACATAAAGATAGCCTAACTTTTAGAGTGGCTAGTTAATATGAGCCTAGACCTCTCCTCTCTTCCTAGTTTATCTGACCGCTGGGTTTTTTCCAATTCCATACATTTTTTTGTGTTGGTGCCTAGTAGCACCTTTTTTTTTTTCTTTTTTACCAAAAGCCAAGTCAGTATGAGTTGACTGTTTTTGTGCTCACATCCTGCGTGGATATTTTAGAACATAGTAAAATTTTCACATTTTTTATAATTGTTGTAAATAATTATATTTAATTTTATTTCTTAAAAAATTAAACTAAAAAACAATCACATATTCGATTATAAGAATATTTGATAGAGTAAGTACGTCGTATAAAACCAGAGAATCAAAACAGTCCAACTGGATGGCATTTCTTAAATCAAAGCCCACCTTGGTTAGATCCAATTCGTCTTGTCAAACAAAAACGTTGTCGTTTGAACTTCAAATCACACGGAAAAATTTGAAGAGTTCAACTTACGCGGTGCCGTTTAGTTCCCCGAAAATTCAGTATAACCTTATTCCGTGCTGGGATTAATAATTGTCTCGGTGAATATTTTTATATTTAAAGATTTCTCTAATCTCTCACCGCGTCACAGTGGTCTCTTGCACGAGTCTCTCCCATTCTATTCCTTTTCTCTCATCTCGTCTTCTCTCTCTCTCTCTCGCGTATCGGCAATGTCTGTGGAATCGGCAAGTGCAATTCAAAAGAGCCAAGTAATGTTTAACTTGCATGTTTTTGCTTTTTATTGTGGAAAAGTTTGGACTTCGCCAATTGTTTTTCCCCCTTTACGAAGAAAATTTTTTTTCCTGAAAATTCAGCTCGAGGATTCCTTTTTCTTTCGGTTTGCTGGAATCAATCGCGGGGCACAAAAAAGGAAATTTCTGACATTTGATTCTTTTTGGTGATCAGGTTGATCTGTTAGACTTCATAGACTGGTCTGGAGTAGAATGCCTCAATCAGAGCCCTAGTCACTCTCTGCCCAATGCTCTCAAACAGGTATTTTCACCAAAATTATGGGTCATCTTACTTGTTGTCAATTTTCGCCATGAACTTGAGCAAAATTCCTTTTTGAGCGGCAACAGTAATATAAACAAGTTATAAACCTGTTTTATATTTTAACCTTCTGTTCTGATGGGTTTAGGGGCTTGGATAGACCGATTGGAATTGAGATGGGTCTGAAATCCTTCTTCTTTTATCTGAAATTTTTATTTTTGTTCCATTTCGAGAGGCAAGTTTATTAATTAGTAAGTTGTGTTTTTCCCAAGCCTTTTTGGTATTATGATAGGTTACAAGGCTATTTTGTCTATTTTGCAATAAGCAATAAATTTGAACTTGATAATTTATTCGTTTTCTTTTTTCGCTTTTGTTATCTTAGTTTTAATTGTTTAGTAAACAGGGATACAGAGAAGATGATGGCTTGCATTTGGAGAGTGATGCGGATGAGCAGCTTTTGCTTTATATTCCTTTTACACAAGTCGTGAAACTCTATTCCCTTGTTATCAACGGACCTGAAGAGGAAGGTATTCACTAGAACACTTTCTGAATATACGCCTTACAGCACCTCTCAGTCATGTGGGTATAGATAAAACAATACTCTTCTCACTGATATGTTTCTTTTTCTTCTCTAGTTTTGAAAAGTCCTCCTGAGCCCTTTTTTGTCCTCTATTTTTTTTCCCCTCTATTTTTTTCCCCTTTATTCATGCCTAGCACAACTAAAATATCTAGTATGTTCATCCAGGTGAGCTCTCACTGATGCACCGTTTTAAGACCCTCTAGAATTCCTTTGTTCTGTTTGTAAAACTCGATGTTCATAGATGGAACAAACACAACTGCCTTTGTGCGAGTCGTTGTTTCATTTTCTGTGTACCTTTCACTGAAGATGCATATCTTAGAGTTAGTCAACCAGTTTTATATAGACAAGACAATAGTAAGATACTCTCGTTGTCAACCCCAGCTTTTGGTATCAAGGCATGACTTTTTTTTGTCCTTTTGTGTCTATATATTTAAGCAAAGTTTAGATGCATGTCTTCAAAATGAAAGTACATGTGATGAGAATATGATATTAGAGTAGTCTTGGGCAGCACTATTCCTACTTTTTATCTCAACAGAGTAACAAAATAAAATTTTGTACTTGTTAAGATAAGGCAGTCAATCATGCCCTTGTGCATGTGTGGTGGTGTTTGGCTTCTTCAACTGACGGTTTAGATGTTATTTCAGATGTTAATCAGTCCACATAATATTTCAGATAGTAAGCAACAATTTGTTGACATGATTACAAATGGAATCTAATTTTAGTTCCCTTTCAGGCCCTAAGACAGTGAAGCTGTTTTCCAACAAGGAGCACATGGGATTTAGGTATAGTTTGGACCAAAAATAGTTCTGTTTATTATATAATTTGTGTCCTATGCTCAATTAATTGCTGACCGTTTATTAATGACAGTAATTGCAATGACTTCCCTCCAAGTGATGTGGCAGTTTTATCCCCAGACAACCTTAAGGTGGATATTCAATAACTCTAATTACAGTGCAGAGGCATCTCCTGCTATGTACAGATATATTTTCCAAACAAGCAAGGTAGAATTATTTTATGTTATGATTGATCAATTTGTACTTTGACAGGGGAAACCAATACTTCCAAAGTATGTCAAATTCCAAAATGTTCGTAGGTATGTTGATTTCTTTAATTTCTATGGGTTTCTTCCATTATTGTCATGCAATTGGTCGAACTAGCTACTAATTTATCTTAATTGATCAGTTTGACAGTTTTTATCGAGGACAATCAGACGAGTTCTGAGATCACAAAAGTTCAAAAGATTGTGCTGTATGGTACAACGTAAGTTTTAAACCATCTATTGAAACCCTTCTCCCTTCTTTTCTCCTTTTTTTCCCCACCCATTATTTCCAGTGCCCCTTGATATAAATACATTATAACTGACCCCTTAGCCCTTGCCTTTTATATTTTTGTTCCTCTCAATGAGCTGTCATCTCTTTATTCTTCCTCACTGAAATGATGTGGTACATTCTGAAACTCGTTAATGATATCTGATTAATGTAACATTATGTTTATGCAAATTATTGTCAATTAAAGGTTTGGCTAAAGAAAGAACATGGTTATAGGATCCAGATACTTGATCATGCTAATTTTTATCTGCCTGTTTAAAGACCCTTCTGTTGGTATGCTGTTGTTAATGTTATAATATTGAATGAGTACACCAATCATAGTTTACAACGCACATTTAGGAAGATCGGAAATCTGAGGACAATGTGAAGGATCTAAATGAAGATGCTATGTTTTGAACCTTGTTTACGTGAATTTTCTTGTAAGCTATCCCCTTCCAAAAAGAATATTTCATAGAGTTTTTCTAGTTGATGCAGTGTTATCTAACAAATTGCTTGTCATCTTATGTTTTAAAGTATTGCCCATTAAGATGATGAGGTGGCAGTGTATTTTGGTGTTAGTACTGAGGTAAGGTGCATGTGAGTCATCCCTTCCTCTTCCTGGGGGAGTGACGAGGGATGGGAAAAATAAGAGAAGTAATATACCATCCAAAAAAAAAAAAGAGAGAGAAGTAACAGGTTCATAAATATATTCATGCAACTTCTTGTTTACAATTTATTTACGATTAAATGGCCTGTATTTCTGACGCTTTACTTATAATGCAGAGTGGAAACTACAGACATGAAGGGTTTGAAGAAGATTGAGGATCACTGACCCTGGAAGAGAGTAAATTTAAAAATGGATGGGTGAATCTCTACTTATGTCCGTTGCTTGCACCTCTTCCCCCAAGAAATTTTGATTGGAAATGTTATATTCAGCATGGTTTATGACTTGCAATGTCTATCTGATTTCACATAAGACCGATGCACAATTCCTCTGCATGATTGTGATGATTATTGATTAATGGGGCAATAGGAAACAGTCGAGCCCTGCGGAAATATTATGTCCATTGTGTGTGTGTTTGATTTTTTTACACGTTTTGGAATCGTCTTGAATAACCGAATCTGAAAGGCTATTGTAAGAACTTACAAGTACGGAAAAGCATAATTTTCTAGGCACGCTATATACGGCAAATCTGATGCTTTAAATGTTACTCTCGTAATATTTTCTTTTACAAAGTCTTATATAAATGTCATTTTAATCAGTCATCTTAGTTTTTCTTTTCATTACTGTGAGATTTTTGTACAAAGTGTTTTGTGTAGTTTAATTGGTTAAAGAATATGGACGATATATTGTTTTTTGTTTTTGAGAAAAACGATATATTCTTTTTTGGTTAAACAGGAAATTTGTTAAATAATTAAATCGATTTTTATCTTCACATATTTCATTTTATATCTTTTTTTTCATTTATTATTTTATTATTATTATTATTTTATAATAAATTAATAGTAATAAGAAATGATATAAAAAAAATGTAGATTAAGTGATTAAAATTATTTTTGTAAATAAATAAAGGAAAAAAGCACCAACGTTAGAGAAGCGAGTATAACTTGCATAATATGAACAGTGAAAATAATTAAGTTGGGAGAGGATGATTTGACGGGAAGGAGCAATTTGAGAGAATTAAATAAGGAAATTTTTATGCTACAAATCTACAATAGAGTATAGCGGAGAAGTACCCACCTCTGGGCCTCACGGGCGCCAGTTCCCTCTACCCATACTTATTAAATAAACAGCACCAACCTTCGCGGGGCCTCTTTAATTGGGAGCTCCCCCCCCCCCCTCACTTCGCAACTG
Source organism: Ceratonia siliqua (assembly GCA_034509205.1). NCBI lineage: Eukaryota > Viridiplantae > Streptophyta > Magnoliopsida > Fabales > Fabaceae > Ceratonia > Ceratonia siliqua. The sequence goes on along the minus strand of JASKGM010000001.1, from coordinate 11,920,883 downwards.
ACAACTGACAACTGACAACTGAATTTAATAGACACCTGTCTGGCTGTCTCTAGTTACTACGTTACACATATATAATATAATAGTCCCTCCTGTCCTCTCCCCAACTGCCTTCTGCTTTCCCATATATATATCAGAAATGATTTTTTCCCTTCATTCATTCTATACTATTCTCTTTCTCTCCACCATGTCTACCACCTCCAGGGTCACCCACCACTCTGTACTAACCGTTGTATCCAGCAAACCTGTCGGCTCAGTTATGGCCCAACCTTTATCCCCCCTGAATCATTCCATGGCTCTTCACACCCTCCACATCATTTTCTACTATAACCACAATTTGTTAGGATCCTTTGAGTTAGACCCCTTAAGGGAGTCCCTGAATCAGGTTCTTTCCCTCTACCCCATGCTCACGGGTCGGTTGGCCCAAGGGAGCCATCGTAACTGGGAAGTCAGGTGCAATGATGCGGGTGTTCGAGTTATAATAGCTACCGTGGACACCACCCTTGATGAATGGCTGGGATCAGCTGCTGGATCCGAAGAGACACATCTGACTGCTTGGGACGATATGCCTGATGATCCCCACACATGGTCACCCTTTCGAATACAGGTATCATGCTTTAAACCAACATAAATATGGAGTATTAGGCGGTTAGGAAGAGGATAAGGTGGCTAGACCGCATTAATGAAATCCTACTTATTTAGCCTATAAACTAAAGTACAATGATTTTGTGGGAGTTACAGATAAACCAATTCCAAGGAGGAGGTGTTGCAATAGGACTAAGCTGCACCCACCTGCTTGCTGATATAACTTGGTTATTCTCCTTCTTCAAAGCATGGACCCAGGCTTACCGCCACTTGCCCATTACTCACCCTCCCATCTCCACCCCAAACCCACTTCGTGCTCCACCCCTTCCACACATGGATTCCAAGTCACCCACTTACTATGCTACCAAGTCATCCAAAAAACCACTAACGCCCTCTCCAAAAATGGGCACAGCCACTTTCAAGTTTTCGAGTTCAATGATGAAGCAATGGATGTCCCAAGTAGTCCATCCAATATGCCCCAATGCCACCCCATTTGACATCCTGTTGGCTCTGTTTTGGACTCGTGTTTCTCGCTTGAAGCCACCTAGAACTGACCAAACTGATGATCACTCTCTTTCCATCTGCATCGACTTTCGGACGCTCTTGAAACCACCACTACCTATTGGGTATTTCGGCAACGCCTTGCATTTTTCATTGCTCAAGTTAAAAGCGAGTGACATGGAGAGCAGCGCACTGGGGCATATAGCTGGTTTGATACATAGGCACTTGGAAGGGATTGAGGAAGGGGAAATATGGTCCGCCATAGACTGGTTTGAATCAGAGGGAGGGAAATTTAGATCACCCACTTGCATGTATGGGCCTGAGTTGACTTGTGTGTGTATGGAGCATATGATAATTGAGGGTGATGATAAGTCGTTAATATATGAAGCAATTTTCCATGAGGAGAAGGCAGCCCATGTTTCGTGTCATGTGGGGAAAGTGGAGGGTGAAGGTTTGATAATGGTGATGCCTTCGGCGGAAGGAGGGCTTGGAAGAACGGTGATGGTAATGTTACCAGAGGAAGAAGTGTCGGTGTTATGCGAGGACGAAGCCATATTGCAGCTACAACCAACAATGCTGCTTACCGGTGGTTTACCATTGACCCACTGAGTTTTGTCAATAAAGTTCATTATTAATTTTGGTGCGTGCATGATTTCAAGCTTCGCAACTGTTTATGTTCCAACTAATTATATTGTGTTGTATTTGTGCGGTTTGCTTTGTGTGAGTTAAAAAAATAAAATGATCCAGAATTATGCGTTTGATTTCCGTTTGCCTAATATGTACTTTGGCATCTTCTGATATTTTCGGGAAAGTAGGTAGTATCAAAATAAATATTGGAAAATTGTGGACCAAAACATTAACACATTTATGAACTATTACTCTATTAGTAAGAATTAAGTAGTTATTAAAAATTCAACACATGGCTTTTATTTTTTTATTTTTAAATAAGAATTACCATGTCAAATTCAAAGCACTAGTACAAAAGAAAGGCCCAGAATAAAATATAGTTATTTTTTAATCCGGATTTCAGAGTAGATTATTATTTATTTGTCTAGTTTACTAATTTGGTTAAAATTATTAATTAAAATCAGCACCGACTAATATATAAGCTGATAGTAAAAGAGTTTATTTGTGTCCATCTGGTGTGGGTACCGATCATTTGACAAAATCAAGGCCCGGACCCTTAAACATAAAACTAGCATAATCACTCTAAAATAGCAATCACGTTATTTTGGGAGAGAACTGAGGAAACTGAGGTATATATCTAGTCTAGTCTAGCTATTCTTTGGCGGAGTATCAGCAAACTTCCATGAGCAGCG
>JASKGM010000001.1:11897438-11915646 GCA_034509205.1 Ceratonia siliqua | reverse complement strand
GCAAAATGAATGTATTTATTTATACATCCTGTTGAGTGTTGGGTTTGCTATCGTAGCTGAATATGTCAGCGTCGGTGTTTGGATCACTGATTATGTCACAGAGCCCACCAGGAGCCCACCACCGCCCCTGCTTTCCATGTTGTTTCTTTCTACCTAACTAATGTCAATTTATTACTGGTTTCATTGCCAAACTGGATAGTGGAATGAGTGATCTAAAAGGCTAAATGTCAAAAGGAGTAATTTACGCCTCCCCTCATAGTCATAGTTAAAAATATAAATAATCATATTTATTTCAAGTATAAAAATTGAATTAATCAAATCTCTATTTATAATTTTTCTACCTACCTAATGTCAATTTATTACTGGTTTCATTGCCAAACTGGATAGTGGAATGAGTGATCTAAAGGGCTAAGTGTCAAAAGCAGTCAATTTACGCCGCCCCTCATAGTCATAGTTAAAAATATAAATAATCATATTTATTTCAAGTATAAAATTTGAATTAATCAAATCTCTATTTATAATTTTTCTTTGTCCTTTCACAACTAAAATTATTTATAAATAAAAGTCATGAACGATATGTTGGAGGATCAGAGGGTAAAGATGATAAATATTATGTATTTTTTAATTTGGTTTAGATTTAAATTTAGAGGAACATTTCCCCACTGTCTACACAGTGAGCAGTAGGAAAGTTTTATAATTTTTTTATATTTTTTAAGTTTTTTTATTTTTAAAAATAATTAAATATTTTTTATATCATGAATTTGTTTCAGAATTTGTTTAGATATTTTTATATTTTTTATAAAATTTTTTAAGCTACCAATAAATAATAAAAAAATTATGAATAAATAGTAATAAAAATATAAAAATATTTTTAAAATATTAAAAAAATATATCTAAGATAAAAAATATTTAATTAATTTTAAAAAATAAAAAAATTAAAAAAAATATTGATGGAGTGTAAGATAATATCTCCCTTAAATTTATCATCCTCAATGTTGGAGATACGCGCTCTTTGCTCTCCGTTCCCGCCCCAATTTTCATGGTGGGGAAGAAATTTTTTTCATCCCTATTCTTCACGGGAATTCGAAATTTATGAACACCCTAAATGGAATAATTTTAAAAAAATATATATATTATATAAAATTTAATAAAAAAATTATTAACTCAAAAAATAAAATCTCAATTTTAATATTAAAAATAATAAATAATATATTTCAATAAAATAAAAAAATATTAAATTAAAAATATTTTAATAATTTTATACATAACAGGAGGGGGTATGATCTCCATCCCGTCAAAGATAAGGAATTTTGTTCCATCCCATCCCAGGGGGGAAGTCGTCACGAGAATCGTAGCAGAGAGTTTTGGCATCACTTCTTAAAGACAACTTTAATGTTACTGAACCGGCCAGTGGTGTAATCTCATGATTTTTCTTTTGAGGAGTACCTCATTCAATGTATCTAAACACAAAGATAAAAGTTAATTATACCTCCGGTCATAGCGTATGTTTGATGAGGTTAGGAGTTAATGGGCGGTATTACTATATATATATATATATATATATATATATATATAATCCTAATTTCGTCGGTTTGTTTGACAATGCTTATGAATGATTCCTTTTGGTAGATAACCAAGAAGCACTCTAATTAGTTAACTTAATTATCTTCTTGGCAGCATGCAGATGAAAAGCTAATGATAAAGGTTAAAGAAAATCGGTGTGCTTGCGTCCTAACTCCTAAGAGAAGGAGAAGATGATCAGATGAAAAGGAACTAGCTAGGAAGCTCCAATACAAACAACCCTTCCTAGCTCGTGTTTAATTTAATTAACATCATTTACGAATTAATTAATATTTACAATGTGGAATATTGCTACCTAATCCCCCTCATCCATCTATATAATTAATTAGAGGGCATGAAAGAAAAGGAATTTTTTAGGCTTAAGCTATATTATGTTAAAGAGACAGGCTAGACACCAATACAAATACAAGAAAGTTGCAATATATACATATATATATGTCACTTGCAAAACTAAAGAATGGGTGCACTTCTTCACTTTTTATTTATTTATTTATTTTTCTATTATTTAGTTGTTTTTTAAAAGGAAGAAATTACTATCATGATGATTTAGCAGAACCAAGGGCTATTGCACAAACAATGAGTTTAATGATCCATATATAGCACTTTATCCCTAGTGGTGGGGGGGAGAGAGAGAGATGGATATATGTATTGTTTGTTTCTTATGCAACAGAGATGGATCATGGAAGGGTGCACATTGCAAATTGCAAAATGGTCCCCCTATCCACTCATACTCTATAATTAATTTGCTTCTCCTTCTAATTGATGCCTACCTTACATATAACACAGACAATGAGAAAGAAAGCATGAAAGGCTCATCCAACTAAAGTTATAAAAGCTCCCCCTTCTCCTTCTCCTTCTCCATCTTCATCTCCTTCTCCTTGGGATATACACTATACAGATCAAACTCTCTCACTAGTCACTACACTCACTTTCTACATGTGATGGCGTGAGCGTGATATTATTAAATTCCCCTTCCTTTGGGACCACATTCATGCATCTTTCACCTCTTTCTTTTACTTTTCATCTCCTAAAATGCTTTCTGGTTTTCCGTCTAATTATATCTCAACTTATTTGTCACATTAATCACTCTTTTCTCTAACCCTAAATTCCCTGCACTGCTTCTTTCATGCCATTTTTCTCTAACAACATATATACAGGATAAGAATAACCGAATATATTATATTCACATGATCTCTCAACTAGAGTAGATGTGTTGTTACTAAGATACAAAGAAAAAAGAAAGGGAGACAGTGATTTATCTTGGGTCACATGAGACAAAAGAGATGACACTGGAAACAGCAAAACTAGCTACTTACAACTAGCCTGATGCCTGATCGATGGTCCAAATCTACCCTAATTTAAAAAATATTTACGGGAAAAAGGAAAAAGGAACTATATACTTCATTATGCCTTTGCTAGCTACCTATATATGTTTATACCTCGCATCGCTCATATCTCTGCAGCCCCTCAACTTGAAAAGAAGATAGGAGGAAGAACAGGAAGAAGCCTATGAAGATTAAAGATGACGCTGAGGGAAGGCACATCTGTAGATTAGAATCTTAATATCGTGCACCTGCAGCAGTTGAAGCTGCCAGCATGATCTGAGCTTACTTTCCTATGAGGTAAGAACAGATCATGTGGCAGTTTCACCTGTTGAAAGGAAGCATAGAAACCCTATTTCTCTTTCTGATCCAGATTCGCTAGTACCAGTCCCATTTGGCCGATCGTACTGCAGAACCATAAAAAAAAAAAAAAAGGTTTTTGGTTTCTTATTTTTCTATAGTACGTTTTTCACTTTTACATTAATGCATGTTTCCTGAGGAATATCAACATACATAGATCATTTCATCTTGTCTTGCTCTGTTTGCTAAATTTAGAGATGATAATTTAATCAGCATTCATCATAATTAATGTTGAAAAAAGAGGGGGTGTTTAGAAGCAGATGGGGGGAGATGTTCAGGTTTCAAGGGACAGTCAGGCGGTTTTGGTGCTGTCGATGACATCATTCTTTGGGAGTGGTGATTTTTAATTATAAAGCAATTTTGTGCTGTACTCTTTTGCTTTTGATCTATGTATTCACGCATTCCTTTCGTCCTATATATGTATCTGAAGAATTGGGGTTCAGTCCCAATTTTCAGATCTATATATGCACAACCAGAAATTGTCTTCTCTCTCTCTCTCTCTCTTTCTTCCCCTTCTATCTGTCTGTCTCTTCTAGCTCACCCACTTTCAATGAATTTCCATTAATTAATATGGACCATCATTAGATTTATGGAGTGAAACAACTTGGTTTTCACAATTGAAAGTAAACTAACTTTATTGTTTTACTTTTCTTTGAAATTTAGTATTGTGGTAATCATCAGGGCAGTACATGGCATAACAAGTGCATGTGAATGTGATATATATTCATATATGAGCAAACTATATATCAAGTACATAATAATGTATAAGAAGAAATAATTAGACTTAAAAATCAATATGAAACTCTTATCTGTTTGAAGAATATAAGAAGCCAGTTTCTTGGATTTAGCATATAGACATTTGGAAATTATAGCATATAACCTTACTTCGCTAACTAATATTTGTTGAGAACTATATCCTAAACTTTGTGAAATAAACTCAGGTTGAGAAAAGGAATAGAAAATGGAATGAAAGAATGAAAACTAGTAATGTATCATGTCTATATAAATTCATTCTGAACGTTCAATATTTCTCTCAATTTTCCCTCCTCGTTTCTGAAACTATACTTATGGATCCAGAATTTAGAAAATCCAAGCTGCTTAACCTGGTAGTAGTCCTTTGGTGTTTCTCAATATATATATATTATGCATATAGAGCCTCTCACAAGATACATACATTGTCTCTTTCTTGATTTTGTAAAGAAAAGTATATATCATACTTTCACCGACTTATATTTCTTGTAATGTCCAAACTATATATAGGAAAGTTAAAATGGTCTTTCTAATTACACCTGTCGTATATAGCTAGGCTCAGTATACATGCATGATGAAATTGTGGCTGAAGGAGCATCATTAGCTTTAAATGTAGAGAGCTCAAGAAGCTTGATACTCGTTTACAGGTGGAGGCTGTGGTTTTGGGAGATGTCAGCTCTTTTGTTTGGAAGCTCTAGTTAGCTAGACTCCATTCGTCCTTTATGTGTAATTAATTTAGAGTAGCCTACATATAATTAACCTGCAGAAACGTCATCCCAGTATATCTTTTCTGTAATTTTCGTATGTCTTAATTCAGCAAGTGAAGGTACTGGTTGTTGGGTATCTTCAAGTATGCTAAGAATGGAACTTCCCTCAGGGGGGACGCAACTCTTCAGTTTGGATAGTGGGGTTCTTCTACTTCTATATAGGTTTACTTTAGAAAATCTGCAGGTGCGCCACATAATTAAAGGACATATATAATATAATTATACCTTACTTTGCTTGCTCCACTAGCCATCTACGTACGGCTACAAAGTTATCTACCATTTTACTACTTTTACAATATGTGATAGTCACAAATTAAAGCCATCTTAATTTGATCCTCCACAATAAAATTTTACTTGCTCTTAGTTTTATATATGAATTCCTGTAACTAGATTTGGCTGGTATACTAGCTATATGTCCATTATTATTCTCATAATCAATAGATGTTTTTCAATACTAAATTCAGATTTAATTTGATTCAATTTTAGTTTTAGGAAATTAATAAAATTGTTTTATGAAGCAAATTATGAAGGGGAATATATGTAGCCCAAAAAGGATTGAGAGTGGGGTTGTTGGGGTTTTATATATGAAACAAAAATTAAAAAGGAAATTGAATGATATTATTTGTTTAATGAAATCGGTCTGAATCAGAAACATAACTATGGGTAATGGGTAATGGCCAATTTGGTCAGAATAGTGAATTGAATTATACCTTCATTTTTCTTGCCGCTTCCGTATCCACTTGATTGATTATAATTTGCGTTGGAATTACTCGATCGATCGCTATTAATTCGCTTCAGTGATTGAACTTGTCAATTCTCACCTGACTATTCAGCAATCAGCATTGACTCATTCAACTTCCATAATAATTATAACTGCCCGCCTTTCATACATATTTTAAAATTTTGAACAAGATTCCATTTTTCCAGGCTTTTCAATTAGGTAAGGCAAGAGTGGAGTTTTAATTGGACAATTTTAAGAGCAATTGTTAAATAATATTCTACCTTTCCTCTTTGTTTTCTACAATAAAATGCATATTTTCTATATCATGCTTATATATATATATATATACTGTGTGAGTGTGAACATGGCCTGCAAAGTGTTCTTGATTGGTATTTGGTGGCACTCTAACGATACTATCAAAGTTTCACAACATATGATGCAACTAATTAAATGACCACTTACTGTTTTAAAACTAACAGTCAAGGCTAGCTCTTGTTTTCTTCTTTTCACTATCAGAAATATATAGAACTATGTCAAAGTAGGTATTTGAAAATGACAGACTTTTGTTTTATTCTACTCGATTATATATTGCCTAGCTTACCCAATAGAACCCCTCTGTTTTACCCTATTAAATCGTTACGTTGATGTAGAGTTAGTATGTTCAAATTTTGTATATTTATATTTGAGACAAACTGACAACCATCAAGTTATATATATATATAGGTCATAATCAATTACGAAAATATAAATGTGACGCTCAATTGAGCATACAGATATAGCTAGCTAGAAGAAGCAGAATTCATAGACACGCAAGATGCTAGCTAGCTTCTCAAATTGCCATGTGTCATATACAGTTTCGCAGTTTTTTTGTGATTGATCTGTCACTACTAATAATTTGTGGAGTTCAAAAGTTGCCATGCATATACCATATATATATAATATGAACAATATATCAATGAAGAAAGTTCAAATCAATTCTGCCACCATAGCCGGCCTCCGGGTCCCATACATCCAGATAAACACAACAAAAGCATACAAAACCATTATATAACGTTAACTAACAACGTATCTCTCTCAAGTACTCTCAACCCCTCCCTATACTCCATCAATATATACCTATACTGTGTTTAAACCTCTGACTCTGAATTCATTATATTCTTGATCTCCCTAATCCTTAGCTACTATACTCCAACAACTGACCAATATAATATAAATGGAGCTTCCTTCGAACCTGTTGGCAGACGAGGCGAGCCCGGAGTGGATGAACAAGGGGGACAACGCCTGGCAACTGACGGCAGCAACAGTGGTGGGTCTCCAGAGCATTCCGGGGCTGGTCATCCTGTATGGAAGTCTCGTCAAAAAGACGTGGGCCATTAATTCTGCCTTCATGGCCTTCTATGCTTTCGCAGCCGTTCTCCTCTGCTGGGTTGCCTGGGCTTTCCGCATGTCATTTGGTGAAAAACTAGTGTTCTTCCTGGGCAAACCGGCAGTGGCATTGGATGAGAAGTACCTTCTAGGGAAAGCATTTTTGGGCTTGTTTCCCACTGCTACCATGGTGTTTTTTCAAGGTGTCTTTGCAGGGATTACCTTGATTTTGATAGCTGGTGCATTACTGGGGAGGATGAACATTCGAGCATGGATGTTGTTTGTGCCACTTTGGGTTACATTTTCATACCCTGTCACTGCCTTTAGCATTTGGTGCCCCGATGGTTGGTTGGCAAAGCGCGGCGTCATTGACTTTTCTGGAGGGTATGTTATTCACCTCTCTGCCGGAGTTGCTGGATTCACTGCCGCTTATTGGGTACGCATCTAATTAAGGAGTCATATATTCTCAATTTACTTTCTTCTGACTTTACTTTTTGTAGATAATACTAGGTATTAAAATTATAAGAAAATAATTAAAATTAAAAAGAAATGAAATCATGTGGATTCCATTGTAATTTAAAACTCTCCCATAGAATAAGAATATTACAACTCCGCCAAATCCTGTGCAACTTATAAATTTACATTTTTAATATTGAGAATTAGAGATTTAAGTTTAATTTTTGGAGAAAAAGAGAAAGCATTGAACAAAAGACTGCTAGTTGGTGGGAAAAATGATGTAAAAGCAAGAGATGGAGAAGGTAAATTGGGAAGATTGGAGTGTAATATATGGAGACGGTGTTTGAACTTTGAACTAAACAGGTGGGTCCAAGATCCGATACGGACAGAGAAACATGTGCACCAAACAACATGATTATGTTGGTTGCAGGCGCAGGCCTGCTGTGGATGGGGTGGAGTGGATTTAACGGTGGAGGCCCTTTCGGGGTCAGCACGGTTGCATCTCTGGCCGTACTCAACACACACGTGTGTGCTGCCACTAGCATCCTCGTCTGGATTATTTTGGATACCTCCTACTTGGGGAAGCCTACTGTGTTCGGCGCCGTACAGGGAATGATCACCGGACTCGTTTGCATTACCCCCGCCGCAGGTACGTGTCATTTCTTAAAATCGTTTTAATTGATTTGCTTGTCGTTTTTGCCATGATTCCTTTACTTATTTACCGGCATTTTGCAATTAACTGCATATATATATATATATATAATAGGAGTTGTGCAAGGGTGGGCAGCCATCCTAATGGGGTTGGTCTCAGGAAGCGTTCCCTGGTACACCATGATGGTACTCCACAACAAGGTCTCCTTCCTAGAGCAAATCGACGACCCCATGGCCGTCTTCCACACCCACGCCATCGCCGCCATTCTTGGGGGCATTCTCACTGGCTTCTTCGCCGTCCCCAAACTCTGCCGTCTCTTCTACATGGTGCCTGATTGGGAAAAATACATTGGCCTTGCCTATGCCCTTCAGAATGGTACACCCTCTGCGGGTTTGAAACAAATGGGGATCCAACTTGGAGCCATTGTGTTGGTGATTATCCACAACGTTATGATCACCAGCTTGATTTGCGTGGTGGTGAGGATGATAGTGCCGCTGAGAGTAGAGAGCGAGGCACTGGCAATGGGCGACAGAGCAGTACATGGAGAGGAGGCTTTTGCGTTGTGGGGGGAGGGTGCAAGATTTCAGAATCCAAAGCGCAATAAAGTTTATGATTCCCAAGATTTCCCATCCTTCGCCTCAAGGCCAATGGCAATGGGTGAAGTTCAGATGGTATGAAGTATGGAATATGAATCATGCACCGACGTTGGATGCCCAATTTCAATATTCATTTCAACTCTTTCTGGATTCCCGCCTCCAATAAAATGAATAAACCAAATGGGAATACATCTCCACTTTCCCAATATTCTCATGAATCATCATCATCCATCATCAAACATTCCAAACAACAAAAATATAAGACTTTTTGCTGCCACTTTAAGATGCAAATCATGTTGATATAGCCAAAGCGAGGGATATACTTAAACTAGCAAAGAATACCATGCAAATCATGTTGATGTAGCATGATTGGAGTAATATGCAAGTTGGGTTTATGTTTTGTACTACTTAATTTATGAAATATATTATAAGGAACTTTGTTTGTTCTTTTTGTGATATTTTGTCATGTATAGCTCTTATATTGTAAACTAATAAAGAATACCATTTTATTTATTTGTTAATTAGATTCTTAGAACAAATGTTATATTATTGTTGGAGCCAGGAGGTGTGTTGAGTGTAGGTTAATGAGGTAGCAACTAACAAGTGTATGCATCTCATCATAAGTGATTACGAGGAAATTTAACTCAATTAACACTTAGCTCTTCTAATTCACCCTACCAAAGAGGACTAATTCTTTTTATTTAGAAATAGGGGCCCGTTGAGTGTTGCCATTTGAGCATTGAGTTCATACACGTCACATAAAATTAATAGCCGAAGAATACTGAAATTGAGGGATTATTAATTAACATTGAAAAATAAAAAGTCATATGAAATACTAGCAAGCAATATACTTGTAGGATACGTAGCCTTTTTGTTTATTTATATTTATTATTTATAATTAATTGGGCAAATGAGTGTCGTTTATTTCGGAAGTTCAGACAAGACGCACGCCATTTTGGGTTCCAATTCCAACTTCCAACTTCCTAGTCGTCCAGCTGAGCTGACTCCAAACTTCAACTCTCTCTGCCAAAATGTCGGACGGGGCTTTGCGGGTCTTCGACGGAATGCACCTCAGAGCCCTCCATCTCTCCCTGCCGGACCATCATGCCCTCGTTACCGGAGCTCAGATACTCGACATAGCCGATTCCACAGCCTCTTCTTCCCTCTTTGGTCTCCCATTACCTCAATCTCTCAGGGCCTCTGCTCTCACACGCATCGGCACCGCCGACGTCGATACTTTCCGCTCTTCTGAGGTCGCTAGGGAAAAAGCCTTGCAGATACTCACAGACTACATCGCTGCGATCGCCGATGAACTAAAAGGTTAATATCTTTTTGTAAAGTTGTGTGTGTTTTAGTATTTCTGTAATCTGACTCTGTTAAATTATTTATTTGATTGGGGAAGTTATAAACTTTTAATTGTATAGCATCGATCAATGTTCTTGGACGGTCGTTTTAATACATGATTTCCTTGTCATCATGCCTTTGATCCATATCTTTGATGTTTACCACTTTTTAATTTATTTGGTGAAAAAAAGGTAAAAAGAAGAAAACTAGGACGGTTGCATAAAAATTGATAGAGAGAGCAGAAAGATTGAATTTTGGAATCTAGAATTCTCTCTTTGATCAGATTTGACAAAATCCTGATGTGGATAATTTAGTTGAACTTCGATTTTATTTTTTTAAGAACATAACTACTGGAAAATATTTAACTTCTCTCAACTTTTCTTTTTCATGTTATATTCGAATGTTATGATTGAATAATTGACTTGTGCATAAGTTTAGGACGATTATCAATTCTTCTTACATTCAAATTCCATGTTTAGATGATCCTCTTGTTGTATCAATCTTGGATGGAAATACTCTGCGGCTGTTTTTAGAGGATGAGGATGATTTTGCTATGCTAGCAGAGAACCTTTTCACTGATTTAGATGTTGAAGATAAGGGGAAAATCAGCAAGAGTGAAATCCGGAATGCTCTTGTCCAGATGGGAGTTGAGATGGGTGTTCCTCCTTTCTCAGGTTCAATTTATTTTTTCTGTTTGACCCTCTCTCTGTTTCTCTTTTAAGTTGTTGAAATGCATAAGTTGTTGCATCCGAGTGCCTCTTACTTAACAGGGTTCCACTGGAACCAAAATTGGTTGTTATCTTCTCCCATCGTAGTAGACTTATTGTCTCTTGAGAATGAATTGAAATTATGCAAGATACAATCATAAATACAAAAAAAAGAGAGAGTATATTTTGTAATCTCTCGTGTCATTCCTCTCACATTGTGGATATGGCGTTTGCCAAAGTGTACAGCTGACCTCAGAAGTCAGAACCTAAAATGAGAGAATGGCTTTGAGGATATAATTGGGCAGTGACACCTACCTTTTTCTCCCTTAACTGATGAGACTATTCTTATGTGTTAGTGTGTACTTGCCTCATGGTTGCAATGTGAAGCTAGAAGATTTTTGTCATGTGTGCTAGTTTGACAACATTTATGATACTGTGCTGTGACCTTATTTTCCAATGTTGCAATGTTTTTTACTCATAGCATGGCCAGCTAAAAGTAAACGGTACAGATCTTTTGCTTTTGGAAATCACTGTCTTGGATTAGGATCGGATCGGACCATGTATATATATGTTAATCGGAGATGCACGAAGTTATTTTGTATCTACAAGAAAAATGAACTCGTTAACTGTCATTATTAGAAACTGGCCGCAAACACTGACAGTTTGTAGTATAAAATGAACAGAGTTTCCTCAGCTAAATGAGATACTGAGAAAACATGGAGCAGATGGAGAAGAACAACTGGGCCAGGCACAATTTGCACAACTTCTCCAGGCTGTTCTGCAAGAGCTAGCGGAGGAACTTTCCCAAAGGAATGTCGTTTTTATCCAGAATATTAAAGTAATTAATGGCTCTAAGCTAAGACAGGTATCTCCTATATGAGTGTGTGTGTGTGTGTGTGTGTGTGTGTCTTTTCCCCTAGTTAAATTTCATTGATCTATTCCATGGTATCTACTTTATGCAAAATTGAGAACTGATCAACTTTCAAATCTGAAAAATCTCCATATTGTAAAACATAAAACATCTATTATGCTTTATCTTTTTTTTTTTGGGTATATGGTGGCATGGAGGATTGAACCTAAGACCTTTTGCTAACTATCCAAACCCCTCACTCCAAAACCACACCTAGTGGCTTGCTTTATCCTTACTGTGATGTACAATGTGATATCATAAATTTTGCTTAATGTGATTCAATAAATGAGAGGAAAGTATTCAAGACAGATTTACAGAGAAGAAAAACATATTCTATTGGGCAAATATCTTATGAAAGTTTTCTTAGCAATTGCTTTTGATAAATTTAGAAGTTAACAGCTTCATTTATATAAGATCTGCCCAGCCAACTCTTATGTATTAATGTATATTGTAAACAATGCTGCAGCTATTGACCAATGAAAAGGAATTAAACGACGTTGCGGATAAGCTAATGCAGGAAAAGCACCATGCAAAGGAATGCTTAGGGAGTGCGGAAATAATAAGGAGCTTCTTAGAAAGAAATGCCAAGGGGTTGGGTTTACCAGTATCTGAAGCGGACGAGGCAGTTGTTCTTCTTTATGATGATGTTTTTGCTGATATAGCGAAAGGGAAATACGGTGTGGAATTAGATAAAGATGAGTTGGTAAAACTCATGAAAGATATCCTGGAGAAATTTGCAGAGCAGCTTCAATCCAGTCCTGTATATCAGGATTTTGCTTGTTAAGGGAGAAAAGTTGTTGCACGGAATTTCAGATTCCTTAGCTGGCGAGTTTGTTGTGTACGAATCATTTGAATACACATGTAGAATTACCAGTTCTATGTGGAGGTTTTTTAACTTAGCATGTCCATGAATTATATATTACATTTATAAGATCTTGAGTGGCTAATTGGTTATTGACCAATTGATACAATAAATACACGAGCATGTTGTAATCAGATTGAAAAACAAAATCGGAGGCTTCGTTACAGTTAGAGGCTTCTCTTGTTACTTGCTAATTATTGTACAGAGAAGGTTGATACTGTTTGCCAAATGCCCATCCGGGTGAAGAACAGTAGTAAAGCAGGTATCTTTGTTTTCTTTTTCCTCTAAATGATTTAACTTGCAAAATCCTGAATGACGGCCCAACCTCTAAAGAAATTCCAGGACAATTATAGGTTGCTCTGGCAAACATAAGAAACACATAAGACAGCATGCTTGTTCCTATGGGCTACGAGCATTGGTCGTCAGCGAGTATAAGAGTGCCAGATTCCTGATGCTGAGGGAAACATCAGATGCCAATTTGTAAAAGGTATTGAAAATTTTGTCAATCCAAGTTGCCAAGTCATTTTCAAAGAGAGAAGTGGGAAGGACGTGGAAACTGAAAAATAAGCATTCGGTAGGATTTGGACACGTGCATCCACGTTATCAAATGTGATCCCCATGTCTCTATTAACGTTAACCATCGCAAGTAACCACGTCACATATTATCCGTCCTCATAATTGGACCCCTCAGACAACACAAGAAATGCATGTGAATGTCTATAACCAACTCCATCACCCTATCTCAGCTTTTGCCATCAAAGAAATTGCCACAATCATAATATGGCACTTTTTCTGTCCCTACTCAAAATGCACTGACCCATCCATCTTTCTAAGCAGAAATTAAAGCCAAAGGAAACGACATTTGTGCGGGACTCTACTGACAAGTGACAACTGACAAGACAACCTCTTTGAAAACTATTTAACGGGGTTTGATCAAGCATTTAAATGATAAAGTATCTAAAACATTCAGTTTTTGATATGTTACTCGATACATCCAGCAGTAAGTTCATTGTATTTAAATAATTAAATGACAATGTCAAGCAGCAAGCCAGTTTTAATAGACCATCATCATCATATAGCAAACCACAATATTCTTACAGCTAATACCACGGGCACCTGCTAGAATTATTGTAATTAAAGGGAGGTAAGAAAATACTTTTATTCTTATCGATCAAGCAGATGTAATTTAGAACTGCGAGCGCAGCAAGCGATAGGCTAGATAAATTACAACGGGAGCATCATAACTTCCGTTCTACACTTGAACAAACCACAGACGTAACAAAACCTTACTGGCTAACTTGCCATAACAACAGACCTTTACCAAACCACAATATGAAAGCCAACTCATAACTTATTACATTTAGGTGACTACTACAGCTTTGCATTATAACCACTTTATTCTTTGCCGTCTGCTGCCCGAAGTGAGCCAAGTTGAACTGGGGCTTGGGTTTGCACCACTTTGGATGACCCATAAACTGAAATATCAACACCCTGAGCCTTCTCTTTCTCAATCTGTTCCTTAATCCAGAAGTATGTAATTCTCAGCCCATCCTAACAGATAAGAATTAAGATACTGTAAGTATGCATATAATAGAGCTGATGCTCCACGATATCAGAAAGTTTAGAAAATTAAGAGACAGAAGAAATTTTAGAAGAGGAGGTCAACTAAAATGAAGTACATTGACCACCATGTGATTAACTTATCACTGTTAAGTAAACATTAATCCAAACTTGTAGGAATTTATTAAAAGTGAAGACAGGAAGTCACTTTTTTTCTTTTAAAAAATACCTTCAACTTCATTGTTGGAGCCCATCCAAGTTTCTCTTTAATCAGTGTGTTATCTGAGTTACGACCACGGACGCCCTCTGGGCCAGGAATGTGGTGTATAGGAATTTTCTTGTTCTCAAAGCTAAGAATAAACTCAGCCATCTCATTCATGCTGACCATCTCATCACTCCCAATGTTTACTGGCTCCCGGAAGTCTGATTTAGTCAATCTAAACACAAAAGTGGACCAAAATGGTAAGTCTTATAACGAAAGAAAACCTGAAAAAGATAACTACTATGTAGCCACCCAGTTTTCCCATGGAACCAAAATTAGGTAAACCCTAAGCTTCTTAAAGGTAGAAAATTCATTATGTAGCCAGTCAATCCAATGGAAATGTTTCTCTTAAAATGCCCCAATTTTAAATAACTCAATTTCACCAAGTAACCTACTTACAAACTGACAAGTTCTTAGACTAGAATAATTAAACTGAAGATTCTCAATATAAAAAAGTTTTAACATCAATAGAGATTTAAAATATAATTTACATTAGTGCATAACTATAAATGTTAATAAATAATGTTAAATTTATTCCACCGGCTTCATTTTCTTTTTTTGGTAAGAGGGAGATCTGGGTGAGAAAGATGGGGAAGGTGGCCAAGGTGTGGGTACTGAAAGACTATTGGCAATTGAACCCAGGATCAGTTGGTTCCCGAGGGAATTTGGATGCCAGGTGAGCCAAGGCTCACTGGTCATGAGCTCCATCTTCATTGAACATACGACAAGTCCAAAATCCCCAAAGATAATAAGAAATTTATCTATACATATAATCAGCAAGAACTTACCTAAGTACACCTTCAACACACTCATCAATGAAGGTGAAGGACCTTGTTTGACATCCATCACCCCACATTTCAAACCTATCTGTGGAAGTGATCACCTTTCGGCAGAAAGCTGCAGGAGCCTTCTCCCTTCCACCTGTATGAAAGAACAACAAAGCGACAAACTTAGCAAATCCAACAGGTTACAAAAATCATGTGTCTAGTTACATATCCATTTAGATACGACAAAACTGCAAAACTTGCAATTAAGTGAAAAGCATACCTTTCCATGTCCCGAAAGGACCATAAATGTTATGGAACCTCCCAACACGGCACTCAATTCCAAAATCTTTGTTATAATGCTTGCATAACTCCTCTGTCGCAAGCTTCTCTAACCCATATGCATCTTGTGGCTAAAACCAGTCATCAAATTAAATATATTAATTCCAACCCTAATGTGCGAATGAAGAACAAGTGGAAATATCACCAACATACCTCAGCAGGCCAGGCATCGGACTCCTTCAAGCTCACATTAGTTTCCAGCTGTTTAAATTCAGGGTAGATACAAGCACTAGAGGCATAGAAAAACCTGAAAATACATCATGGCATGGGTAAAGTATATCATACATTAAAATTGACACCAAAATATGAATGTTAGATCACTCATCAGACCAAAAATATAAACTCAGATGACTATATCCAAGATGGCTAACCTCTTAACCCCGTTAATCCTGGCCGCTTCAATCATGTTGAAGCTAATCATTGTATTGTTGTACATAATAACAGAGTGGTTGGACTGGATAAAGCCCATCCCACCCATATCAGCAGCAAGGTTGAAAACATGGTCAACACCCTTAGTAACCTTTAGACAGTTATCCATGACCCTGAGATCAACAAGATGGAATTCATGGCAAAACATATCTTCCTTCATGTGCTCATTTTTCTTCCAATCAGAAGCAATAATGTAATGTCCCTCGGTCTTCAAGCGCCGAGCTATGTGGGAGGCAATAAAACCACCAGCCCCAGTTATGGAAATTCTAAGCTTTTCTGATGGCCAGTAAGGTTCTCTCTCAAGGTTCTCATAGGTGAAGGCACCATAGTCAGTACTCCCCATTCTGCAGCAATTGAATGGTGACGATAAGCTCTGGTTGTTAAAAATCTACTTCAAAAATATGAGAATCCACTCCAGACAACCAAATTTCATAAGGGAAATATTGAGAGGTAAGGGGAATATGAAATCCACAATTCATAAAAGTTCCTCTTTGTAAGAAAGAACCTAGTTGAGTAATCCGGCGGGAGTCGGAGGAGAATAACGCTAATCGATACAAAATTAGAAGAACGACATACAACACATGCAGCCAGAAGAAAGACATTATGCAACAAAATAAAGCAAACAAACGAAAACAATTAACTCACTAGAGTTGGCAATTTTTTTGCCTCTAAATATTAGAATTATGAAAAACTCTCGTCCGCCAGATTAGTACTCAGTTTCTTCAGAGGAAAAAAAAAAAGAAAAATTAAATTACCACTTTTTTCGTCTTCACTGCAGAATATTAAATTGAAGCAAAAGATGAGCACATCAAGAATAATAAGTTAACGAGGAATATACGTGGGAGTACAACAAAAAATGAATCGTACATACGCAGAATAAAGACAGAGGATCTATTTAGAAGACACAGGAAGTCATTGTACAAGAGCTGAAAGTTTAAACCCTAAATTAGAAGAATGGTATCAGTAGCTACACGAGGAATAGCCATGGATCAGGAGAAGAGAGTAATTGATTTGGATAACGTACCTGTGGAAGGCTAAATTGGAGGATGCAGAGGTCTAGAGAAGAGAAGAGTAGAGGAAGGGGCAGGGCTGGTTGGAGATGGTGTGAAAGGCATTCATAGTCGTACTATATATAGGGTGGAGGCAGAGGAAGAAAGGAAGGCCACTCATTTATTAATTCCTCGCCATAATTGGATCGAAAAGAGAGAGACCCAGAAAGGGAACAACATTTGTTTCATTCGTCGTAGGAGGGAAAAAATAGAGCATATTAAATTAATTATTTAGCATTTGATTTTCTTTTTTGAAATGACTACTCCCAGTCCTAGGCCCAGCCCAGTAGCCCTGTCGTTTTTGTTCTACCAAATCAAACAAAAATATTGTATATTTGAGATCTATATAATTTTATTTTTAAGTAAATTTAAATTCCAAGAGTGGCGTGGTTTGCGTTTTGGTGTGTTTTCAACTTCCCTCCTACTGCTACTCCTACTTCTACTTCTTGTAAGTGGGCATGAGCCAGGGCGCGCGAGCATAGAGAGATAATAATAGTATTTAAAGTTTTTGCGTGAATCATGCTCTAAAGTCTAAACTCTCGTTCCATCCTCCTTAAGCCTTAAACACAATGATACACTTTTACGCACATCAAGATTAAGATTAATTATATTTTATTATTATAGTTTAACATATGACTTTTTTTAATAATATTTATTAATTATGTCAAAATATATAAATAAAACCTACCCACGTCTTAAATTGTAGCTTTTTTTGTTATGCTATTCTTAGTAAATAATTTATAAAAATGAGTAAACATTTTCAAATTCATTTCACTTATCATATCATATCATGTGTTTGCGGTATTTTAGGGCTGCCGCCTCCTTTCTTTCTTTTGTTTTTTTTGTTATTATTATTAGGAGGAGGCATTTTCTTTTCATTCACTTTTAAAAGCTTTTCCCCTCCCTAGTCAGAATTTGCATGAGTTATTTGAATACTTGCAACTCTTCAATTCACATCAAATAGATTTCAATTATAAGAAATAATGCAAATAAAAACAAAAAAGTTTAGTGCAAGATAAAGTTTTGTCCATACTCCATACATCAGTTTATATGTTTATAGCAATTTAAAAAAATATATTAAATTTATTTTAAGACAACTTAAATAACAATTTACTCATAATTGGCACAAACATAAGAGCTTTTAAAAAGTGAGTGATAGCCGTTTGTTTGGATTTATAAAAAAAAATTTATTAATATGTTTAAAAAATATATTTTTATGAAAATGATAAGTTATTTTATATTTGAATACAGTAATAGAAAATAATTTTTAAATTATGAAAGATTTTTAAATATAAAATTATAAAATAACTTTTGATTAATATAATTTAAAATTTATATTTTTTGATAAAAATAAAATAACATTTTTTAGTTAACTATTGTTATAAAATTTAAAATTATAATTTTATGAA
>JASKGM010000001.1:11874411-11888423 GCA_034509205.1 Ceratonia siliqua | reverse complement strand
TTCTTAAAGAAAGCTAGGATAGGTATCAGTAATCCTCCGGTCTTGGGACAAATTAGAAGCAGAAGTAAGCAATCCAAGAGGGGTTTCACTTGCAACGCCTTTTTCGGACTGGGTGTACCCGAGATTGTTGTTATTGCCGGAGTGGCTGCTCTGGTTTTCGGACCTAAGAAGTTGCCAGAAGTGGGTCGGAGTATTGGCAAAACTGTTAAGAGCTTCCAACAGGTTACTACACACAATTGATTAATATATATATATGTTTCTAGAACTTGTCTATGATTGAGTTAGACAGTTGTTATTTTGCTGCTTAATAGTGAAATTAAAGGAGAAACTTATGAAATTTTATTTCTCGTGTTTATAGGCATTTTATGATTTCACCCTAATGAACCAAGACAAGTACTTTAACTTGAGTTCTATCAAATGTGTAATAAATTAAAATTTTCAAAACGTGTGTAAGATGGGGGAAATTAACATGTAGACGTTACAATATTGCATCAATCCAATGTTGAATCTGTGGAACCTCTTGGTTTCTTTTGGGAAGGGATAATAAATGAATACCAATTTAGATTTTTTCCGCGTCAGAATAGACCGTTAGTTGGAAGCTCTTAGGCTGTTAGTTACTTTAAAACGTTGTTCTTTAGCGAACTATTCTTTTGCTATATTGGTTTCTTGCTTTCGCAGAATGTGGATGGTGTGTCTGAGTTGTGTTTCAAATAAATGTACTGTAGGAAGTTGGGTAGGAAACTCTTAAGCTCTGAAAAAATTTGAACAATGTATATGCGGCCGTCTTGGGTTTTTTAATGAAGGGCTGTGTTAGCTAAATTTCGTTTTCTTTGGGTGTGAAAGATCATCTATAGTTTCGCCTGATCCATGCGTTCCATTGGAGTATTTGCTACTGATATGAGCAACTGATGTCTAATTTATATTCTGGGAGTCTGACTTGAATATTTGATCCAGCCTCTATTTCATGGTGGAGAGAGAGTGTGTGCGCGTGTTTTCTATATGCATATTTACAAGGGTAATGCTATGGAGAGCTCTACCTCTCAAGAGGTTGAGTTTTTTACCATTAGATACACCTTGAGATTCTCACTTTAAAAACTCATTGACCTTAAAAAAAATTATTTGAAAATCTCAACGTGCATCTAATGGTAAAAAGCTCAACCTCTTGAGAGGTAGAGCTTTTCTTAACATCTTCCTATTTATAAATACCAGCACTCTAACACTACTTGCACGCATGCAGATTGTGATGTATATGTGAATACCAGGAAAGTGGTACAACCATAATAGTGTGATAATAAATCAATCAAGCTGTTTGTGAATGAATCATTATATCTTGTTCTGATTAAAAAATGTTATTAGTTCTAGCTGCATCTCAGGTGCTTACTGTTTAGTTAGAACTTATAAATGTAGACTCACTTTTTAGGCATGCTCATCTTCCGCAAGTCTTTCTTAGACAAGAAGGCATAGCCAAAAGGACTTATGAACTTTATATAATTTTGTACCATATTAATGGTAACTCTGTCGCACTCAGGGCGGGTCTTTCTTGTATAGTTGTATACCTTTCATGTTTAGATTGTCTTTTCTTAAATCAATCCCACGTCCACAATCATGCTTGGCATCCGGATGGGGATTTTGGGTAAATTCGTTACTCTATAAGCATTTATTAATAATTATTTTAAGTGCCTAAGTGGCCAAAATTCTTTGGAAACTGGCATTGACATAGACATTGATGCCACTAGTAATACGTTGAAGATTATTATTTACTAACTGTTGGGTATTTTCCTCATTGCTTATAAGGTTATTTGCTCTATTTTGTTAATACTGCAGGCGGCAAAAGAGTTTGAGTCTGAGCTTAAAAAGGAACCTGATTCCACGGAAGAGGCCTCTGCAGAAAAACCTGTTGCGGTCAGTGAACAGGAGAAGGAAGACATTAAAATCTCTGGTTCTAAGGAGAGTGTATGAGATTTGTAAAAGATATGCTAAGTAGGTATATTTTAGCAGATTTTCACCAACACGCAATGCATTTAAAAGAAATTATACTTCCCTAATTGAGATTTGTTAGTTTACCGAATTTACCTTTCGGTATTAAAATCATGTTGCTCGTGATCGGCTGCTGAGTGTGCACTGTTATATATAAGCTTTAATAGGCCAATACAGAGGTAGCTTTAGACGACAGCCCAGAGGAGAAAATAAGGAGAGGTTAGTGGGGTTGAAGAAAAAATTGATGTTTTTTACACCTTTTTTACATCTCATTTGCAACTTCTTTCACATAATATTTTTTCATTGAATGTCACTTGCATCTTCATTTCTCTATTAATATGTGCCTGAAACACTGCACTGGAGTTAGCAATTGGAAAGCAGTAACCTAAGGAAAAGAGTCATAGTAGGCATCGGGGCTCTCTGGCGAGTGCATAGCTATGGCCCATAGAGTATGTACCTGAGGGATGGGGATCCCATCATTTTTTGATGAGAAATCTTTGAATAATTAAGATCAAGCCAGTCAACAAGAGGATTAAAAAAATTTCAAATTTTCCTTTCCGTTTTCACTGGCCATGGTTCACAATAATGCATTGATTCTGGAAGAAACTAAACAAAGATGAAGGCTCTGGGAATGAAGCCGTAGCTGGATGTTGCCACCCAGTTCCTGGAATGGAGGATGAACAAATTCCCTCGTTGTTACGACATTTGCTATTGCCATTCTCTAACATTCGAGTTTCTGTAGTCTCTAGCAATGGCTGGGGAGATAGGATGAGTGGAGACAATAATGGAATTGCGTTTGAAGATTCAGTAGAAGGATCAAAAAAATTTATGATCCAAAAAAGCTTTGAATGGGAAAATAACGTGTATTGGCATACAGTCAAAAAAACAAGCCCTCCAAGCGTAGGTTCATTTTGCTGGTAACTTATATTTCAGCAATTGAACCTTCCAATAGCTCTGAACTCCATAATCTGACCCCTTTTTCCCGCGAAATCCAAGTTTACCATATCCACCTCTCTGTCTTCTTCTCTACCATTCCTCTAAATTCTCTGCAACAGCATTTGGATATCACGATTTAAATGTATGGTCTATACTGTAGCTAGGAGGGAAATCAGAGGTTCTTGCAAAGTCCCAGGATTTCATTCAAGCAATGGAGGACAAAGCCAAAGGGAAAGCGCCACAAGGCTACAGAAGCGTGCTTCGGCATCTCTTCAGCTTTGACAAGATTCATATGGGTAAGTAGCTTTCAAGTGGGGATTCAGAATATTACAGTTGAAGCTGTAAATGGAAGGACCACGACGAACTGCCTGGTACAGATTAAAATTGAAGTTTTTGTTGGATTGTAGAAGTCCAAATAAATCTCTTATGACCACCTAGTTTAACATCAAAAACATGATTTCAGACAAACATATATGTAAGTAGAGGAACAAGTTTTGCATCAATGGTGAGTATGAGGAAAGCTATAATAATAATAATGATGATAATGAAACTGTAATTTGAGAATTGCGTTATCTCCATGATTGAAACATGACGAGCTTGCATTTAAATAGGATGAAATCCAAGTGGGTGTTTTGGATTTCTTGTAGTGAGGATTATTTCAACCAGTGAAAGTGGAGAAAGAGATGAAAACGTGTCATCAAAGCTATACTAATCCCAAACTTGATTAATTACCCACCAAATATATTTGTATAGTTGTTACGTGATTCACATTTGAGTAGGGGAAAGATATAATAATGTGAATCACATTTGTCTCTATTTTTTCATATGCTTGCCTGATTTCAATAAGAATACTATTATTATTATTATTTTGAAGAGAATAACTAATCATTACTTATATAGAAGATAAACTCAGTATGCGTTGAATAAATATTTAATTTTGTATAATTAAATTCATTTAAAAAAAGAGAGAAAAAAAAAAGCGCGCGCGTGCACGTAACAAAAACTAACATGATTGAGCTTGCCAAACTTTCTCTCTTGTTCGTCTTTAAAGGAGGAGCGCACTCGGGCCTCTCTCCACTCAGCAGTCAGAACCAAAAGCTGAAAAGCGAAATCTGGGAAATAGCAAACCCCAGCATTGTTTCTTTGTCTTTCTCATTTCTTAACTCACGCACACTGCATTCTTGGAAATCCCAGTTCCATTTCCTGGTTATCGGTTTCCTGATCTGTCACCCATTTTCACATCACCACACCCTTCTTTTCTTTTTCTTTTCGCATTTCGTGTCTTTCAAACTCCAGAAAAGAATGTCGCCATAAAAAGTTTACTTTACTTAACAAAAGTTCAAGAGTTGAGAATCTTTGTTGGGTGAAAATGGCGAGCAATTCCTCGGAAGGATTGGGTGACGATTTCTTGGAGCAGATCTTGTCTGTGCCTTCAGCGTACAGCAACAGTGAAGGGGCAGGCATGCCTCCAATGGTGTTACAGTTGGGGTCTGGAAGTAGTGGTGGCGGTGGGTTGAGAGGATCCTTAGGGATAGGAATGGGGATGCCTTTGGGTTTGAATTTGGAGCAAGGCTTTCTCAGGCAAGAACATGGTAGTAGACGGTTCAGTGATGATGTTGTTGAGGGCACCAATGTCAGTAGCCGTCATCTCCATCTTAATAACATCAACAATAACAGCACTACTTCTTCTCCTTCCTCTTCTACTTCTGGAATCACTGTAAGTATATAATGAATTAATTTTAATGTATCATTCATGAGTTCTGTTATTGTTATGATTATGCTTTTGCGCTGTGTGTGTTTCTGGCAGGAGAGGGAGTCGGTGCATAGGACGACGGGATTGTTTTCAGGGTTTGGACCATTGCACCTTCGGCCGACGGTACCATCTCCGTCACCTGCTCCACCCCAACTCCACCATCAGGTATTATTTTTAATTTTTTAATTAACCTTCATTCTCAAGTCACCATATTACCCTTCAGTTTCATTGAACTACCGATCTTTTTTGGCCTTGACCAGGGGAAGATTGTAATGTAACCTTACAAAAGCTACACTTATTACACAATAATTTACCTTCAAAGCCATATGATATGGGCCCAAACTAATATATATAGTAACCTTAAAGTTGGATCACTTTGCATAGATGCCTAAAAGATAGTTATTATGCGCTTCATTTATGGCCCTATATTTAATTATGTAAATAAACCCTCAACAAAGTTAATCCTAATATTTTATAAATGAGATTTCTCTTTCCCTTTTCCTCTATTGGAGGCTTTACACTCTGCCCTTTCTGGCTGCGTTTCAGCCATTCAAGGCCTGTATTCCTAGAATCAGTGGCATCCTTGATTTTATTTAACATTTTCTAGGACCTGTGTGCGGAGTCTAATTTTCTTTTCCTTGCAATTGGCGCGTAGACCGTGGCACGCGTTATTTTTAACTTTTATTAGGGTCTGACTTGTTGAGAGTAGACTAGGTGCGCATTACGAAAATGGAAGGTTAATGATCATTGCTGTGGTTGATTAGCCAAACCTATGGTTCAATTGGCAATCTTCAGCTATTCAACTGTTTCATAAACCACCGGTTGCTGGGCAATTCGAAATCTTGTTGAGTTATTTTTGTATTTATGCATTGACAAATTGGTTTCAAATAAGTGCATGGTAAAATGTTAGTTAGTTTCAGCTCGAGTTTTTACTTAAAAAAAAAAAACTCTCAAGTCCAATTAACACATCACAAAAAAATTATTTTATATAATAGTTATACCAATTCATATAAGATGTCGTGCTATGACACTACATTTAAATAGAGTTAAAGTGTCATTTGTAATTCCTTATTACTTAATTTACAAAGTTAAACATTATGGTTTTGACAAACGTAAACGATTATTTTTTCTTTTTTTTTTTTAAATTATAT
Organism: Ceratonia siliqua; assembly: GCA_034509205.1. Taxonomy (NCBI): domain Eukaryota; kingdom Viridiplantae; phylum Streptophyta; class Magnoliopsida; order Fabales; family Fabaceae; genus Ceratonia; species Ceratonia siliqua. The sequence goes on along the minus strand of JASKGM010000001.1, from coordinate 11,882,606 downwards.
GGTGAGTGGATTACAAAAGGCACTTAGTTTTATTTGAATGAAATGTTATACTATTTTATCCTATGTGACTTAGTGTAACAATTAGATAATTTTTCACCACACCAAAACAAAAAATGTCTGCCTTAACCAAAAGCCCCCCAAAATCTGGTTAAACTTCCCCAGAATTTGATTTGCTCAAGAGTTGTAGTTTCATCTTGGGAAGCCAGATTCTGGAGGCTAACTCAAAATCAACAGACTCGTATTCATATAGCTGATCCAGAAGCCTTTATCCCCCTTCCATTATTAACTTTCTTTTTTTTCCTCTTTTGGTTTCCATATTACTACATCGTGGTATGTATGCCAGGTAACATTTGGACAGTGACAAGCCTCCCTTAACTATTAGTTAGAGTCTCAAAGAATGCTGATTGTTTAAATAATTTGGTTATCTTTCAATTTATGACGTTACTCAATATGATCTTAATGCAGCCCTTTCATAGCCAACCACCAAATCCGGTGTCTGTTGCTGCCGTACCACAACCACCTGTCATCCGCCCTAGAGTGCGAGCAAGAAGAGGGCAAGCCACAGATCCCCATAGTATTGCTGAACGGGTAAGGCACATATATTGTCATCAGCCCCCAAAATCTTGGGACTTCAAGTCCTTCTCTGGTCAAAAGCTCATGATTTAGTGCATAATCCCTCTTGTTGAAGATGGGCATAATATAATGTTTAGTGATTGGAATATTTATAGACGTAAATGGCCATGAGAATTTCAACTTACAAAGTGGTTTACAAGTAAAAGCATAGCTGCAATCCTTGTATCGTTTTTGAATCTACAAATTACTTTTTGAGTGTTGACTTCTATGTTGCCTCTGCTTAGAACTTCTAACAAACTAGGTGGTAAGATATGAGAGTGAAAATACTAATTCAAAGTTAATGAACCGGTCTGGAAAGTCAGTAATGACAAAATGTATCTGTCAGGCTTCTATATACTTCTTTATCATCACATGGGTGGCATTACTTGTAAACTAGACAAGCCCTCTCTGGAAGGTTTCTAACCAATTGACCATGGACGGAATGGCTTCATTAATCATTATAATATTATTATAGTTCAAAATTTCTTTTGCTATAAAAAGTTCACTTTGTTCTTCTCTACTGGGTGTAGTTACGTCGTGAAAGAATTGCTGAAAGAATGAAGGCATTGCAGGAATTAGTTCCCAGCGCCAATAAGGTTGGTGATTTTGCAATGCATATGTAATATTAATACTTTCGGCTGGACTTGCTTGCCTATATTTTTAGTAACTATACAATTTGCATTTTCTATGAAAAAATGCCATTTGTTAAACGCAAATACAGCTAATACACTATTAAAAAAATATAAAACATATTTCTAAGAACATACATGGATGATCCTTTATCATTATAGCTTAAATACCAAAAAGTCACCTGTCTGATCTTTTCATTAAAGAAATCAAAACAACGGGTGACATATGAAAAGTGAAATGAAGAGTTGTTTCTGATAATGTGTTTTCTATTGTTGCTAATACGCAATCATATTTAAGGTTCATTTTGTTTTCTTTTACTTCGTGTCCAGGCAAGTGTTTTTATTTATTTATTTAATTAATGGTTATTTATTTATTTGTTTGGTCTTATTCTTTGTGGATTGCATGGATTTTTAGTACATATGTTATTTTTCGAATTTAAAATATAGCTTGGTTTTAACATGTGATTCCATTTATGCTTATGCATTATGAAAATGTGGTTGTAGACGGACAGAGCAGCGATGCTTGACGAAATTGTGGATTATGTGAAGTTTCTCAGGCTCCAGGTTAAGGTATTGAAGCTCCTAATATATCTGTGATCAAGGAAGGCTCACTTCATCTCTCCCATTCCTATATTTGAAATGTCTTCTTATAAAAGATATCTTGAACATTCACGGATGTCTTTCCAAGTTAGTATAGTGCAAATGTTAGAGCACTTATTGTATCCATCATTATTTTGAGAAACTTAGCACCAATATTTTTTCAAGTCTTCCTAAGTATTAGACTTTTCTGTACGTGGTAGGTCCCATTGATCTGGAATATCCGCACATTATCTATGACCTTTGAAGTTACTTTATATGAAGTAGTTACAATGTCATTCCTGGATTGACGTTGTGTGGTTTGAATTCTCTCGCAACGAGGTCTTAATAGAATAACATATTTTCCTGCTTCTCTTTGTAGTGTGTGAAGTAAATAGAAGCTTACCTTTATTTAATTTTTTCCGTTTGTGTTGCTTGTTGGCTTGTCATTTGATGTCATTAATATGTCCAAACAGGTCCTCAGCATGAGTAGACTGGGTGGAGCTGGTGCAGTAGCTCAGCTTGTGGCTGATGTTCCCCTATCTGCAGTGGAGGTGGTAAATTTGGCCAACGCTATTGTTTGAGTTCATGTTTATACTTTCTCGTGCCCTTGCTTTATATATATATATATATATATATATATATATATATTTATGTTTTAACATAAGTTTATAGCAGATTCCATGGGAATTATTAATTGTGTTGTGTGCACAGGGTGATGGCATTGAAGGTGGAGGCAATCAGCAAGCGTGGGAGAAGTGGTCCAATGATGGCACAGAACAAGAAGTTGCAAAACTGATGGAAGAAGACGTTGGAGCTGCTATGCAATTTCTTCAGTCCAAGGCACTTTGCATCATGCCTATATCTCTAGCTTCAGAGATTTTTCATACGCCCCAATCAGATGCTTCTACACTCATCAAACCTGAATGAAACAGCCATTCTTAGATCCCAACAAATGACAAGGCTCTTGTGTTCTCTACTTTCTAACTCCTTATTTGATTCTTTTCAAGTTTTGTCAAACAAGGAGTAATTGCCATTCCAAATAAGTAAAACCGGAGCTCAAGCAAGTTGTTGTCATGGTCAAGATCAAAGAATTTCAAAGACCCAATTGATGTTCTTATCTTAAATATCAGTGGTGGGGTAGGTTTGGTGGTGGATTTACCAAATATTTGTGCTTCCACCTCCTTTTTCTTTGTTTTTGTTTAGTGGAAAGTGGGACCCTTCAAAAGCAAGGACTGGGGTATGCCTATAATGTATCAGGAGAAAATTATAATGCAACTTGAAATAGAATATGGTTGGTTGTCTAGTAAAGCTTTTTGGAAGCATCTGATTATTAGAAAAGGTAATTGTATTTTCCAATAATTATGTAAGGTGAGATTTGTTTGCTTGTTTGAAAAGTGAAATCCTCCTTAAATTTACTAAAAGATTACTGAGTGGTAGCATAGAAAGTGGAAAATGACTATTTTGTTTATTTACTTAATTAAATAAAAGCAAGCTTTATCTTCTCCAACCATGAATATCGTATAAATTTATTTTTAGTGATTGAAAGGGGAATCTTTATTAACAATGTTCTCTATTCATGGCGAGGGGAGAGAAAATTTAGTTTATTATTTGTTTATGCAAATCGTGTTTTTGTTAAAAAATAATAAATATTCTCTTAAATTTTTTAAAAGAATTAATTATCACTTTCATGAATCAGGAACAAATTTTCTCGTTTTCTAGTATGAGAAAATTGGAGTTGTTTGGAGGTACAGAAGAACCATTTAAACAATTAAATGGTTAATTTTTTTATTCCATTTCATTAAACCTCACCCCACGTTAATCACTGCTTCCCTCCACCTTCTTCAAAACTCCCAAACCAACGCTAATTTAACAAGCCAGAAGCCGTGGGCTCGTGAGTGGGCTGGGCTTCTAATCGGATCGTTTTTTCAAGAAGTTAAAATAAAAAAAATTTTTAATTTTAAAGAGAAAGTAAATTTTTTAAATTTTTGATTGATAAAAAAAAATTTTTTTATTATTAAATAAAATAATATCTCTTTTTAAAAAAATATCTTATTTTTTTAAAATTAACTTTTTATTTTTTAAAAATCATTATTTTTAAAAAAATCCGAAGTGCTGAGTCATACGAGTAAAGCGATCTATTCCCCGTAGTTTCGTCGTCCGGTTTGCTTGTATAGAACTGAAACCTTTCAGAATGAAAATCAGGGGGCAATTTTTCCACAAAAAAGAAAGAAAACAAAACAAGCTGTGTTGCTGAGAGTAATCTCCGCAGCTAGGGTTTCCACCATCTGTAAGCCAAAGACCTACCATAATCTTATCTTTGTTGTGAATGCCGTGGAAAGGATTTTGAGTGATTGAAACAGAAATTCAAGTGAATTTTTGCCATCATTTTTTTTTTATCACATCCAATTAGAAAAGTGGCTCAAACTTATGGCTCACGTACTAAAGTTTCGATCCACATTACTGCCTGCGGGTTAGAGATCATGAAAACCTAACCCCTCTCGGCTCTTTTAACAATCCGTTACAGTTTTAAGAGAAGTCCTCGAAGTTCTGAGGGACTTTAGATATTTTAATTCCAGTTCTTATGAACTATTGACGAAACTGTCAGGAAATTCTAGTTTTGGGTAACATTTGCTTTACTTTAAAGTCATGTTTCACTTTAGCGGCTTGACTTTTATCAACTTCTTACCTTCTGCTAATTTTCTTCACTACTGGACTCCTCTCTGAAGCAAGTTTTGTTTTGTATAGACCCAAAATAAATAAATAAATCTGTATTGTATTTTATTAACAGAAATGAACTTTTTCTTGCAGTTGAAACAAAATGGTTGAGATTTTCTTGAATGCTATTGAAGTTTGGATTGGACTTGTATTGACTTTGGGTTTCTTCCAAATCGTTAGGGTTTTCTTCACTCCTCATTATCAAGTAAACATTGTTGTTTTCAAAATGAATCACATATTTGTATTGGTCAAGCTGGTTGATTCAGTGTGAATGTCGATAAAATTGCTGTATCTATACCATGGGCTGGTGGTTCATATGACATGTAATGTTTTTAACCCATTCGCTAAATGAAACCTAGAATTAGACCATATTAATCTGAGATTCTGAATGATAATATGAACTCCTTGCTTTGCATTATCATTGTAACTTAATGACCTTATTTTATATAGGATGTCATGAAGAATGATGTATGGGCGGGTCTGCACTCTGCTGTAATGTGTATCTCTGAATATCTTTTAGTTCTGAGTCTTCTGACCATCTTTCATTTTTGACATTTATTCAGTCTGATGGGTCTCAAATGATTTCTACTGCCATCTAAAAGTTGTTTCTCAAGTAAGCATATCTTAATTTCAGGGTTCGGATGATTTACTTTGTATGCAACCTCAATGATCCTGCTTCCTGGAGATGCATTTAGTTTTAGCCTTACTGAAATTGGATCTGGCTGTACACAAGTTTACAAAAGCCAAAAGGGGCTCTGCTTGGTCTCAGGAAAGAATACTCTTTCAGAAATGCCTTAATGATTATTCTAGACTTGGTTAGATGTTGGCTTGTTACTTAACTATTGAATTTCTTTGTCACTTTAGATGTGGGTGACTTTGAAATCTGTAACATTTCTTTCATTCAGCTCATTAGAAAAGTAAAGCAATTTTTGGGAAATGTTGATGGTGTATATCTATATCTATATCTATATCTATATTGTACCTTGCATTCTTAATTTTGAAATACCTAACTTTTAGATTGCTAGATGTTCACCTATGTATCGTTATGTATTAGGCATTCGGTTCTTCAGTTTGGGTTCCAACAGTAGCAGGACAATCTGGGATCCAACTGTGTCCCTTCAACTCAATCACCCAAGTCTTATTTTACTTGAGAAATGCAGTACAAGGGATCACTTGAAGCAAATTATAGGGCAGATTATGAGGAACAACCTTATTGGTCAAACGTTTCCTATGAGCAGGCTCCTATTGTTTTCTGCCAGCTCACACCCAGAGAACCTAGACATGGCTAAAGTCCTCTTTGAATACTATACTCCTCATCCCAATCTCTTTATCTACAATACTATGATCTCTGCATTATCATTTTCAACGTGTCAGTCATTTGCACTATACAATGCAATGCTTCATGCTCAAGTGCAACCAAATAAGCACACTCTACCTCAACTACTTCGTGCCACCAAATGCATAGCAGAAGCCAAGCAAATCCATTGTCATGCTATTGTTACAGGTTTGTTACCCCAAGGTTATCTGCAAAATACCCTCATAAAAGTTTATTTGGATAATGGAAATTTGGAGCTTGCACTTCAGCTGTTACATCATATGCCAGCTCCAGATTCTGTCTCATTTAATATCACTATTGTTGGTTATGCCAAGAAAGGGTATGGTGCAAAAGCACTAGAATTATTCCACAGAATGGTGAATTTGTGCCTTGAACCTGATGAGTTTACCATGTTAGGTCTTCTTGTGTCTTGCGGACAGCTAAGAAATGTAAAGTTGGGGAAATCTGTTCATGCATGGATCCAAAGGAGGAAATACATTGGTTCTTCAAATTTAATCTTGTGCAATGCTCTTCTTGATATGTATTTGAAATGCAAGGAACTGGAAGTTGCTCAAAGGACATTTAATCAGTTAGTGGAGAAGGATATTGTTTCTTGGAATACATTGATTGCAGGATGTGTCAAGTCTGGGAAACTCGAACTTGCCCATGACTTTTTTGATAAAATGCCCGGGAGAGATCTTGTTTCTTGGAATTCTTTGATTGCCGGTTATGCTCAGAATGGTCATTATGCTATGGTAGTTAAGTTGATAAATGGCATGCTTGCCAATAATATGAGGCCTGATCATGTTACAGTGGTGAACCTCATCTGTGCTGCAGCCGAGATTGGAGTACTGGATCAAGGGAAATTGGTGCATGGCTGGGTTATTAGGATGAAGACAAAGATAAATGCATTTATGGGTTCAGCATTAATAGACATGTACTGCAAGTGTGGAAGTGTTAAAAGTGCATTGATCGTCTTCAGGGAACTATCTGAAAAAGATACTATTGTATGGACAACAATGATAACTGGATTTGCATTCCATGGTCATGGAAGCAAAGCACTGGAATTTTTCGCTGAAATGCAGAAGTTTGTGAAGCCAAATGAGGTAACTTTTGTAGCCGTTCTTACAGCTTGTACTCACAGTGGCCTTGTGGATCAAGGTATTAAAGTTTTTAATGATATGAAAGAAATTTTTGGTATTGAACCCAGAGTGGAGCACTATGGATGTTTGATCGACCTTTTAGGGCGATCAGGGAGGTTGGCTGAGGCTAAGTTTGTGATTGACACAATGTCAATAAAACCAAGTCGATCTGTTTGGGGGGCAATGCTGAGTGCTTGTAGAGCTCACGGAAATGTAGAACTAGCAGAGATGGCTTTAGCAGAGCTGCTAAGCTTAGAGCCTGACAAAGAAGGTGGATATATTTTGCTATCCAATGTTTATGCTGCATGTGGAAGATGGAGCTATTCAGACCAGATTAGAGAAATCATGGAAAGCAAGGGACTAAAGAAGACAGTTGGTCGCAGTAATGTATCCATTGATGGAGTTATTCACGATTTTATGGCATCAGATAAGCAGCTTCCAAGATGGGAAGAGATGGAGCATATATTGAACTGTCTAAATAGGGAAATGAAAGGTTGCACCGAGTCTCCATCAGATTGGACCTTTGTTGATATAATGTCTGCGACAAATGTTCATTTAAAAATGACAAATGTTCCCGGTTAATTTAATGTTTCTCTCGCCAGCAGTTTTCCCAATGGTTTTTCTAAGCTACCACCCTCATGATGGGTGGTAGCCCTTCAACCTCCATGGACGGTAGAGATGGGGTGAGGACTTGCACATTTCTATAATGTCTTTTTTTTAATTATTAAATTTATATATTATAATATATTATAATAGATATGTATATATAAAATAGGATTATTTATTTATTTGTCTAAAAGTATTCCAGTCTTAATCTATAAATTATAAATAATATATTAAGTGGTAAGGTAGAAAGGAATTAAAATTTACAGTATAATTTTTAGAAATAATTTATAATATATAATTTAATAAAAAATGAAAAAAAATGGGTATTGTAGAGATGTGCGAGTTTGGTGAGGACTCTCATTGCTACTGTTCGATTGGAGCTGTAGTTTAATTATTGTAGTTTGGTGAGGACTATCATTAGCGCAGTAGTTTAACAAAACCAAATGGTTGAATAGTTTTTTTATTTTTGATTGGTGGCTGGTGCAACCCCACACCATAATTTCTGATAATTAAATTTTATATTTTTTTAATTTTTTATCTTAATTTTTTTTTATTTTTTAACATTAATTAATTATTATTTAGGTCATATAATTTTTT
>JASKGM010000001.1:11829440-11874311 GCA_034509205.1 Ceratonia siliqua | reverse complement strand
AGAAGGCAGCAGCAATAACATAGGACTACAGGATGCTCCTGCAACAAACTCCCCTTCTTGAAACTGAGCTGGGGATTGGAAGAAAAGAACGTTGCACGCAACCCAAAATAGCACCCAACCTTTCTTCCTTGACAAGGCAACAAGGACATGTGAATAAAGTTAAGATCGAGTGACCCCATAGTCCAACCAGATAAAATGATACTAGAGAAGATGCATGAAATATCAGATGTCTACATAGTTGTAGTACCACCAAGGTAGGAAGGACAATAATTCACATTCTTGTATATAACATTAGCACCATTAGCAGCTTGTGCATATAGATCTTCCTCGGTGTATGTAGTGATAGTTACGTGCCTAATCCAAAACAGTCGTCTTATGCTCCTCTACATATCCAAGCATAGCTATGGTGTGCTTGTACTTAGGCTTACTACCCTTCTTCACGATGTTCATTCCTGAAATTTTTCTATTAAACTTAATTGGGTACTCTATCATACCAACAGGCAGTACCAGTTGCCACACTGGACCTTGGATTGATGTTTTTTGGATGATCCCACAAGTATAACCATCAGAATCTGTGGGGATCTCATATAAAGTGATGTAGGACACTGGGGATAGGATTGCTTAAGAGAGGGGTCCACTGCAGCAGTTTTGTTTCTCTTTTATTTTCTTTCTATTTATCTTTTATTTTTAGTTTAATATTTATTGATTTATCTAATTGATGTTATTAGATATTATTTTATTATTTTCTTTAAGGGTTAGGAGTCCTTAGTCATTTAAACTACGGTTAGAGAGTCCTTACTAATTTAAATTAGGGTTAGAGAGTCCTTAGTCATTTAAACTAGGGTTAGAGTCTTTTTTCATTTGAATTAGAATACTATGCCTATAAAGGCTATTGTTAAGGATTTTAGAAGATACTTTTGATAATTAATAAAGCTGCATTTTTCTTTAGAGAGTTTTCTCTATTTTCTGGTGGATTTCAGATTTGGGGTAATTAACGTTTGTTAATTCCCTGATTACTTTGCTTCTGTCTGCGTCAATTGGTACCAGAGCATGGATTTGCAGGGGTTTGATGGCTAATAACGGAGGAGAAGGTGAAAGGCCCGTTGACGTTGATCGCGGGATGAATGTTGTTTGGGCTACACTTGATTCATATGGGCAGCAATTCACCGAAATTCGTGAACTGCTAGCTGAATTGAGTCTTAAAATTAATGGAAGAAGGGCGAACATGGGCGTAGGGGCTGTGGGACTTGCCCACAACCCAAACACCCTAAATACTAGTACAAAAAGGAACGACCAGAGCAGGAGTGGCCTAGTCCTGGGGCAAAACGCCCAAGGGAGAGGTTTTCAGGAAATAAAACAACATGGGAGACAAGGTTTTCATGGTAGGAATCAAAGAAGGATGATAAATTTTGATTCAAAATCTGAGGATGAAGCTGAATTGGATCATGAGCTCCATAGGCGTAACATCTTCAGATCCTTGTGCGTTGTTGAAGGTAAGATTTGGGACTTGATTATAGATAATCGGAGCTGTGAAAATTTTGTGACCAGGAAATTTGTGGAGCATATGAATTTACCTACAGAGCCTCATTATGCACCCTATATAGTTAGGTAGGTGAAGAAAGGATTGACAATGAGAGTAACTGAAGTCTGTAGGATACCCATTTCGATGGGGAAGCATTATAGGGATGAAGTCATGTGTGATATCATATATATAGATGTCAGTCATGTTCTGTTGGGGAAGCCGTGGCTGTATGATGTGAATGCTACATATAGAGATCGGGAGAATGTGTATCTACTGACTTGGAGAGGTCACAAGATTGCTTTGGTTCCAACAAAGAATGCTTATTCTAGACCCAAAGCTCCTAGAGTGAAGGGTCAAGCGTTTCAAACAGTGGCGAAGTTCGAGTGTGAGTCGAAAAAGACTGAGGAAGTTCATGTGGTGATAATGAAGGCAACAATTGAGAGTATTCAGAAAAGTACAGAGAAGAAGATACCTGACAAAGTGCAACAATTACTAGAAGAGTTTCAGGAGTTAGTGTCTGAAGACTTACTTGACCAACTACCACTTATGAGAAATATTCAGCATCAAAACCTGATACTCGGTGTAAGCTTGCCCATCCTCCCACACTACCGTATGAGCCCTAAAGAGGGGAAGATTTTGAGAGAGAAAGTGGAGGAGTTGTTAAGGAAGAGGTTTATCTATGAGAGTATAAGTCTTTATGTAATTTCAGCTTTGCTAACGCTAAAGAAGGTTAGTAATATGTGTGTATTTATGTTTAAGAGTGGAGCCGCTGTGTGGTGGGATCCAGGAGGAATCTATTTATCCGGCATTAACTCGAGGACAAGTTCTTTTCAAGTGGAGGAGACTGATGTAGGACGCTGAGGATAGGATTGCTTAAGAGAGGGGTCCACTGCAGCAGTTTGTTTCTCTTTTATTTTCTTTCTATTTATCTTTTATTTTTAGTTTAGTATTTATTAATTTATCTAATTGATGTTATTAGATATTATTTTATTGTTTTATTTAAGGGTTAGGAGTCCTTACTCATTTAAATTACGGTTAGAGTCCTTACTCATTTAAATTAGGGTTAGAGAGTCCTTAGTCATTTAAACTAGGGTTAAAGTCATTTTTCATTTGAATTAGAATCCTATGCCTATAAAGGCTACTGTTAAGGATTTTAGAAGATACTTTTGATAATTAATAAAGCTGCAGTTTTCTTTAGAGAGTTTTCTCTATTTTCTGGTAGATTCCAGATTTGGGGTAATTAACGTTTGTTAATTCCCTGGTTACTTTGCTTCTATCTGCCTCATAAAGGGTCAAGTATATGGTCCAGCAAACTTCCCACAAGTTCATATTTCCAACTCAACCATTCAAATCTCTCAAATTTATCAACAAGTTTAATTGTAAGTTCCATAAAAAACATAGTTATCTCCTGCACAAATTTACAGAGGGCAACAATGTTAATAGTAGAAAACTGATCTTGCGAACTACTTGAGAAAATTCTAGAAGGCCACTCTAAAATTATTTTAGAATAAGGAAGCACATGGGAGTACTCTACAACTGGGGTAATAGTCCATTTGCTATAGCTCTTTCTCACCAAATGACCCTGCAAAATGATAGTTACATCTTTGATAGGGACTTGAATACTCTCTTGGTTGACCAACTGGGAGTACTGTGTTATATATATGCGTGAAGCTTCTTTCTCTTTGCTCAGAAAATACGTTATGTAAATTTCTGAAAACATAGCATCGGCCTGATTGGTACTTACAGCTTCCTTAATAGGATAATAGCCAATTTGTAAACATTCGGACTCATCAGCATTGAAGTCATCTTCAGTAGTCTTTCCACTAACTATTTCCTTTAATTTCTTCCCTTCACTAGAACCATGTTGTGTAGCAAAGAGCAAATAAGCAAACTTTATTTGAGGTTGAAGCTCATTCTAGGTGTACTTCTCTTCCAAAGAAACTAGGGGCTTATGTAAAATAGTAGTATGATACTCAAAATTAACAACTTGGCTAATGGGTTTGAGTCCACCAAAGCTCATATAGGGATTCACTAACCCAAGGAAATGTAGTGATGCCCAACATCGATAAACACTAACTTGAACAATTTCGGAAGGAAAACTTTCATCACCACAAACACAAAATAGATTGGACTTTGCAATGTGTAGATAATCATCATGAATTTCAAGGTGGACAAAGAAGTTGTTTGTACCAAAGTCTCTTATGTGCATTTCACACTTGTTTATATCAGGTAAAGAAGATATAACAAGTTTCTCATTTGGCAGATTATCCCATTCCTCATGTTTTAATTCACCACCAGAGTCAAAATTAATCAGAAATGGGTGGTAAACATTTACTTCACAAACATAATAACAGCCTTCCCTTATCATGGATTTTCCAAGACACCCATAACTTCTAACACACATGTTGATACCCAGAATCTGATTATGAAGAAAATCAATATGGACAATATGCCAATATAATTCATTGGTTACCTGTAACTTCCCCAAATCAAGTTGAACAAAGTCTTTGCTCCTTGAGTTTCTAGGAACAATGCGAATATTAGCAAATTGACCTTGCAAACTGTAATAACATCCTTCACAGTGATCATTTTCAGCACTATGAGAATTAATTGTGAACTCTCTAATGGAGTCAATGTAATGAAGTGCTCCACACTTAATTTAAACTCCACCACCAGGAGAAGTTAGGTACTCACCAGTAACCTTCACCCCATTCTGGCTGTTAACTCCATAACACCAGTAGCAAGTAGAATAATGGTTCTCCACATCATGGGTTGGCTCTTCATTCTTATCACGTTCCTTATACTTCCAACCCATTAGAAATGGAGATGACAGATTTCCTTGATGACAGAGGGTATCATTTGAGAGAACGCTTCTTGGAGAATGACTATACATCAATCCCTTAAAATCATATCTTGAATCCCTCTTGATAATCTTCAAATATAGCTGATTTGGTTGGGTGGGTACCAAGTCAATAATGTTTTGACAATCAACTAGGTTCATGTAGTATAACACCTCTAGAACTGTTGCACTTAATATAACCCGCGGGCCCCACACTCCACTACAAGTTCTAAAAGAAGTGCACAAGCAACACTTTTTCCCTAGATCCCATTCTGCCACTTCTCCAATATGGCACACATCTTATGCTCCTGTTGAGTTATCACCCAGAGCAACCAAATTCTGTAAATCGTCTATGTTTAGCTTGAGTATACCCAGGACAATATCTGGTGGCCACTCGGGAGGACGAGAGTCCAAATCCATTCTCTTTTTTAGCGCTGGCAGTCTTCCTTCAACCTTAACACCCATTTACGTCTCATGACCCTTTCCCACAACAGCTTCAAAATCCAATCGAGTTCTGAAATCCCTTCTTTTACTAGTTGAAACCAAATAAACTCTAGCCAATTTGTGGCTCATCTTCACACCCTTTCTAGAACTACAATATGCCTTAATAACATAAGGCTTCTTGCTCGATGCTTCTTCTTCATGTTCACCTTCACAGAACAGGCCGAAAAGGTCCACTTCTGAATCTTCGTCTTCTCCATCTTCAGGATACTCATTGTAAATGGGTTCCCACTCATGGCTACTCTCCAAACTGGCTTCTCCCTCAACGTCGTTCCCGGTGCACTAAGTTTCGTCACCAGAACATTCATAAATAGGGTCGATTTCCTCATCTTCCTCTGGATAAATGTCATACATAGGTTCAGGTAGTTCCTCATTTTCCCACCTAGGCCTCCACGCACAATGGGTTTCGACACTTAGAGTTAGTTCTTCCTTTACCATACCGCCTTCCCACGCGTCATAGCTTCCACGGCCACCCATGGTTGAATGGGTCTTTGCTGGAAACTCCTTCATCCACTCAGCACGCCACTGGCGTTGTAGGTCTCGAATTGACCTTGTCAGTTCCTCAATCATTCTCCTATTCTCAGCTACTTCAGCTAGCTACTCCTGATTTCCTCCATTGCTTCTGCTCCTAGCATGACCAGCCATCTTTGGCTCTTATACCACTTTGATGCAGTATGGGGAAGGGAAAGGGAAGCTAAGATTGTAACAACTTGGAAAGGGACAAAGAAATAGATAAAAGAGAACACTAGGGTTCTCTACACAGAAAAAACTCTGATATTTCATAAAACATCTGCTAAAAACTGCTATTACAGAAAACTGCTATTACAGAGATTGAACCTAATATATTGGGGAAGGGCTGAATACTAAACACGTATCCCAACTACAAGTACCACGTGCAGTTCACAAAATACCCTTAAAACACATAAAACACATAACCAAAGGTAGGAAACGACAATAGCATAAAACAGATGGAAGGCAGTAGCAATAACATAGGACTACAGATGCTCCTGCATCACCCGATGGTGGATCGACACCACCAATACTTGGCGTAGCATCGAACCTCGGCTTTGATATCAAGTAATAAAGTAAAAGAGGAAAATAAGAATGGGATTACTAACTTGTGTTAGTCAGGATCCCAATGTGTCTATTTGTGATAAAATAATAGGTTACACGTAGTAGGCCCAAACCCTGCGCATGTGCTGGTGGCGTCTTGCCTCGCCGGAGTAACAGACACTGTCGACGAAGACTTCTGTCTCACCAGAGTCCCTAATGTCCAACGACCAGTGACAGAAAACCCCTTAGGTGTGGTTGTTTCATTTTTCAGTGGCTGTTTTGTGGTTCTGCATCTAGTTTTGTGATTGTTCTGATATGTATTTTGTTGGTCAATTCTTTTTTTCATTATTATTAGTTTTGTTTTTAGTCCTTTGTATTCCTTTGTATGATGGAAAACATGGCTGCCTTCTAAAATTCATCAAACCGCTTCTAGTAATGATGAAAGTAATCAGCTTATATCTGAATTGATCTCAGCACCCTCATTACATATAGAAAACTAGAAGGTTATCGTAATTATCCTCAGTGGTGGAAGGTAGTTGAAATGTTTTTGTATGGGGTCGAAATGGAAGATCATCTTACCCATGATCTTCTCCCAAAGGATGAGATTACTAGAAAAAAATTGATCTGGCATGACAAGTGCCTGTATGGCCTGATCAAGTAAACTTTAGATGCTCGAGTTGAGGCTAATTGTGACACAATCAAGGATCTTTGGGATTGTCTTGCCTCTTTGTACTCTAGAAAGGAGGATCTGTCTCATATTTATGATATTGTTTAGGAGTTCTACTGAGCTGATCAGAAAGAGATGTCACTGCCTGATCATTTTACTCATTTCAAGAAAGTCGTTGAAGAGGTGAACACCTTACTCCCAATTACCAGCAATGTTCGGGAGATGTGTGAGCAATTGGCTGTCATGTGTTTTCTTAATAGTATGCGTGATGAGTATAATGAAGCCCAATCCTAAATTCTAACTGGGTCTAACAAACTGAAGTCATAGGATGTGTATTTTCATCTACTCAGGATGAATCAAGAATCTTCTAAGAATGTGACTAACCCAGGTGACACTTCTACCTTTGTGGGAACTAGCAACCGAGATGGTCGCGATGGTTCTTGGGATGGCCGAACTGGTGGTAGAGATGTGGGTGGTTGAGATTTGAATGATTCTCGCATCTTGTGTTATTACTGTAAGGTGATGTCAAGCATAATTGTCCCAAACTTCTTGCGAAGCAGTAACGGTTGCCAATATCGTTGTTTCAAACACTACTTTGGGGGATGAACATAAGGTTATTACTTTGACCATTGATGAGTATGCGTGGTACACTCAATTCCAAGACGCTTAATCCTCTGCACCATCTTCCGCGAATGTGGTTCAGACAAGTACTTCCACTGCTTATCTCTCATTTACTCTCAGTGGTTAGATCATTGACTCAGGTGCCAAATATCATATGACTGGCGACACAGGTACCCTTAGTTCATTTTCTCCTTCATCTCATTTACTTAGTGTCACTTTGGCTGATAGATCCTCTAGCCCGATCCTTGGGAGTGAAATAGCTCACCTTTCACCATCCGTTCCTTTATCAATTGTGTTTTACCTTTCCAAATTTTCATTTAATTTGATATCTGTGAGTCGAGTTACTCAAGCTCTTTGGTGCAATGTTCAATTTTTCCTTAACTATTGCTTTTTTCAAGATCTTGGGATGAGGCGGATTATTGGTAGAGGCCGAGCATCAAATGGTCTGTACATCCTAAAGTGTCCACTTTCAGTTACCTGCTCCAGCACCTCATCACCCTTAGATCTTCATTGCCGCTTTGGTCATCCCTTTCTTCATGTTTTGAAGACATTATATCATAGTATTGAGTCTGTGTCTCAGTTAAACTGTAAGTCATGTCAGTTTGCTAAGCAGTGTTGTGTTTCGTTTCTTAAGCGTGTCAATAAACGAGCCTTAGCTCTCTTTGAAATTGTTCATTCAAATATTGCTGGTTGTTTCCAAACTGGATTTAGATATTTTGTTACTTTCGTTAATGATTATTCTCGTGTTACTTGGCTTTATTTATTACAAAATCGTTCTGAAGTGTTTTTGGTGTTTTCTACTTTTCATTATGAAATCCAAACACAATTTCACACTCCGATTAAAGTTTTACGCATGATAATACTAAAGATTAATTTTCTTCTTCCTTTACCTCTTTTCTGACTCAGCATGGTATTTCACATCATTCCTCTTGTAGTGTTACACCTCAACAGAACGGTGTTACTGAACGTAAAACTAGGCATTTCATGAAAGTTTCCTGAGCCCTCTTGTTTCGTATGAATGTTCCTAAAGTTTTCTATGTTGATGCTGTCTTTACTGTGTGTTTTTTGATTAATTGCTTACCATCCTCTGTGTTGGATGGTCAATCCCCCTACTCTGTTTTACACCCATCCCACCTTTTGTTCCTGATTCTTCCTCATATCTTTGGTTGTACTTGTTTCATTCATGATGTGCATCCCAGTGTGTCCAAACTTGATCCTCGTTTCCTTAAGTATATTTTCCTTAGGTATTCTCATCTTTAAAAAGGGTATCATTGTTTTTCTCTTGACTTGGGTCATTATATTGTTTCTGCTAACGTTACCTTCTTTAAGTCCATTCTTTTCAGTATGTTAAGCTTACTTCTTATGCTTCAACTAGTGACTTTCTAGTTTATCAGGTCCATTTTGTTGAACCTGTCCCCAAGCCACCCGCCCCTCGTCCTCCTGTTACTCAAGTATATTCGCGTCGCGCTTACCCTTTTGAAGCTACCCCAACCTTTACACTGCAGGATGTACCGGTCGTGTCCCTTGAGATTCTTGACTCTCAGTCACTACCGCCATCTTCATCTCCGAACCCGAGTTTTGATCTCCTAATTGTCTTTTGGAAAGGTAAATGGTCTCGTACCTACCCCACCTATTCTTTTATATGCTATGATCATTTGTCTTCTGCTTCTTAGTCTTTTGTCGCCTCTCTTGATTTTGTTCTTATCCCTAAGTCTGTAAGGGAAGCTCTTGCTCATGATGGGTGGATCTCTGCTACAAGGGACGAAATGTCTGCTCTTAATCAGAATCATACTTGGGACCTTGTTTCTCTCCTCATTGGCAAACAGGTTGTGGGTTGTAAGTAGGTCTATACAGTGAAGGTTAACCTTGATGGTTCAGTTACTCGTCTCAAGGCCCAGTTAGTGGCTAAAGGCTATGCTCAGACTTATGGTATTGATTACTCCAAGACTTTTTTCCCTGTTGCTAAATTAACCTCTTTTCGCCTATTTTTCTCTTTGGTTACTGCTCGTCACTGGCCTCTTCATCAGTTGGATGTTAAGAATGCTTTTTTGCACGATGATCTCTAAGAAGAGGTATATATAGAGCAACCACCTGAGTTTGTTGCTCAGGGGGAGAATAATAAAGTCTGTCGCTTACACAAATCTTTGTAGGTTGAAGCAATCACCTTAAGCTTGGTTTGGGAGGCTGAGTGAGGTGTTTCTTGAGTTTGGCTTACACAGGAGTAATTATGATAATTCAGTGTTTTATCAATAATCTAGTGCTGGGTGTATCCTAATGGTGGTATATGTCAGTGACATTGTAATAACTGAAAATGACAGGTGTGGCAAAAGCTTCCTTCAATCCAAATTTCAAACTAAAGACTTGGATCTCCTAAAATACTTTTTGGGGATTGAAGTAAGTCGTAGCAAGAAGGGTTTCTTTTTGTCACAAAGGAAATATGTTATGGACTTGTTGACTAAGACAGGGTTATTTAGAGCCAAACCGCGTGAGACTCCTATGGCCCCAAACTTGAAACTCACATAAGATGACGGTGAGTTATTGTCTGATCCAGAGAGATATCGAATACTAGTTGGGAAGTTGAACTATCTCATTATTACCCTTCACAATCAATATTGTGAGTCAGTTCATGGAGATCCACATCTGGATATTATGTATTTGTAGGAGGAAATCTTATGTCTTGGCAAAGTAAGAAGCAAAATGTGATGGGACAATCTAATGCAAAGTCTGTGGCCCCAAGCGACATGTGAACTCATGTGGGTGTCTCAATTGTTGAATGAAGCCAACTTTAGGAGTTCTTACACTAAATTTATGGTGTGATAATCAGGCAGTCATTCATATTACCTCGAATCCAGTCTTTCATGAAAAGACAAAACATATAGAAGCTGATTATCATTTTATTCGAGAGAAGATCCAGCATGGCTAAATTTCCACAAGCCATGTTAAGACTAGAGAACAACTTGTTGATATCTTTACTAAGGCACTTAATGGGCCCTGGGTTCATTACATTTGTAACAAACTGGGTATGGTTGATATATATGTTCCAGCTTGAGGGGGAGTGTTATGAGTCGTTATGTTGTTATGTGTGTCATGAGTTGGTGTGTGTTGCCTTAGTGGGCTTGGGCTTACTACGTTTAACCTATTATTTTATTATAAATAGACACACTGGGATCCTGACTAACACAAGCTAGTAATCACATTCTTATTTTCCTCTCTTACTTTATTACAGTAGCAAATGCCAAAGGGGCAAAACCTTTGTTAGAAGAATGTGGAGGCACCTTTTAGGATAACTTGGTTAGGCTTCTTCATGGGAAAGAACAAAATAACATAAAACTTGCAATGCGATAAGGCATTACATAATATTCTTGAAGAATTAGAGTGTTATATTCTTAGGTTGTATCAGTAAATGCTCATCAGTAACAAAAACAATTACATTGCACATTCATTACATTAGTTGTAATTTGTAAAGTAGGAACTTACTTGAGTAGGGATTCTCGCAATTTTTTGTCCATATGAAATTCATATTTTAGATCAAGATCTTTCAATGTTGTATTTTGGTCAATTTTGTCTTTATTTGTAAATCTTCCTTGAGAGGACCCCTTCAAATCATAACGACGGTGGATATGCAGTCCTGTGCAAAACATATTCCCCATGACCACAAAGCGCACCTGATAAACAATGACAGACATATATTTATACATTTCATTGACAAATATGGTGTAAAAAGTTAGAGAAAAACAATAAATGATACCTTTTTCCCACCTCTTAGCGTTATTCGATGGAGCCCAAAAAATTTTGTGATAAGAGTATTTTCATAACTTGTTACATGATGATAATATTTAGGAAGCATCTGGAGCAGAACCTACAGGAATAGAAGCATATGTACATAATCATGTCATGGATAATGTTCATCCTAATCAAAATCATTTCTTATAATTCTTTTAAAATGTATAAAACTAATCACCGAACAAAAATTAGGATGAAGGAAAGCTGACTAACTCTACCGTTACCTTCTCACAAGAGCAATATTACTAAAGCAAAAAGGAAAGAGAGGGAAAACTTTTTTTCTTTAATATCTAAATCAGACAGAAAATAATTCATATTAATATACATGATAATAAAAGTGTACAAAGCAAAATATGAAATAAGGGATAAAATGTATCAATCAAATATTGTCAAAACTGATCCAACACCATAACTTTAACAGATTGACTTGAGGCTAAGCCTTCTGCAATCACCATAGTCCCTTTTTTACTCAACAAGTCATTGCCAGCTCAAGGAGGCAAGTATATCATTAGCTACTTTAGTGATAGAGAGCATCTCTGCTGCCCTACCAGTTTTTTTTCTTGTAGTAGTTACTGGCACTTAGTTCTGTACTTGTTTTCCACTTTCTTATTGCACCTGTTAAGTAGGATCACCTTTTTTCTTTTGGGGAGAAGGGAGGGGAAGAAGGGATAAGTAACATCTCATCGACATGCAAACAGGAGGACAAATATACAATATATGTTGAATGTCATATTGTTATTTTGATGCAACTGAAAATTCCAACAAAAAACATCCAGATCTGAAGTCTTGTACCCAGACAAATCCAAAGAGTCCATCTTAACCTGACCCTAAATCTGCTCTCTCTCTCTCTCTCTCTTTTCAATATATCTACCTGCTGTCAGAAGTCATGTACACCAGTGCAGAGGAACAATTCTCCAAAACACAAGCAATGATAAACCTAACTGTTTTTGCCAAGAAAAAAGGAAGATCTTAGGCATGACCTATAGCTGACTAATTCCAAATAGAGTGAAACCCACTAATACATTACTATGCTATATCGCAATGTACTAACAGCCAAAGCAGTCCCCAGTCTTCCACACTAGTAAATGTGTCTACTGACCACCCATGCTTCATTTTCCTGCTAGTGTCACTTTGCAAGACAGTCAACAATCTCAACAAATCTCCTCTAAGAAGCATCGATCATTTTGACTGACACCAAAACCACTTCTAGAATTTCCCCCCGCCCCTGAATAAATATTTCAACTAAGGTCAAATTTTATTGAATTGGAAATTTGAAGAGATCATTTGGAGCTTCATTGTTTTCTAAACAGTCATAGTTCCATGTATTCTCTCAGATACTCCACTATTTCTTCTTTATTTGTCCATTCAATTAGCCTTTGAAAAATACAACTTTGTAGTTTCATTATTAAAATCTGACAACAATAATGCTCTCAACAAAGCATAGAATTATCTCATCATACCAGTGGTGAGGATGATCAATACATCTTCTCTATCTATATTTTTATCCTTTCCTGTGTATCAACTTTTTTTTTCCATGTCATAAATTTCCAATCCCTTGACTACCTGGGAATTGCAAGTTATTTCACATGCAAAAAGGGTTTGAATTGGCAAAAGTGGGGATAAAATCAAGTCATCCTATCCTTTATATGCTGCAAAAATATAAATTATCTATGAAATGTATACATGAATTCTTTCTTGAGTGTTGACTAAGAGAAGGGCATGGAATGGTATATATTTGTTCAGGAGTACAAGTGTTTAGGTAAGTCTTATGAAATATGTACGCAATTCAATAATATATTTCTGTTTTCCCTCATTTTCTATCTATCTTTTCCTCTCCCTATTTATATTAAAAATATTATCTCTAACACACCCCTTTACTGAAAGCCTTTGGGACTTGAAGCACCTATCAAAACCTTGTGTTAATATTTTAATATAATTAGAAAACTGAGGGATGCAAACTCTTAACCACTTAATCGAAAAGGCTCTCATACCATGTGAAGGAACCAACTACCCCAAAAGCTTAAGCTATTAGGAGAAGGCCTGTGAATGGTTTATATTAATATCTCTAACAGGAATTGGAAATATTAAAGCATTCATCAATTAAATAGCCATTTTGGAATTGGATTTCATGAAATTTTATTCTTTAAGATTATCATCAAGAGTAGTAGTAAGCATTATTGGTGTCTGTGGGGATGGGGTGTTGGGTGATAGTAGAATTGCATATTGTCTGTCTATACCTCATCTAATATGCTTATTGATCCCAAAGATTGTAAAGATAACTAAAATAAAACTCAGATTCCTGGTTATGAATATAATATTAAACCCGTTAATACAAAAGTATAGGCAAAGGACAAATAGAGACTACAAACCTTCAGTTCAGTTTTTTTCAAAGTCTTGATCACAAATCTATCATCTTGAGAAAGATAGAAGATGCTGCCACTTTTGCCAGGAGAAGTTATGTCTCTTAGACCACAATCACCACAAATGGACATCATGTACTCTGCAGCATCTAATTTGAACATCTCTCTCAAATTCCTGGAAATATGTGCTAGTAATTATGCAAAAAAAATAACAACAACAACAATAAGAAGAAGATAACTAGAATGCTACATGTGAATAACTGAAGGAGCGTGAATTAGTCATATGCATGAGGCCTCCAACAGCATCAAATGCACAAAGAATTAGTTTGGAAATATTGGTTTGTTTATGTAGATTCTACTAAAGCGCACATCACAAAATGCATGTCCTTACATCCATCACCATGACCAAGTAATATCAATATGCCACAATAATCATAAAATGATATTCTCAAGCATATTATTCTGATATTTAATATGATCATGGACGCATTGAAACTTGGAAGAGTATATAGAAAGGGTTTCTTTATTTTCCCCTCCTTTTAACTCAAGGAAAAAGATTGGACTAGACTTCAACAAGGAAGCTTCACCAGTTTGGCCATTCCTCACGGGGTCTACCGGCTAGTACTTTGATTGTGCTTCGGTAGATTAAGATCAAGCAGTTTTTCTATTGACTAAAATAAAAAAAGACAACAACTTTAAGAAGAGATAATGCTACCATACCTTATAACTTTGAAACAAATAAAAAATACCATAGCCCTAACGAAAATATCCCAATGCATGTTGCTCATGATATAACCCTTCCATTAGGAAGGCAAAGTGTGCATAAAGATGACAGATACCTGAAGACCATAGGGCAATAGTCTTTCCAGTAAAAGTCTATGGAATAATGTGGTGGAGTAAACTGTGAACCCTCTTTGGGGAAGTACATCCTTATTCTAGCTCGATCTCCAAAATCAGATGACCGAACTTCACGTGCAGGCACAGGTGTAATCTTACCAACAGTATACCTGTGAATTCAGCCAAATTTGTACAACTCCAGACTTCATGAAGCACGTAATGCCAAATAAAAGAAAAAACATATTAACTATGATTTGATAAACATGCACAAAAACATGAACTTTTTGCCCCTTTCCATTGTAATACTGATATGTTAATTGGTTGTTTTCAAAATGTAATTTGTTATCTGATTGAATTTGTTACCTAGCTGTATTTTCAAAAACACCCCACATAGACACAACAACAGCCATACAAGAAAATTAAAAACGTGTTCTTGAATGCTTAGTGACTTGTAAGGGCAGGGTGGAGAGATTCAAAAGCAAAAGACACAGGGCACTTGATCCCTTGATTGAAGTAGACATCATCAGGCTCAAGAAAGCTGCATATCAACAAGTGATATGAGGCTATTAGCTTTTAATCAAGAAAACCAAAATGTTGAATTTATTATCATTTCCATTTACAAAAGTTAAAAGCAATCCTGTAGTCTTCCTTAAGTAGAAGATATAGGAGAAAATGAAAAAGATAAAAGAGAGGCGTAAATGCCTAACATAAATGAGTAAGATGGAAAGATACCACCAGAAAGAACAGATGTAATCATCAAAGGCCTGAGACCATGTCTTACATGTTTTCTAATTAATTCAGGTGTCTTAAATGTAATTATCTATCTATCTGCCTATTCATTCATTTCTCTCTCTCTTTCCTTCTCTAATCATCCTAATTGCATCTTATATTAGAGCATTGAAGGGTTCACAAATTACTATAATTGAAGATTATTTAAGCCACTGTATTTGACAGAGAATAGCAAACTAAATGAACTCTCTTTTTCTTTAAGCTTTTCAATGATTACTGAATAACTAGGAAGACCCTTTAGATAGGTATTTTGTTAGCTATATCAGGCACCATCAGCTGTATTTTCTTTTGAATACCTACATAGGAAAAGCATATGCCATTATGCATATATAGTAATCATTGCATATAATTAATATGTGAAGCAACCAGCAAGTAGGTATTGATACACTCTAATGACTTCAAGACATGAAATACAGATGTGTCAAATCATTTTTTTACACACTACACTAATCATGATATAAACAGTAATAACTAAAATGTAGTATACATAGTGGTGATATTTACAACTTAATTATAACAATAACCATCAAAATTTCCAAAACAAATTAGAAGGAATATCTAAAAACTTTATATCAACAAATTTACCTGATGCCAAGTTGCAAATTAAGCTTTAGATAATAGCTTTGGCGGCCTCCAAAAATGTCCACACATGAATTCTTCTTTACTTGTTTTGCACTAAACTTATTTTGCCACTTGTTTTTGGGTGATGATTCTGAGTACTTCCTAGTTCTCTCCATAATTAGAACTCCTTGTATGTATTCCCTTTCATAAACCCAAGTAATTTTATCTGGTGCCTCAGATTGTCCTTCATTAGAGGTAAGGGATAACGTGTGTGAGGAATTATGATGTATGCATTCTTGATGAGGATCACATAGATTCCAATTTGCATCCAGTGATGAAGTTTGGTGAGATATATTACCCGAACTTCTTAAGCTACCACTGACTGATATCTTTTCAGAAAGGCTGCGCTTAACTCTTGATTTTGCAGCCCCATGATCCTCAGATTTCAATAGTGAACCTGAACCACAACCATCATTGTCAAGAGAGCTACACAACTTCTTTAGAGATGGATGTTTACTACCGGCAGGGTAGAATGTTCCTTTTCCATCCTTTAGGCCCCTACACCAGGTCCCAATATAAAGCCCCCCATCTGCAAATCTATAAACTCCTGATCCATGTCTAAACCCATTTGACCAACGACCATCATAAATATCACCATTAGCCCACTTCAGAACCCCTCTACCATCTATTTTCCCACTTTTCCAATTCCCGATATAAGTATTTCCATTATTCCAAGAATACCTGCCACAGCCTTCATGTACTCCTTCCTTCCATAAACCTTCATAAACATCTGAATTGAAGTACTCCTTCCGTCCAATCCCATGCTGAGCATTCATCCTCCAGCCTCCTCTGTAAACAGACCCAGCAGACGTCGTAAAGGTGCCATAACCATGAAGATAACCCCCAGAGAACTCACCTTCATACCTTGCTCCTGATGACCAAATAATGAGTCCCTTCCCTGTCATTTTCCCTTCTTCCCAATCACCCTCATATACTGTTCCATCTAACCATGTGTATTTTCCCTTGCCATGGGGTAGTACTCCCTTTGTCTTACCAACGTAGACGTCCCCATTCGAGAAGGACTTCTCATCAAACCTACCATATAGATGAAACAGTACATGCATACAGATTGTGACTCTTAAAATGACATAAACATGTGGACAAAAGATTAGAGAAGGCGTAGCTGTAAATATTACCTCCCATTCTCCTCCATTATCAGCAGGCTTTCTTGACCTAGTTGACTAGAATATCTCAAAGAAGTACCATTTCCTTATAAAGGTTAAAAATGTCACTCACTGATGTGATAACTGCTAAGGAAATTCATCTCCCCCTTTAACAGCTTTAAGAAATTATTGCACCCGGTGGTGGAACTCTAAAACATAACAAAACTATCATAATGAGTGTCTCAAAATGAAGGAGATGAAAAAGTCAGATTATAACCTTTAGTAGGTTTCCTTTTACTGAATAATGTTTTTCTGGAACATTTCCTACGAAATTCAACATAAACTACTCCAGTCTAGGACAGGTTGTTAATGTACAGGTAATCCGAAATTGGGGGACTTCAAGGCCTTGTCGGTGGGAAGACTTCCCATTGCTGGCAGGAAGAGAGCAAAGGTGATGTGCCTGGACAGTACAGACTAGATAGTTCTGTCAGACAAGTTAAAGATCAGGATTATGAAGCAGTATATGTTTCAAATTCAATAGGTAGAAAAGTACAAAGTCTATTCTAGCTATGGAGAACTCATTTTTCTTTTAAATAACAATTACAGACAGCCAGTATTTATAAGGAACAAAAGAGAGGGAAAGAGTAGAATTTGGATATTTACTCTCGAATAGCTTTGTCAGTATGATATTTCCCTTCTTTCTTATTTCTGGGGTCAATTTATTTATTTACTTTATCCAGGGTGGAATGGCAGAGAATTTACTTATTTCTGGAACCAACGATTCACAACTCACGATTCGGAAATATGCCTTCCAATTCATGATACGTATTGCGATTTGACAACTATGGCAGAGACTACCCTGCTCATGATTTATGAATTAAAACCACCAAAATTTTAGTAATTAATGCTCGAGAAATTTCCAGATTCGAAGGAACAAATCTCAATATCAAGGTCTCTTTATTCAAAAGTAGATTCCACAACTGAGGTTTAAAGGTGGGCTGATTGACTCAAAAGTAGGTAAGTAAATTTTTATTTAGAGTCACCTCCTTGATTGCTGCATCTAGCTTGATTTCATAAATGAATGCTGCAATTAATATCTCAGACAGTGTGCTGCTGATCAACATTTAACAACTCAATCCAAATTTTCCTATCTTTGGTGCACTGAGATGGGTACGAGACTAGCCCAAAATTTATTTCTAAATTAGTATGCATATTAGATTAACACTGCCACTACCAGTGCATCACTGGAAATCTTTAAAAATTAAACTTGAAACACATGGCCATTTTAGTTGGAGCTATAATAAGCCATGAATCTTGCTGTATGGTTTTCAAAGGTGCAAATATTACCATAATAACTGAGAAACTAGCCTACATTCTTCTACCCATCAAGTTCATAAAAAATTTGCATTACTCAATTTCATATTATGAATCAATTAAAGAAATAGAAAAACCATCTATAAATGCATATTGAGTATAGACATATGTGTGAGTTGTTTGTTCCAACCGCATATGAATGACCATATTGAGTTAAAGCTGATCAAGAGAATGAAAATGAAAATAATCAAACTCAATCTAAAGATAAAACACAATTCCAAATACGAACACTGAAGTAAAAGATCAAACTTTTCAAATAGAAAGAGATACTATAGAAATAACCCCATTTGCATTCTACAATTTTTCTTTATCTGCATACAATGAATAAACCAACGTTCAAGCAAATATTGCTTAGTGAGTTGGTTCAGTAAACTGGTATAAATAAAAGAATCAATTTCACTCCTAGGTACTGTTATGAATCCATATGTCAAAGTTTACAATGATAAAACACAAACAATGAACAATCAAAAGATCGAGAAAAGAATCATTAAACCTACCTTGGTGATTGAAGATCAATACGCCTCCATCTGAAGCAAAACTCAAGTTAAGAAGAATCCCCAAGAATCCAGCTTCAAGCAAACAGGAAATAAACTCTATTTCAAAAATGTTTCAGACTAGAGGTCACGAATCCTTGTCTAATTGCCTTTATCTATTTTCAAGCCGACAAGTGCCCTGCCAGCCAAAACAAATAATTAATTTAAAGAATAAAAAAGTTCCAGCCGATTATACCTGCAGATACCATGCTTATATTAACACCTCACCCTACCCCACTCCCTCTCTCTCTATCCATCTCTCTCCTCTTTCTCTCTCTATCTCTATCTCTCTCTGTGTGAAATGAACACTGCTCCTTTCCAAGCCTTTCCCTTTAACTGCAACTAAGGTTGGTTTGGTTGTCCATGCAACGCAAGAGAATCCCTTTTTCACCAACCTGAAAAAGTCAGTGGCATCGTTGACTATGAAAGCTTAGACACGTGTCAATCAATCTTCCCTGGGCCCATGTTTTTACGATGCATGACAGAGTAGCGTGGTCCAGCACCTTAGTTGTACTTGATACGCAGTCCCTAAAGTAACTGTCACGGAAAGTATAGAGCAAACCCTCGAAGCTGATTCTGTGCATCCGAACCTACGACCCTACTGTAAAGTTTTTTTTGCTTTGCTTTATGATCCATACTTTTATTTATGGTATTGGGAGAATTAATTTTTTTATATGATTTTAATTTAAGAAAATAAGTAATAAGTAGTTATTTAAAACTTTTGGGTCCACGAACAAAAAAGAGAGAAGTAAACGTTAAATGATGTAGATAACTCCATAAATGTATTTTAAAATATAAAATTATTTGTGAATGTTATTTAAATTATACGAATATGATGGGAACAAGATTTATTATGATATGTGAAATAAATAATTATAATTATTTATTAAAAGTTATGTATCACTTATGTAATCACTTATTAAAAATATATGTGTCACTAACGTGATTTTTAATGAGTAATATAAGTCATTTATTTTTAATTTAATAATTAATACTTATTTTTTTATTTTTTATAATAAATTACTATTCTTATAAAATATATCTCTGTTATTTAAATATTTTCTTTTCACATCATATTTTATGATATTTAAATTCTTATTTAATGTCAAGTCATGTAATTTTACATTTAACACCTTAACACCAAATAAAAATTTAAATATCAGGACATATTATGTGAGAATAAGTTTGAGGCATTATATGATAATTCTCCTTTTAAACGAGTGTCTTATTAAACTTTTTTTTTAATATCTCAAAAAGTTTTAAAACAGATAATGATACCAAATAAAAGTAAAATATGAAAGTGTTTTGAAATATGGTATCATTTAAAAAAAAAGGTAAATTATTGTTTGGTGTCTAATGAGACATCAAATTTTTATATTATGTTTCATGCTTCATCAGTACATATTATTCATTTTTTTATTCTTTATAAAAAAATATTATTTAATTATAAAATATAGTTATTATATTATGATTAAAATATAACAATTATTTTTCAGTTAAATAATTATTTTATAAAAAATAAAAAATGAAAAATATTTTAACATCAATTAAAAATTTAATATTCATAAAATACTATGTAAAAATTAAAAATTGCATTACATATTAAACAATAATTCTCTTAAAAAAAGTAAAAAACACAATAAGTTTTTATAAAAAAAAATTCCAGGTCCTAACTGTTGTCGGCTTGTCAGTTGTCACGTACTGGACCCCACACTACAGTTTACGTGTCGGAATCACCGTGGCTCAGTATAGGTTGAGCGGTTGCGATGAGAAACTTTTAGATTATTTAGTAGGGTAAATCTAGCATTATTTATTTATTTATACAAAATTATTTAAACATTATTTTTTATATGCATTCTTAACATGCTTGATGGAGATAGAAAATGACAGTTCGTAAATATTTTTTTATGTAAATATATTTTTAAAAAATATAATTGTTTACATAAAATTTTTTAAAAAAGTTATTTGTTCTTAAAAAATATTTATATTAATTTTTAAAAAAATAATATGTTATATAATTTTTTATAATATATCAATAATTAAAAATAAAGTACAAAAATATATTAAAAAAATATTACATTTATTATTTATATTATTATATTAATCAAATTACATTATATTTATTATTTATATTAGTCAAATTAAATTGTTATGTTAGTCAAAGATTAAATTAAATTATTTAAATTATATTGATTTATTATTTATATTACTATATTAGTTAAATTTAAATGATATTTTGTAATGGCAAAAAACATGTGATGAGCTTTTGTCCTTCATTATTTTAGTTCAAAATCTATCACTATTTATACATTTTTTTATATATATTATTTTATTTATTTATCATAATATAAATTATTTTATAATATATTAATAATTAAAATAATCTATAAATAACATTACTCGTATTCATATTAGGAACGTTACAAGTAGTTTACTTTTTTAAAATTTGAACTCTCCTTAATGTTAAATTTTTTTATATATTTTAATTAATAATTCAATAAATGAATTATGAAAGTATAAATTTTAAAATATATTTAATGATAACAAACTTCACCTCTTGAAAGAATAATATTTCCATAATAGTATCCTTCAGACATTAAAATAATATGTCAATTTTTTTATTGCAATAAATAGTGTTCGAATTGTATATATTTTATAAATTTGTTTAAGGGAAAATCATCTATATCAATTCTAAAAATATTAGTTTAAGGAATATTTTTTCTAATTCTAAGTGTTATGAAAAAGTTTAGTATATTGTTATATTGATCATGTTATTTTAAATGACATTAAGTACTTAAAATATTTGTGTTTGATATGTTATTAGCTAAAATATTAGTATAATTTAAGATATCAAAGTATAATAAAATGATACTATTTTAGGTTATATGAAAATCATATATATCTTACATCATATTATTTTTAACTTTGTTAATATATTTAGATTAAAATATACTTAGAGGATTAAATCATTAATTAATTTAAATTTTATTTTGTTAATATTATTTTAATACATTTATTTAAACAAAACCAATCAATTAGATATTTAGTCAATTAATATACAAATTAATTCAAAAAATTTTATAGTATAAAAAAACAGAACCAACCGACCTAAAAATATCTTCTCATAAAATAAGCGATCCACACAGTCAGCCTATGAATTAATAAATATTTGGAATATTTGGATTATCTTGTGAATGGGTTTTTGCTTTTTATTTTTGAGGATGTAACTATCAAGACAAGAGAAGATAGAGAGATGAACAAAGATTCTTGCCCAAAGGGAGAGGTAAGAAGTGGGGCTGCTCCCAAAGGCTGCCATGCATTTGGAATAGTTCAAGTGGCACTTTTAAATAAATTTAATGAATAATACACATGATGCAAATGGGAGCCAAGATTGTATTATAGATGGATTAGAAAATATATATTTTTATTCCAATATTTAAAAATTTATTTTATAATAATGATTTGTAATATTTATTTTCTTTTTTAATGTTTTAAAAAATTTAATAATAATATTTAAAAATAACACTAAAAAAATACATAATCATTAATTACTTGATTAAAATCGAATCTAACCCCACCTAACATATTGTGTAGAGGAGAGAGTTTATCATACTCTGGTAGTATCATATTCTCTTTATTAAAATTATATCACATAATATTTTTTATTAAAAAAATAAAAAAACATTATATAACGCAAATATTATAACATCTCTAAAGACCTATCATGTCTCTTATTATGATAAAATTCCTTAGAGCTGTATTATGTGTCACACTATAAAAATACCTAATTGTTCCTATAGCACTCCCTATCCTCCAAGTATATATTTTTTTTTATAATTCATGTCATTATTTTGTCAAAATACTTCTAGAATCATAATTTTATAAGACATTATTTTAAAATACAATACTTCTTCAAACACAAAAAAAAATTATATAAAAAATATAAAGTGATTAATCCCATGTGTAATGGTTTTATGACAACTAATATTGTCTGTATTAATTTATTGGTATCTGATTCAGGACACACTTCTCTTGATCAAATTATAGTACAATAATTACATATACCAACTAATTAATTGGCCGATACAGGATTAGATGCAAAGTTAACATCACATTTTTTTTAATTTAATTATTGAATTGATTTTATAACAGAGTAATTGCCTCGTGACAAAGCCACTTTGATCAAATGAGAACTAATTTTTGTTAAATTAATTGGAATTTTGTATACAATATAATTAAACAAAGTATGCAAACCATAAGTAACGTGAATGCAATTTTTTCTCCTTTTATAAAAGAATAAAGAAAAAGCTAATAGCACATATTCGTTGGTGCCAAATATTAACACTCTTAGAAATTTGCATGTGAAAAACACAAGGAATAATATTTCTTAGATAATGAATAAAATCATAAACAATCCAAGTCCAATGAATTCACCCTGCGTCCAGCTTTGTTGACCTTGGATACCTTCAAATTGATATTAAATTTTTATTTTAAAAAATTATATTTTGAATTAAATGAATTACGAGACTTTACTTGGACAGTAAGCTTTTGATAATAAAATTAGAAAATTTATGAAAAAAAAATACTTTTATATATAAAAGGTTTTTTGGATACCCATAAGGTATTCATTTTTTGTTAATATGATAGAATTATTTACAATTAAAAGTATAAAATTATCTAATCATAAAAAACTCTCACATTAATGGAGCATTGGTACCAGAAGAATTCTATATATATATAGACTGGATTATGTTAATGCATGAGCACATAACATACACATAGAGCAGTAATAAATGCAATAAAGACATTTATTGATCGTCCCTGTAATTTGCATCAAATATTAAAATCCATAAATACCACTTCTATTTAAAATAAAATAATTATATTTAAATATATTTTATTTTAGAATAATATCTGTCAAAAAAGTGTGTGACACTTTCTAAAATATGTTATTTTTAAAGGCACAAAAAATAATATATTTAAAAATTTGTTAGTCTCTTGTTCAATTTTTTCATCCAAAGCCAAAATGGCGGGACTGTGGGAAAGGAAAAACCTCATTCAGAAAGTTTCTTGACAGCAGCAATGTTACCATCATAGTGACCCTTATTGCAAGCAGTGGGAGCTACCAGCTGATCAGTATTGCTAACATTATCAGCGCTGCTATACTCCTCATCTCTGCCACTAGCCTTCACGGATCTGTCACTGACACCTGCTCCCACCAAACGTTAAAGAGTAAATTATTATCTAGTGTTTATAAGGAATCATATTTTAGAACGATATTTTAAAAATTGTAAAATACTATCTTAGAATGATTTAAGGTATCAGAAAAAAAAAAATTTTTTACAGTACCGTTCTTTGGAGACACCTAAATGGCTAAATATGCAAAACTTGTCAGCTTTATCAAGATATAACTATTACTAGAGGGTTAGAAGTTGTCTCAGACATAACCATGGCAATATGGCATAACCTTAACCCCTGTTAAAATTGTAGGAATGCAGCAAGGGGTGAATCTATATCCTTTTTGTTGATATAACAGTGGATCTTCATCGTTTCTTTGCTGTTTTTCGAATGACCAGCCACATGCACTGGCTTTCTGAACGGAGAAGCTATACAGACTACAGACTTATCCTAGAACCATGAGAAAACCGAGCAAATATGAAGGCTCTGTTGGCTGTTGCTGAGATTTCCTGAAGCCAGATCTATTAATCAAATTCAGAAAATTAGTTGGCAAAATAACAGTTCGTTGAGCTAGTTACAACTTACAATCAGAAACAGGGTATCTCTTAGGCAACACCCAACCATTTTGAACTCAACCAAAGAGTATGGTATTCATGAAATACAGAGTGAACAATGACCAATTATTGAGTATATTCACATAAAGCAGCTGCAACAAATTAATTCACATTAATGTCAAGGCAAAGAAATACATCATTTACTAGCTGATCTAAGCTATTAAGCCTAAATAAATAATCACGAACCCTTTTACTGACAGCTGACATAACTAAAGGTTGTACAACTTATTCATTCAGGAACTTAGATGGGAGCTGCACATGTTGTTCTAAAGTGGCCTGTTTGATTGCATCGACTACAATGCACCACTCGCTTTACACGCCCACGATCTTCAGCACGAACTCGCTTCTTTCTTGGTCGCCCAGGTGGCCGCAGAGATTTAGGTGGGTTAATAATAACTTCAACAATACCTTTGGTTGTATTCGGATCACCCTCAGACAACTCCTTCCAGAGAGATTTATCTGGAATTGGATGTATGGTTTGTGAGTATGTCTTTCGATAAGTTGCAACAGTAAAACAGCTTTCTGTGAATCTATGGACATTCTGCCTGCATGAGAGAAGTGCTGCCACAGCATGTGCACAAGGCAAACCATAGAGCTGCCAGCCACGACAAAGACAGCAACGGTTCCGTATATCAACAATATGTGTTCCTTCATGAGATATAACTTCAAATTCAGCTTCATTGGCACGAAGTACCTGATAAGTGCGTGCACGCTCAAGAGCCTCCGCAACACGTCTCTCAGCAGAAGGTACAAGTATAGACGTCCAATGCATACTGGTCTCTCGGCGCTCATTAAACCAAGTCATTAGCTGCCTTCTAATGCATTCCATCATTTGAATTATAGGTAGACCAGAAGCTTCCAATATCCAAGTATTTATGGATTCAACTATATTAGCTGTCAAATGGCCAAACCTTTGCCCCTCAAAATAAGCTGTAGCCCACAAGCGAGGTGGAATTCTTCGAATCCAGTATGCAGCATCTGGTGATATCTCTTCAATCTCTAAAATTTTTGCTTCGAATTCAATAACAGTAAGAGCATGAGCTGCTTCCCATAAAAGATTGACAAGCATTGTGTTATTAAACTCCTTGCGGAAACTGTCACTCAAGTGACGCATACAAAATCCATGAAAAGCAGTAGGAAAATTTGCTTCCACCCCATCCACAATTCCCTTCTGCCTGTCAGACAAAATTGTAAGCCTTGGCATGTTTTCTGTGTTAATCTCAAGCAGGCTATGAAGTTCAGAGAGAAACCACATCCAATTATCATCATTCTCCTCATCAACAACACCAAATGCCAGAGGAAAAAGAGCCCCATCACCATCAAATCCAGTAGCAAGAAGTAAAGTACCAAGATACTTGCTCTTTAAATATGTTCTATCAAGCCCCAATAGTGGCCGACAAGCATTTAGGAAACCATATATCGATGCTTGAAAGGATATGAAGAGCCGTTGGAAGCAGTTATCATTTGGATTTCCATAAACAGATGCAATACTGCCCGGGTTTGTTCGTTTCACCTGTTCACAGTATTGTGGAAGCAAGCGGTACCCTTCTTCAAAGGATCCACGCATTGCAGCCATGATGCGTTCCTTGCCTCTCCATGCTTGCTTGTAAGACAAGGTGATACCATGAACCCTGTGAATCTCTTCCAATATCTCCTTTGGCTTGCAATTAGGGTTCTCTCTCAGCCTTTGCTCCACAGAGTTCGCAACCCACTGAACTGAGGCTTGCTGATGGCCAAGATGAGAAATTCCTCCACATGTATGACTCTCATGGATTGTCCTAATAGTAAAAGTTGGAACCCCTGGAAGCTTTGCTGCATGAATACGCCAGGGACATCCTTCACTCGCACATTTAGCAGTGAACCGGGTCTTGTCAGATTTTATAGTCTGCATCTCAAAGTGCAGGGCAATAGCTGTATCCCTCAATGCCCTCCGGCAACTCTTGACATCAGGGAATTCTTGCCCCACTGACAATTCATAATTAGGAGTTAAAGCAAGTGTACGGGCCTGAATTACAGGTTGTGCAACTACAACTAGCTGAGACTGCTGAACATCCATATCTTCGGCAGAATCAATTCCCATTTCTGGGTTCTGGACCACAGCCAGGTCCAGGTTGTCATCAAGCTCTTGGTCTTCTGAAACAGTCAAATCATTGTTCTCGGATACGGCCAACTCATGATTCTGTGCAGAAAGGGGCAACTCATGGTCATCGTGCTCATGTTTTTGATCCATGGCTAATTCATTCTCATGCCCATAATTGTGACCTTCATCACCTTCTGGATCATGGCTTTGTCCTAAACCCAACTCATGGTCATGGGCATGTCCCAATCCCAATTCATGATCATGGGCATGTCCCAAGCCCAATTCATGATCATGGGCATGACCGAGGCCCAAATGATGCTCATGGGCTTGTCCTAATTCCAAATTATGGTTCTGGCTGAGGCCCAAATTATGATTATGACCCAGCACCAATTGCCGGTCATGGCCAAGTGCCAAATTGTGATTTTGACCAAGTATCAAATCATGGTTAGCCATTGAAGTTATCAATCGCTGTATATGAGCAACAACAAGAACAACAATTGCTCAGCTTACAAAACAAATGACTGCTTTATAGCTGGAACACCTGCTGCAAGGACCCATAGATAACAATAGCCAAGTCAGATGAAACAATATGAATCCTTCATTCAGCCCAGGAATGCTAATAGTCCTAAAATGTACTCGTCACAAAAACAAAAGAAGACAACAAAAGTAACCAATTGACAAAAAGCATAGCAAACAAGACAATTGTCCTTGGTTTTTAATTTTCTTTGCTTTCTTCAAGCACCACTGCTCCATTATATAATAAATGTACAATTTGACGGTTATATATAACTAGATCATTCAGGCCTCTATGCTGAAACAGCAGTAAACCAATAGTTGAAACAAGGGGGTGAAGATATATCATTATCGCCCACCACCACAAAAATAAGAAATTCACTTGAAATTAGAGAGGGATACAAAAGCGATATGCATATAAATACATATACAAACTGTCCACCCTTATCAGATTCTAGCACCATCAAACATAACAAATTCCAAATTCCATAATGCAACGCCAACTGTTGATTACAATTGCATTGATGAAAACTTGAAATTACAAACACACAAATCCTAGGTTATAGAACCGAAGTCCGTAAACATTCATTGTTATTTCTTTCAAATTAATCCTGACAAAACAAATTTCAGTAACATGAACCAACTTCCTGGATCACAATGAAAGTGGCCCCTTTTTGGTTGCACAGAATGTATAACAGACATGAGAAATCAAATTCACCCCCAAGAAAACCTACGCATTGATTTGAGCTTTACATACGACTGTTCCTAACTCAAGTGAGACTACATGTAATGTAACCCATCAAAGAAATGAGAAAAGCACTCACTCTGAATTTCAAAGAGAAATCAATAAACGGTAATCCAACCCATCAAAGAACATCACTTCAACCTGACCAGGGAATACCTGGACTGCTACACAGGCCAACCTTGAAGATTACCACGGACAGCTTTACAAGTGAAGGAACTAGCAAATTGACCAAACTTCCATATAAACATAAAATCATAAAAAACATTAAGTGATTATTAAACACCAATTAACATACAAAATTTGAAAAATATGAAAATAAAACACAGGAATTCACAGAAAAAATAATAAGGAATTCACAGAAAAAATAATAAGTTTTCTTAACAAGGGGGGTCACTCTAAATTACCTGAAAGTTTTCGACTTTAAAACACGAAAGCGAAACCCTATCTACGAAGACTATATCCGAGAAGGATATCGTACATCGTCCAAAAAGGGCTTTGTCACTGAAGGAGAAGGAGTTGGAGAATGGTGGAGAAACAGCACTGAATTTGAAAAGACGTTGAGAAAATTTGGCGGGCAAGTGGAGAAAATCGGGATTAGGGAAAGAGGGGCAAGGAGAGGAGGGGAAGATTGGGAATTACAGGGGCAGAAGAGGCAGCGTATGTGAGGGTTGAGATGGGAAATACGGGTTCGCCGAGTGGAATAACTCCGAATAAGAGGGTATTTAGGTAAAAGGAAATCCGGGTATCCCATTTTGGGTTTTTCGGAATTACTGTTTTGCCCTAACTGGACTTTGAGCTTTGAACGGAAAGAAATCTGACGCGAGTCCACGGTAATTGGTAATTCTGGCTTTATTTGAAAAAAAATTGATAAATAATGAATTGATAACAATATTAGAGTTAATTATTGTATTACCTGGATTATATTCAAAAGATACCTTATAAAATTTTAATTTTTATGATATTTTTATAAAATAGTATTTTAAAATTAGTGTATTAAAATACAAAATTTATGAAATATTATTATAAAATTAATAATTATATAAACAGTCAAATAAAACTATCTCTTAATATTATAATTATCTTTTGTTAAAATACAAGAAATTCTCTTCAACTTAAATGTTATGCAATTTGATCTTTTGTACTATAAAAGTTAATAATATATCTTTTAAATTTAAGACTGAATTTTATCCTATCATTACAGTTTACGGTGTTAGGATAGTTTTTATTTTTTTATTTTTATTATTATTTTTACTTTTTTTATTTTTAATATTAATAAATTATTATTTATCTCATATATTTTTTCTACAAATTTTTTAAAATGTTTTTATTTTTTTAAAATTTTTATACTTATAAATAAATAATATCAAAAAATTTATAGATAAATAATATAAAATATTTTAAACAATTTTTAAAAAATTATATGACCTAGATAATAATTAATTAATGTTAAAAAGTAAAAAAAATTAAGACAAAAAATTTAAAAAATATAACAATTGAAAGTCAAAATGTATAATGCAGCTCCAAAAATAAGCTGACCATAGCAACCACTTTTATTTAATTTAACTCATCCCTTAACTTTTTTAAGAAAGTACATTGCAAAATTTTAGCCATAGCAACCAATTTTTGATGAGGATTGTTTACATTTTAGCCATTATCTTTTAAGGGTGGAGGGAAGATAACCTTTTGAGATTTATATTTTATGATATTCTTATGAAGCATTGTTATATAATTATTTGAGGTATCAAAAAAGATTATGAATCTTATTAGATACTATTTTAAAATATAATATCTCTATAAATGTCTAAATAAAATTATGGCATGATTACAACTAACAACTTTCTTTATTACTATGTAGTTTTTTGTTGCCAGTTGAAACTTAATTGAAATCAAATGAAACAAAAATTGCCATATACTTTTTGTGAGTATTAATGGCATAAATAACTTTTGACTTTGTTAATCTAATACATAAGCAATTACAATCAATTTTCTCAAAACAATTGAATATCCAATCATGTATTGAGTGTGCCATGGATAGGTAATTCTTCTACTCACTAAGAATGGATAGACTTGCCAATAGGGATGAACATGGGAAAGGCATGGGTATGATACTATACCTAGACCTATATCCATATAAAATTATTAGACCCATATTCAAACCCATACTCGTGCTGGTATTGAACTCAAGCCTCATCCACATTCCCATCAAATTTCTAAACACTTGAACCCAAACCCATTTACCTAGAAAATTTCAAATAGAACAAAATTTTCTTATACTTAAACTTATTCATCTAAATTTATTTATATAAAAATCAAAAAACAAGAAAAAAATCTCAAATAACAATTAATATAATCCAAATAACAAGAAGAAGTCTCAAATGAATTGAAATAATCATTAATGTCATCCAAACAATAAGAAAAAGCCTTAAATAATCACTCATTATAAGTTTTGGTGGCCACAAAATAATTAAAATAATGATATACTTATAATATCTCTCATTTCAATTTGAGGTGACTACAAAATAATGATAACATATTAAGTAGTATGTTTTGGCAATATGTATATGTAATATTTATAAAATAAAAATTAGAGAATTAAGGCTTGTTTGGAATTATTTTTGTTTTATTATTTTTTAAAATAATTTTTGAGAATAACTACAAAAAATAGTTTTATAAAAAAAATAAAAAACTTGTTTGGGTAAAAATATTTTTTATCAGTTATTTTTCTTGTTTTTTAAAAAATAAAGGACAAAAACAAGTCAAAATATAAAAAAATTGTTCTTTATTTTTTGTTTTCTAATTATTATTTTTGAAAACCGTTTTTAAAAAATAACTGATAAAAATAATAACCCAAACAAATTTTTTTATTCTCATAAAATAAAAAAATAATTTTTTAAAACTCTTCCAAACATACTTTAATTCACTTATTATGAATATTAGTGTTGTTGGTGTTTTTTATCTTATGCAACTTATCAAATTATAAATAATTTTTTAGCAACAAATCAGCAATAGAATAAGAGGAACATATATTTGAAGGAAAGTAAATGTTTTTATAATATATATATATATATATATATGTGTGTGCGCTTTGGGCAGGATGGCTACTATAGTACACATACTCAAATTCAAACCCATAAAGTATTTTAAAAAATTCACATACCTAGATCAATGCCTATTTTTTATACCCATACCTGAGCCTAAGCACGTCAATTTTGTGGGTACTCATTAGGTTTGGGTAAAATGGTCTTCGCAACTTGCCAATGACGTATTAGTTTAACGACACCTCTTATAGTTTTAAGTACCAGAAAGCTTGATGTGAAAAGTTCGAATCCAACTATGTCCCTTTTCTTAAATTCTTGGCGGATTGCATTCCTATATAACAAAAAAGAAATTGTAAAAAAATGCACATATTTCTTAAAATCATTGAATTAAAAGTAATTAAATAATAAAGCATGTGATCAAATAAATTTTTTTATTACATTTAACAAATATGTTATAAAATATAATATGTTAATTTTATAATATATTGATAATATAAAAAATTTTAAATTAATGTAAAATTTTGCAAAGTATGATCTTTAGTCTTTACTGTTAATCTAACACTAAATTAATTTTTTTAAATAACTAATCTATTTAACAGTATAAGGTTAATTTTTATTGACATTATTAAATTTAATAGTATACTGGTACTACTCTCATAATACTCCATTTAAAATGCAAGATTTTAATTTCATAAACAAGTTTATAGCTTAGAGGGGTGTCACATATGGTAATAACATTATTCTTTATAAAAATGGTATTATTAAGTTACTAAGCCCTACAGTCTTTATCTTCCACTACTTATTTTTTGCTGTTTATTCTTTAACTTTTTTATTTTGTATTATTTGTTTATTTTGTATTTCTTGTATTTCTTTTAAATTTGTTAGATTAGGTGGATGAAGACATTCTATCTCAGTATTCGTGTTTCGGTTCTAACCTTGTACCATTGTTGAAAGAGCATTTATCCATTGTCGATTGGATAAATAATTCGTTTGATGTAGAGGCATGTCCTGATGAGGCATTAGTTTGTGATTATAGTTGAAAAAACAGGTTCTTCATTTTTAATTTCTATTTCATTGAAAAGGTCGATGCCACCTTGCCTCTATCTAGGTTCTAGATGGCATTTTTTAGGTCAGTGAATATTTCCCCTACCCAACTTTATTACAACGGTTGGGGGTTTTGCAAGGGTTTCAGCGCCTTTGTGATATACTCTAGATTCGTCCTCGAGTTGACGTGTTTTTCTATTTTTTCTTGTTAAAAGATCCAGACCGGGGTAAGGGGTTCTTATATATTTCAACTTGGTCAAGACAATCTCTCATAAAGCCTCTTGAGGAATCTGTTAAGGAGTGGAAAAATCAATTTTTTCAAGTCACTGCTCCTAAGGTCGGCCCTTAATGGGCCTTCTTTTAGACGAGACTAGTTGTCCTCGCTTTTCTTTAAGGTGGAGATTGCACTTTCATAAAGTCTGAGCTAAGGATTTTAGTGATTTCGATACTGAAGGTCGGGAGATGATAGAGAGTTTCAATTTGTTTGTAGGCAAGCATGCCCAAGATGTTAAGCTTAAAGCTCGGGATTTGATAAGTAGGTTCTTGGCTTATTTTGTCATTTTATGCCATGTTTTGTAATTACTCACTTCGATTTTTATTGCAGGCGGTCTTCTTTTTGTTGAAGAGATGAACAAATTAGCTGAGCTGGCTCGTTTGCGCAAGACAGAGGCTGAATGTTCGAAGATTACCTCTGCTACTCTCATAACGAAATTTCTTGCTAGCAAAGCGGGAGTTACTTGTGAAAAAACACTAGCTACGGTTAGTGGTTCTTCCAAAAGAAAAGGCCTAGCTTTGTCCAAACGTCGCCGCGCCACTGACAGTACAGAGGACAAAGGTCGGTCCTCTAGTCTTAAGGTTAGAACCATTTCACCTGAGGAGTTTAGCAGGTAAGGTGCCAGATTTTCTACTTGTTTTGCTACTGATGTTGTCCATAAGGCTGGGCATCCTATGGTGTCTCTTTGGAACAGTAGATTAGATGTGGGTTCCTTGGCTGAGACCGAAGTTTTACTATCCTCGAATGCTCTGAAGTTGAGCTCAACTTCTACCATTTGTCTCTCTTAGTATGCTATCGCTAATCATGTCGAGGTTTGGTAGTGGCTAGGGAATTGGAGAAGCGTATGGGCAGTTTTATTGATGAGGGCATCTGCTTGAGGGATGAAATTTCCAATATGAGGTAAAGGATTATTGAAGCAGATAAGGAGCTGGGGGAAGTGACTGTTGCTTTAGTTTGAGTGGTTGAGCTTGATGAGGAAGTATAGCAAACGAAGAAATTTGACAACCTCAAAAAAAAAGGTTAAGGTTTTAGCGGCTGAATTAGTGAAGATTAATCATTGATTGAGACATGCTTAGGTTTCTAAGGGGAAGATGAGGGAAAGTGCTAAAAAGAAGATTAGCTCAAATTACTTGATGGCCTTTACCGAGGGTTTCAAGCTGTGCCATGATCAAGTTAAGTTGTTTAGTCCTGATTTCCTTTTGGATGACTTTGATCCTTCAAAAATGGTGATGGGTGCCGGGAAGATGCTAAATCATCATCAAATAAGACTTAATTTCTTTCTTTGCTGTGGCATTTTCTCTTGTAATTGGATTTATGGTGGATTGACTTTTGGAATCATATGGTTAGCCTTCAAAAAGCTTTGATATTTAATACTGCTTGTGGTCTTTTTTTTTTGTGGTTGGCTTTTAAGGAGCCTTAATTTTTTATGTGGTCGACTTTCAAGGGGCCTAGATTTTATACAGTCAACATGTTCTTTAGGTATGCTTTGGCCGTTGGAAAGATTTTTGTACCTTAGGTCAGCATTAGCTGTTTGAGGGACTTTTATCCTTTAGGTCGACTGTGATCGTTTGAGGGACTTTTGTCCTTTAGGTCGGCATTGGCCATTTGAAGGACTTTGGTCCTTTAGGTAAGCATTGGTCATTTGAGGGAATTTTGTCCTTTAGGTCAGCATTGGCCATTTGAAAGACTTTGGTCATTTAGGTCGGCATTAGCCATTTGAGATACTTTTATCCTTTAGGTTAGCATTGGCCATTTGAGAGACTTTGGTCCTTTAAGTCGACTTGGCCATTCGAAGGACTTTAGTCCTTTAGGTTGGCACTGGCGAGCAAAATCATTCAATTTTATAATATTTGAGATTTGTTACGTTCCAAGTGCAAGGTATTAAGTTCTCTTTGATAGTTGCTAATTTACATGCTCCCTTGCCTAGTATTTCTTTTACCCGATAAGGGCCTTCCCAATTGGTGCCAATTTTCATTTTGATATGTGTTTCCTGGAGACGTCCGATCTTCTTAAGATGAAGTTCAAGGTTGGACTCTGTTGTTGTAGTATGTTGCTATTCTTTGTTTGTACTTTTTCTCTTTCTTCTTCTATAAGATCCAAGTTTACTTGTATTTGTTCACTATTGTCCTCGAGCTCATGATGTTCCTATCTGAGGCTTAGTTATCTCATTTCCACAAAGATCATTGCTTTTGCTCCATAAGTTAACTTGTAGGGTGACTCTCTTGTTAACGTTTACGAGGTCGTTTTGTATGACCAAGGTACCTATGGGAGTTCTTCTATAACCGCCCTTGGTCTATTCTAATCTTTTTTTTTATTCTTTTTAAAATTACTCTATTTGTGGCTTCTACCTGGCCATTTGCTTGGGGATGTTCTACAGACGTAAAGTTCAATTGAATGTTGAGGTCAACAAAAAATTTTTTGAACCCTGCATCTGCAAATTATGATCCATTGCTGATTGTTATGGTGTGTGGGATGTCGAACCTGCATACAATGAAAGTTTAAAAAAATATTTTAACTTGCTTGGTAGTTATGGAGGTTAAAGGTTTAGCTTCTATCAATTTGGAAAAGTAATATTGCTACTATAAGGAACTTCTTTTGGCCGGTCCCTTGTGGAAGGAGGCCTAACAGGTCAAGGCCTCATCTGCAGAACGGCCAAGGTTCAACCATCGTATGCAGATCGGTGGGGGGTGCTATGTGGCAATGGGAGAATCTTTAGCACTTCTTGACGAACGCGGTTGCCTCACACTTTAAGGTAAGCTAATAGTACCCTATCAGTAATGTTTTCATTGCCAGTGACCAGGCTTCGATGTGATGCCCGCATATGCCCTCATGTATCTCCTGAAGAACGTACTAGGCTTCGTTCTTGGAGAGACATTTAAGTAAGGGTGTACCTTCGTTTATAGAGTGTCTCCCCTATTAAGCACTATGCACTGCCTGTTCTTTGCAACTTTCAAGCTTTAGCTTTGTCGACAAATTTGCTATTTGCAAGTAATGTTTGATTATGGTTATCCAATTTAGAGGTTAATTGTTGATGTTAAAGTTTTCGAGTTGGATGTTGGGGTTGGTTAGTATTTCCTGAATGATGGTTTAGTTGTTTCTTAGGTTTTTCTGTTGGCGAGCTTGGAGAGAAAGTCAGCTTAGGTGTTTTCGTTTCTCAAGACATGGTGAATCTCAAATTTTTTTATGTCAAAGGTAAGTGTTTTTACCTTCTCGAGATACTTGACAATTTGTGGATCTTTTGCTTGGGAGTCTCTTTTTATTTGGCTGGTGATGAGCTGTGAATCGCTTAATAATTTTATACTGTTGGCTCCGAGTTCCTTGGCCAGGCAAAGCCCTGCCACTAATGCTTCATACTCTACTTGGTTGTTGGAGGTTGAGAAATCAAATCGGAGAAATTGTTCAATAATTATTTTCCTAGGGCCTTCCACTATTATCCCCGCCCCTTCTCCTTTTGGGTTTGATGAACCATCTATTGATAAGGTCCACTCGGGTTGTTGGTTGGTTTCTTGGGGGTTTCTAGTGTGTTCGGCTATGAAATCTGCTAAAGTTTATGTTTTAATTGCTCCCCGGGGTTCATATGCGATCAAGTGTTCATATAATTCTACTGCCCAACCTAACATGGGGCCAGTCGGGTCAAGTTTTTGGAGGATTTGTCTTATTGGATGGTCTATTCTTACTATTATATGGTGGTTCTGGAAGTAGGGTCGGAGTCGGCGAGCTGAAAGTAGTAATGCAAAGGCAAGTTTTTCTATCTTATGGCATTTTAGCTCTTGTCCTTAGAGAGTGTGGTTGGTGTAGTACACAGGCAGTTGATTTTTTGTGTCTCTTGGACTAGCACTGAGCTGACAGCATGATCGAATGTGGCAAGTTAAATGTAAAGGGCTTTTCAAGTTATTGGTTTGGCTACGATTAGTGGTGTGACTAGGTATTATTTAAGTTGGTCAAAGGCTTGTTGGTACTCTGGAGTCCACTGGAAGTTTTTTTATCTTTTTTAGTGTTTGGAAGAAGGGTTGGGCTCGGTCCACCGACCTAGACATGAAGCGAATGAGCGTGACAATCCTCCCTGTCAGCTTTTACACTTCTTTGATTGATTTTGGGGGTTCCATTTTGATGACCGCGTCATATTTTTCTAGGTTGGTGTCTATGCCTTGGTGAGTTAACATAGAGGCGAGGAATTTTACCGGTTTCCACTCTGAAGGCATATTTAGTCAGGTTTAGCCGCATGTTGTGACTCTGTAGCTCGGTAAATGTTGCGGATAAGTAGGTTAGGTGATCTTCTTCTGTTTGGGATTTCACCAGCATATCATCGACATATACTTCTACATTTCCTCCTATATGGTTCCTAAAGACTTTGTTAATTAACCACTAGTACGTAGCTCTGGTGTTTTTCAACCCAAATGGCATAGCCCTATAGCAGTATGTTGCTTTTTTTGTGATAAAAGTTATTTTATCTTCGTTGTCGGGATACGTTTGAATTTAGTTATAACCCAAGTAGACATCTATGAAGCTTAAAAGCTTGTATCCTAAGGCATTATTGACCAATTTGTCTATGTTTGGGAGCAGGTACTGATATTTTGGTTAAGC
This sequence comes from Ceratonia siliqua, assembly GCA_034509205.1. Taxonomy (NCBI): domain Eukaryota; kingdom Viridiplantae; phylum Streptophyta; class Magnoliopsida; order Fabales; family Fabaceae; genus Ceratonia; species Ceratonia siliqua. The sequence goes on along the minus strand of JASKGM010000001.1, from coordinate 11,837,638 downwards.
CTTGTTTAGGTTGGTTAAAGATCGTTTTAGGATCAAAAGTTCATTTCTTCTGCCTTATTGGTTTTGCCTCTGCATTAATTGCTAGTTTATGACATATAAAGTTAGGTTCTATACTTGACATATCATATGCTTTCCATGTGAACATGTCAGAATTTTCTTTGAGTAACTCTGCTAGCTTCTAGAGCTTTGCTGGAGGAATGTTTGATCCCTCCTGGACCCGTTTGTTTGGGTGTTTGACTGACTTAGATGGCCAGTAGGTCCCTCTAGGGTATGGGACAGACGTCTTGTTCCTTTTGTGCATCGAGCTCTTGTATTAGGGCTTGGCATGTGGAAGGTGTAGCTACTACCTTCACTCTGGTTTCTGGTGGTTTGTGCTTAGATTGATGTTGTTGCAAACTCATGCTTGAATTTGATCGCCTTTGACCGAGCCCACATTTCCCCTTTCTATTGGGAATTTCAGCAGTAGGTACCTGATAGACACTATGGCTCAAACTTAGTTCAAAGATAGTCAACCAAGGATAATGTTTTAGGCCATGGGCTAATTGACAACCAAAAACTACACTTCTGTGTTGGTTAGGTCAAGGTATTCCCCAAGGTTACCCTTAACTTAATTGTGTGCCGAGGAAACTGACCAGGGTTCCCGAGTAAAAAGCTAGATCGGGGCTGGAGAGATTAAGCTTAAGAAAGATGCTGAAGAAGACTATGTCTGCTGAGCGTCCCTAATCCAATAGGGCTTTCTTGACTTTAAAGTTAGCCATAAAGTAGTTGATAACCATGGAGTCATTATGGACCCTATCAATGGTGCTATAATCTTTTTCGATGAAGCTTATAATGGGGTACAGTCTGTGTTTTTTGGTGGTTACGTGAAGGGCTTCATGTCTTCTATTCCTAATGGCCCTTTGGTGTCTCTTTCTGGATGACCGAGAATGTCCTCCTCTTGCGAACCAACTTGAGATGGTGTTGATGACCTCAGCCGCATTGTTACCCTGTTTGGTGATCGATTGCACTGATATGATTGATGTTAGGGTGATCTGTCCTAATGGGGGGTTTCCATCTACTTGGGGCTTCCTTATCTCTTACAAAGGGAAGGTCAGCCCAGAACTATCCTTTTTGCAGAAGGTCTTCTATAAGGTTCTGCGAATGTCTGCAGCTGTCAGGGTCATGACCTCTTCCTCGGTGAAAAGCGCAGTACTTTTCATTTTCTGCTCCTACAATTAGTTTAGGGCTAAGAAGGTTAGCGAGTTTAGTTTGGTAAATTTCTTATAGGTTTACATGCTTGGCTCCCTGGGTAAGGAGTTCAGTTAAACTTGCAGGTGGATCTAGGGTTAGGCTTTCTTAGAAACGTCCAGGTTGGAGGTTGGATTGAAGGGTGTGAATTACCATCAGATCGCTCAAGTTACAGACCTGGAAGGAAAAGGTGTTGAAGCATTATATAATCATTCAAGGGTTCACCTTATTTCTATCTAAGGGTTAACACGATGGTGGACGACCTCTGGTGGGTGATACTTGCTAAAAAAAGAGCTACAAAAAGTCTCTCAATGTCTCCAAAGTTTACGATGAAGTTTAGGAGAAGGCCACAAAACCATTGGAGAGATGCTTTTCTTAACGTTGTTAGGAATGTTTTACACTTGAGTTCCTCTCCCGAGCCATTTAACGTCATGACCATGCTATAGTTCTCTATGTGCTCCCTAAGGTCAGTGGATCCGTCATATGCATCGGTGGTTGCTTGAAGTGGCGTGGGAAAGGGTATTTTACTATAGTATTATATGTTGGATGAATGGGTATCCTTTTGGAGTGGTGAGTGGTTGAGTGTCTACTACTGTTTAGGTATAGGCTAGGTGAGGTGAGAAGGCGTTTTTGAGTTGCCTACTTACATTAGCTGTTTAATGGTGTGGAGGGGGTCTGTGTATGGATCTTGCTAGGATGAGGGAGTTTGTGGTTCGGTGGTCTGTTAAGTTGGGTAAGACTCATGATTTAGCCATGTTTTCCTTTTGTTGTTTTTGCTTTCTGAAGTCTTCTAACTTGGCCTTCTCGACCGTTCTCTCTTGCTCAAGAGCTTCTATCCTCTGTAAGAGGAGTAAGAGGGTATCCGCTTGAGGAACTGCAGTATAAGGCAACACCGGGTTGAATCCTTGGATCACTCTAATTATGTAATCAAATCAGGATAGTAAAACATTGGGTGTTTTTTATAACGATTAATCAACTAAAAGCAACGAAAATTATAAATAGAATTTGGAAAACAACCAATCCAGGGAGAGTAACCAGTCTTGATTTTAGTCTATCCTTGATCACTAATGAGTCATTCAATCATTAATCGAGTCCTTGGTTTTTAGAACATATCAAGAAGCCTCAATATGATCTTTGGGTCCATTATTGGATAAGCATCCAGAATTTAATCAATCAATGTTAGACAAATTAAGCATCCATCTAAACCCATATTAACCTAAAAATCAGAATCCAACCAAGCTAAACAACTCATCAAATAGCCTTCATACCTTGTTCAATCTCTGCAGTTCTCTTTTGACACATAGTAATTATGCAACTATCATATGAACATCCCAATCAAATTAAGCAACTTAATCGAATCAATAAAAAGAAATGGAGAAACTTGATAAATGATTGAACTAGATAATACTTAAGACAATATCTCAAAATCAAACATTAAGATTGTCAATCCCTAGGAATGATTAAAGATTCTAGCCCTCGATGAACAAGAGGGATGAACTTACAGGAAAACAAAGAAAACCCTAGAGAGAACAAAGAAGAAAATATGAAGGGAATGAATGGAATAGTGCTCCAGCTGCTGCCTCTTCGTTCTGTAGCTCCAGCCTTTATATATAACCCTAAAACTAGAAAATACCTCTACCCCTAGGTTAAAATCACTCCAGTTATTTGACCAGCTCATCAACCAATTTCCAAGGAAAAAGCATCAGCAAAACGCTACAGTTTTGATAAGTGGCCTCCCACAAGAGGAGTTCCAGTGACAGCATCCCAGTTCTGACTTTCAAGTTGAATTTAGCCCACTATATATCCAAATTAGTCTTGGAGCTCTTCATCAAAGTTGTAGAGATTTCTCTGCGATTATCAAATGTCTAAAACTCAAGTTATGGCTGAAAAACAGAGGCAGTGTAAAAGTCCCAATAATGTTGAAAAATACAATTAAGCCCAATTGGAACTCAAACTTATAAAATGTGACCAAACCCAATAAATTAAGCTTATAAGAGATTTAAAAGACCAAATTCGAGGGTTAACTAATGTATAGAAATTGTATTTATCATTCGAATTCAAGGAGATTTCCCTGGGAAAGTGAAGAGCTGGCTTGCTCCGGCGCTAACATTGTCTGTTAGAAGTGAGGGTGTATGGTAGCTTTGCGGGATAGAACCTAACTTAAGCATCAAAGCATGGGTCTTGCACCCTGACTTTAAGCCCATTACTTATTTTTTACAGGAGACTTCCAGACCAACTTAACTTGACCCAGGATCAACCTTTCGTCTAGACATAGGCTTCGACAATATCAAATGTAGATAATTGTTTTTCTTTTATACATTTTGGATAATAGTAAAAGAAGTAAAAAGAAACAAAGGGAAAAAAGATAGAAAAGGTAGTGATGAAAATGCACTAAACAAACACACGCATACATCTATTATATGTAATTTGGTGTCTCTTAATGTGAGTAATACTTTGTCTAGTAATTGCAGCCTTTTCTATGGCTGCTACAAAGTAGGAAGCTTGTATGGGGTCCAACCCCATGTAAAAGAAAGAATTTTCAATGAGAGGGGAGATCAAGAAGTGAAGGTAACCGAATTCGATTCAGTAAATGACCAGGAAAACTCCTACATATAAATAGGCATGATAAGCAAGGAATTTGCTAAGCCAGTGAAGTGAAAAAAATACAGAGACATTTTCTGAGAAGAAAAGAATTGTGAGAGAGTACTGAGTTATTTTTGGAAAATAATTCCTAAAGGGTGAGTGACTAAATAGTGAAGAAAAATTTTTGGAATATTTTTGAGAAATACCTTGAGTGCCATTATTTTGAGTATATCTCATTTATGTATGTTATACCTCTAGAATTTTTCTAGAGAAGACTTTCTTATTATACCCATTATTTTCATTAGGGGATTATTTGGATTTTAGCCCATGGACGTAGCCCAAAAATTAAGGATTAACCACGTTAATTTTTTGGTATCATTTTATTGATTATTTTGTGTTGTTAGTATTACACTTGTGCTATTAATTGCATGTTTAGGAAAGTTTTGTCTAAGGAGATTGGATTTTAAGTAGGATCGTTTGTGACTCTTCTAATCTTTTCTAGTGTAATTTTTAGTATAATTATTCATATACTAGAGATCATTGCCAAATAGCTTGATGCTGCAAAGATGCTAGAAATATACGATAGGCATTTTGCGATTTATTTTACCTTGAACTTATTTTGCCATTTGTTTTTGTATAACAGTTTTGGATATATCATAGTTTTCTCCATAATTCGAACCTCTTCTTTGTATTCCTTTTTAAAATCCAAATATCTTTATCAAGAAAGCCACATATCTTCTTTAAGGATCAATGTTTAAAATTAGTAGGGCAGAATAATCCTCGATCTTCCATCCTTTATGTTGCTTTTCTAGGTCCCAATATACAGTCCCCTTATGCAAATTTATAAACTCCTAATCCATGTTTAACCCCATTTAACCAACCATCATCATAAGTATCACTCTCTGGCCACTTGAAAATCCCTCTACCATCTATGCTCCCTCTTTCCTGATCCACATTGTATGTATCTCCTTTACTCCAAGAATACCTGCCCCAACCTTCTTGTACTCCTTCCATCCAAAAGCCTTGATAAATAGTTGAATTTGCAAACTCCTTCCATCCTATCCCATGAAAATAATTGTCAGAAAGTCCACCTTCAAACCATGCTCCTGATGGCCAAATAACTAATGCCCTCCCTGTCATTTTCCTTCTTTAAAATCACCCTCGTATACTATTCCATCTAACCATGTGTATTTTCCTTTGCCATGGGGGACTGCTCACTTCATCTCACCAATGTAGGATTCCCCATTTGAGAAGGTCTTCCCATCAAACCTATTATACAGATGAAACAATGAAACAGTAAAACAATTAATACATGCAAACACTTACCCTTAAAACCACATAAAGATGAAGACTTAGGAAGCACAAACATGCCATTTTGCTGTTGTGTCCTTGTGTTCGACCCAGCTACGTATGAACATTTTTTTCAGTTTGGATACACGGGCTGATACAACTTAAAATGGGATGGATACAACTTGTCATTCCCCCCATTTTTTTAGAAAAGAAGTATTTTTATTTTTTAAATTAGATTCACTTGTAATTGTTTTTTTGTTCTGAAATGATGTATTAGAATGACTTAGTAGTATCCCATATAATTATATTTATTTTGGAGGGGATATTAATATTTCTTATAGGTGGAGTTCATATTCCTTTTTTTGATAAGAGAATAATGTAAATGTTCAATATTTTGATAAAATATGAATTTATTTAGAATTCTGTTTACGTTGTTTGATATATTATATTATTTCTTAAAATATATATATATATATATATATACACACACACACACACACACAATGTTGTGTCTTGCATTTTTTAAAATTTCTCATGTTTTGTGTCTTGTGTCGTATCCCGTGTTTCATGTATGTGCTTCCTAGATAAAGACAAAAAAAAAAAGAGAAGAAGTGCTATGGATATTACCTTCCATTGTCCTCCATGATAAGTTAGCCGGCAAAAAATTTAGGATTAAATCAAACCTGAGATTGAAAGAAAATACTACAGTTCAGTCTTTGGCCTCCTTTTATTTTTAATGTTATGAAATAGAGCTTAACTAGAGGATAAAACAATAGAGATAACCTGAAATAAAAAGCAATTTGAATAAAATTACTAAAAGATTGCCCTACCCTAAGAGACAATTAAGGTAACATTAAGGAGAAATAACCTTTGAATAATCCTACTGAATTTGTAACTTTACCCTGATAGGATTTTGATCAATTTAAGAAAATCCATCTCTCCATTTAACATTTGTAAAAATACCATTGATGCAGAAATTAAGGAAGAATAATATGCGAACTGGTGCCACGGAGTAATAGTTCAAGCTTTTGTAAATAACAATATTTCATTTATGTAAATATATATTAAATAATATAAAAGTAACTAATTTATAAAATTAGTAAGTTATCAAAATTTTCAATTGTTTAAATAAATAAATTATGCATTTAATTTTTATATTTTTAATATTTGATAAAGTAATAACGCTTTAATGAAAATTATATTAAAATTCTCCTCATTGAACAAAAAAACTCTAAAAGGGATAGTGTGTTGTGAAAAGAAATTTATAAGAACTAAAATATAATTAAAAATATAGTATAAATTAAAAATTTAGATAGTACAAATTTTTTTTAAATAAATAAAAAAATAGTAAGTTAAACGGAATAACACTTATAAGAGATTCATAAGCACAATCACAAATAAGAAAAAACATTAAAATAAAAAGAAAAATAGTTATAGACAAATATTATAAGTCAATTAAAAGAGATAATAACAAACAACAATACAACTAAGCAATTAAAAATAATTAAAATTAGTTAAACAATAATTTTTTTTGTTTAACTAAGCAATCCCAAAAAATTTAGATAATAAAATAATGAAAACTTTGTACGTTCCACCATAATCTTTAGTTCTCATTGTAACCATAATCTTTAGTTCTCATTGCAACTTTTTCCTTAATCTATTAATTGTAGTACATTACACCTTAAACTATTATAATTTAATCAAATTATTCCATACCATTTAATTGAGTATTAAAGTTAATAGTTTTAGTTAATATAAACTAATTATGTAATTAAAAAATAGATATAAACAAAAAATAATAAATTTATTATGTAAAATAATATAAATATCCTAAAAATAATTAAGGATAAAATCGTCAATTAACTTTTGTTTTTTCTTAATACCCTAAACCAATGATCTCATATCAAATTTCTACTTTCTTCTATATTACTTGCACAAAACACAAAACACAAAAAACATAAAACAAAAAATACTCACCCATTCAACTCTTCCTCTTCTCCCCTCACACCTGTTGGTTTTCGTAAAGTTGTTCCTCAAGTTCAAAGCATTTTGAAGAGTTCTTCCTCATGCTCGAAGAGACAAATTGCAACTATCGTGGAATCACAAGCTACAATGACATGTTGCATTCCACCATAGACAAATTCAACCTTTTGTGCTTTTTTATTCTCTTCCTTAAGTTAATGTAAAATTTATTTCCGTACAATACCATAAATCTAGGGAAAACTATGAGCAAAATTAATACCTTGTATAAATTTAGAATACTATTCATAGAACAAGTTTATGAACATACCTGTCTTCGACATGATCACTGATTCAGGAATTTAGATAGGCAAGGTCTTCCTCTCTATCTCCAGATAAAAGGGTGGTCATCAATGGGGCAAGCCAAAGATCAGAGACTAATTATCTCTCTTATGTTAGGTTAGGAGTGGAGAGGGGACCTAACCTTTTATAAAAATAAAATAACCCTAATGGGCCTACACTAAGCCGCCAATCACATCAATATCATCAAGGTATGTAAAAGCCCAATAACAATAGTGATCACAATATGGGCTTTAACTATCTCCCAATGGATCCATAATCAGCCAGTTTTATAAAACCATAAAACCTCCAATTAGTGGCAGCCCACAACAGAAAAATTCCAACATTCTCCCACTTGGGCTACACTAATTGCATAATATAATTTATAAAACATTTTATTTTGCAAACGACTCTCTGGCTAAAACAAAATTTTATAATGTGGCCACAATTTATGAAAAAACACCGATCCAAGGGACAATACCTCCTAGATGACTCAGTATTACAAGACTTCAAATGCTGAATCATGGCGATAATTGCACCCTTAATTGATGCAAAACCTTCCATAGTCACAAACACTATAAATCTCATAAGCCAAAGTTCATTGATTTGATAGTGTAGTATGAAAATAGCATTAACATGTGATCTGACCATGCTATATTCAATGTCAGTCCACCACGATTTTTCTCATTCAATATGCTCCATATGAGCCAAATAGAGAAACCTATTCCCAGCAATAACATATGCTAGTATACTGTCTCAAAATTTCAAAATGGCATCAATAATGAGACATAATCAACCAA
>JASKGM010000001.1:11805579-11829340 GCA_034509205.1 Ceratonia siliqua | reverse complement strand
CTGCCTGATCCCAACAACTCCCTTTTCTTTAAAACGATTAAAAGGTCATGCTTAGATCTTGTGGTTTTAAACTTTTTGTTTTTCAAATTTTATTGATTTGTTAGGTATGACTTGGCTGAAGAGTGTACTGATGATGATGATGATGCAAAGCTTGGAATCTCTGAGTTGAGGAAGGCAACCAGAAAGGAGCTAAAGAAGCGTGATTCACTGGTAAAGGTGAGATGCTTTTTCCAGGCAAATGGACTTGAATTGGAGCAGAATCTTTATTCTTATACATTATAATTTGATTTCTTATGTTCGTAGCATGACTTCTGGAATATTCAAGAACTAACCCTGAAATATTGTGTTTGGTTTGGGAATAATATTGTTGCCATGAATTTCAAGTTGTGACGTTCACACTAGTAATTGAAGGAGATAAATTATCTGCTAATTGCTGGATGGATTTTTTTTCATTGTTATACTTGAATGTTTTGTATGCCTAATAATGTAGTTGTATATACTTGGAATGAGTTTGAGGGATGTCCATTCCAATGGAACAAGAGAATAAGTACTTATAAATTATTTTCATGGAGGGAAAAGAGTATCTATTTTTTTTCCAAATCCCACCTTGATGCCTTGTTATTAATAGTGAGGACATTGATGTTTTTAGCTTTAGCCCATTATTTAATCTTGAGATGTATAAAACGAATGATTCATGCTAACTTTATGAAATTGTTGAACAGCCAATTTATACTTTGCATCTAGTTTATTTTTTCCTGGCCGATTGAGTTTCTATTAATATGGTCTTATGTACATTATGTGCAGGAATGGGGATTGGACCTTGCCAAAGAGAGCAGTGTAAATTCTGCTACAGTTAAGTACACAGACTTCCTGTTGGCTACAGCCTCTGGGAAGGTTGAAGGAGTACAATTTCCTGGTAAACTTGCAACACCTTTTGAGAAAACAAAGTTTCCTGCTTATACTTTAGGTGCCATGACTCCATGCATGAGGCTTTATGCCTTTTTGGGTAAGCAGTTCCAGGAACTTCTAGGTGCCAACAAAGGTACTCATCCTTTCCAGAAGTGGATTGACCATTACTCCTCAGATGGTTTCCAGGTTTGTCATATTGACCACGGATCCTTACCATGCAGTTCTTGTTGTGGCTTTGATAGTACTCTAATTTCAATGTTGGTAGAACATACATTTTATTGATGGCTTTTCTGGTTCCAACCACTCAGTTATTCTTATTTTTGAATTTAGGCCTATGCTTTGCAAACTGAAGAGTTGCTCGACAAACTAAGCGTTTCTTTGACAGGCGAAGAGCTTGATGTCATTGAGAAGCTTTATTACCAAGCAATGAAACTTGAAATAAACTTCTTCTCTTCTCAGCCTCTTTTTCAGACAGCTATAGTACCTTTGATTAAAGGACATAACCCTGCAGAAGATTGTCTGGTGATATTTTCGGATTTCGACTTGACATGCACTGTTGTTGATTCATCTGCCATCTTGGCTGAAATTTCTATAGTGAGAGCACCGAAGTCTGATCAGAATAAGCCAGAAGATCAGAATCAGCCAAAAGATCAGAATCAACCAGAAGATCAGAATCAACCAGAAGATCAAAATCAGCCAGAAGATCAGAATCAACTAAAAGTTCAAAATCAGCCAGAAGATCATAATCAACCAGAAGATCAGAATCAGTCAGAAGATCAGAATCAACCAGAAGATCAGATTGTCCAGATGTCATCTGCTGACCTTCGGAATGCATGGGGCATTCTGTCCACGCAGTATACAGAGGAGTACGAGCAATGTATAGAAAGTATTATGCCTGCCAAAAGATGTATGAAGATTTTCTATATTTTCTCTACAATAGTTTCAAATGATTTAGGAAAAAATATGCTTTCTGCTCCTAGATTATGTTAATTCTGACTTTGACCTAACGTGATTTTGCAGTGGATTATTTTGATTATGAGGAATTGTCTATAGCACTTGAGCAAGTCGCAAAATTTGAGAAGGCAGCAAACGATAGGGTTGTTGAATCAGGGGCGCTCAAGGGCCTAAATCTTCAAGATATAAAGCGTGCTGGAGAGCTATTGATCCTTCAAGATGGTTGCACTAACTTTTTTCAGAAATTTGTAAAGAATGAAAATTTGAATGCCAACGTGCATATACTTTCATACTGCTGGTGTGGTGACATAATTAGATCTGCTTTCTCTTCAGGTACAATCCTCATACACTGAGCCACAATTTTTCTCTTTGCTGATACATAGATTGTGACTGTTGATTTTCAACAACTTGAGTGGGTGGAATATAATTCCCTTTAACAAACTGCTTCTATTTGAAAGGATTATTTTGTTCATTTTGCGTTCCCTTGTGTTCCTTGCTGATTGATGTTGCTTCTTATCTAAGTTCCTCTTCTTTTCCTTGCTATCAATACCTTTAAATATAACGCTGTAAGCATTGTTTGCATTCCCAAGACTAAGCAACTTTGTCTGCATGAAAAGGATCCTTCATCCTTCTATATGTTTGACATGACAAAGCATGACTTTCGAGTCAGAATGGCTTATGAGAGTGAATTGAATCATCATGAATTATTGTTCCTGTTTGTCTTGGTCCTTTTCTGTTATTTGATTGGAAAATATGCTTAGTTTTCCCTTGAAATAACTGTTCCCTTGTTGCCTAGCATAAAATGCCTTGATCAAACGATTGTTGCGTATCCATAATTTTATTAATTGTTTATGTCTTCCTTAGTTACTTTCAAGTGATGTATCTTTTATGATTTCATGTTACGTTGTTCTTATGTGGTACTTCTTGTTAAGAGTTTGCCAAGCTGATTGAAGTTAGTAATGTGTATTATATTTTATCAGTTTCCTTGTGTCTTTCTAATATATATTTTTTTCTCTATGTAAAACTTTTCAAGCAGCTGGTTTAACTGAGCTGAATGTGCATGCTAATGAGTTTAATTTTGAGGGATCTGTTTCCACGGGTGAAATAGTTAAGAAGGTGGAGTCTCCTATTGACAAGCTCCAAGCTTTTCGCGATATATTGAATTGCAATGATGACATGAAAAAGTTGACTGTTTACATTGGAGACTCAATGGGTGATTTACTTTGTCTACTTGAAGCAGATATAGGAATTGTGATTGATTCTAGTTCAAGCCTTAGGAGACTAGGGAAACAGTTTGGTATTTCATTTGTCCCACTGTTTCCGGGCTTGGTTAAGAAACAGAAAGAGTACATTGAAGGAAGCTCTTCTAATTGGAAGGGTTTATCTGGCATTCTGTACACAGTCTCCAGTTGGGCTGAAGTGCATGCCTTTATCTTGGGTTCCTAGTGATATTTTGCCTCTCACGCACCCAATTCATGCTAGGCTAAATGAAAGATACGTATATAGACATATAGTGCAATACAAATACAGCAGGTGGCTGATTTTACAAGGGGCCACAAATTTTCTTGCTCGTTCCTCGTAGATTGTTAGATCATCAATACAGAATATGTTGTACTGGTATTTTTGTAGCAAATGCCGTTCCGTAAGTGTAAAAATACAGCGGAGATCAATTTTTGAAATGCATGCAGCAATGTTCATATTCAGATTGAGACTTTTTTTTTTAATATAAATTGTTGGCAATCTTATGCAAGATTTCTGGTCCAAATCGTATCTAAGATGTGATCCTGGACTATGATTAGTTAAACATGCATGAGACGACTGAGAAATTAGAAAAAAAAAAAAAAAAAACTTATCTCTTATTCATATATTACTCTGATAGGTACTAATATAAGAACTTCTCAAACTCGAATGTCAGAATTGATTTGCTTTTGGATTTTTTGAAATGAATTTGCCGGCTCAACCTTAATTCTGGAAAGACATCACATGGATGATGTGGCTAAGGAGGAGTGCATCTTTAAAAAAAAAAAGTCAGCAAATGGGCAACTTAAGGTCAAAGTCTTAATCAAGTACTAAGACCCTCTGCTTTATGACAGTCTCTTATTCCCTCCATTAACGTTCAACAGATAGCTAGTCTGGATGAGGATCCTTTTAATTTGAAGTGAGCAGATTAATGGAGTTTGTTGGGAAGTTGCACAGAAACAGTAGATCATCGACTGCAAAGTCTTGGGTTGGGGATTGATTGGTGGAGCAGTTTGATGTTGACTCCCCAACCATTCATGTTAATAATATTGATATCTGTAATTATTTTTTTAAATTTTATGCATTATGTTAGAGGGTTTACATCCTTTGAAGATGAAGTGAAACAAGGTGTCTTCCGTACAGGTTCTTGGTACGCTTATTGTCCTTTGAGTTTCAAATTTTACATCAGAAGCAATCGCAGAAACCGTTATTGGCTGATTGAATTTATAATATTTTATATAATTAGCATTTTTCAATGAATTTTGAAATATTAGTTGAGGAGTAATTTTTTATTCATTATTTATTTTTTATTTTAAAAAATAATTTAAAAAATCTAAAAATTTTAAAAATTCCATAAGACAAGTATTAAAAAATAATTCAAGATTTTTTTAAATATTTCTTAAAAAAAATAATATAAATATAAATATAAAAAATAAAAAGTTACGCGGTGAGAGTATAGCTAAAGTAGCATTAGCAAAGACCTTTTTCATTAAATCAGTTGCGTAGATTTATTAATTCGTGCAGCATCATCACTTCCCGCTTTGTGATTCTTTCTTTTAAGCTGCTATTATTTTTCCTGTATAAACGCAGAGTGACTCATCAAATTTGGGTTTATCTGTCCAGTGACTCAGCCTCACAAATGGTTTTCTAAGTTCTGTGACCAGAGGGGCTTTGGAAAAGAAGAGGGAGGGGACATAGGGGAGCCCTTTCTTTCTTTTCAAATAATACAGAAAATCTTATTGCCCTTAGGGCTGGTAAATTGGGAATACTCTCTGTTTCCAAAACCCCAAGATATATGGTCAAGTATGAATATGATCGAAGAAATACTTCCTCACATGGATTAACCCCCAGATGAAATCTATTCCTCTTTCAATCTTGATAAAAATCAACGGTATTATAAAATTAGAGAAAATGAATTACTAGGTGTTTAACTTCTATGATGCCAACATTATTTCAATAAACATCGCATAAAAAGTTACTTTAATCTTTGAAACTTCATTGAAAAATGTTAAAACTTGATCTTAACTTTATTCTATATAAGTACAAAAAAAGGGACTTCATGTTAAAATTAAATTAATGATCGACGTTTATTTTTTGCATGAGTTATATTATTTTTATATATTATCTCATATTAATTATTTTATTATTATTTATCATTGTTATTATTTTATATTAAATCACTAATTAATATTAAAAGTATAAGAAAAAAAATCAATTTTTGAGTATACATTATTGTTTTTGCACCAATGGTAGGGTAACTTGGTAAACATGCATAATGAAATGAAATTATTGCTGTACGTGCTTTACTATCCACCCGGCTAGTGGAAAAGGACGAAGAGTTAGTCAGGTCCACAAATGAAACCTCTGCCACTTGTCATCAATCAATGCTCTAACCAAATACAAAATTAATCTTCAACATGAGCATATATGTTATATTTTTTCCTCATGGGGCCCAATCCAATGGTTTACCTCAGATTCCATTCTAATAGATCCTTAGCCAATGGGATATTCTCAAATACATGTGAACTAGGCCGCTTGGGAGTGTAAAATTTGTGAAAGTAGCATTTTGTTCATTTTTTTTCTCCTTTACCTCTGTATTCCGTCTCTTCCACTTGGGATTAAGAAATATATGACCCATTATAAATATAATCCACAACTCCCCAACAACTCTAACCTCTTCTTCCCCATCATCTCCTAACTTTTCTTCTTCTTCTTCTTCTTCTTTTAAGTGCAGAGAAAAGATAACATGAAGCTCTTGAGATTGGAAACAAGATCACAGGATTACTTTTGGTGCAAGTTCAAGTATTTGCTTGTAGGGTTGTTGGAGCCATGGCCAATAATACCACAAGAAAGGAGGTAGAAACCTGAGGAAAATTGTCCTCTAGGCAAGTCTGATGCTTGGCTTTTCATTGTCACCTATTTTCACTTTTACGTTTCCCTTGGTGTGGTTTCCCTGCTGAATATGAAGGAGAATAATGTATTCTTAATTCCAAGGTTTCTGATTTACTATGTCTTTTAATTCAGGCAACCTGGGATATGTTACTTGGTCTGCTACATTGCTTGTACAAAAACCTTAACCTTCTTCTGTTGGAGCTTTTCTGTTGTTTCTCAATTGGATATTCTTATGTTTGTCAAGTATATGCTGGATTTATCTTAAATCTTAACTGAGAGAACATAAGTACATGATCCACTCATATTTCAACTGACGCTCTGCTCTGCTTGAATTCCAGTGCCGACATGTTTCAGAACTCCAAACCAATTGTGTAAAATATCATGATTTGGAAATTCCCGTTTGATAAGAATTTAGCTGGAATATAAGAATGAATGGTTTTGTTTCTAGAGATACTAATACTCATGAACATTCCATCATCTTTATACTTTAATAATTTTCAAATTGATGTTAGCTGGACAGTCTTCATTGAAAGTCAAAGTAAAAGGGTTTTGTAGTTTTCTGCATCTTTATATAAAGTTAATAGTTGCGATGTGCCACACATTAGGATAAGAATGATATCTCTCTTGAAATATACCATCCATTATTAAATTTTAGTTAACCGCCATCTGTCCCACCTGGTGGAAAGTATAGCGCACCAACAGCAAAAGGGGTATAACTAGCCGATCAATTAACAATTTTCTATTGGCTTGTGAATCATTCATCAAGGGAATAAACGACAAGCTAATTAATAAGATGATTAACTTGCCTTAAAACCCAGAATCCAAGATAAATACCAACACTCATCAAGGATTGTTTTCTGCCGCCCTTATGGTATTTTCCACTCATTGTTTTGAATTTGTTCAATAATTATGGCAGTCCAAAAGATATTAGTGCTAATAAATAAGTAGTGTCCTTGCAAGTGCTCGTTACAACACTAGAACCGAAAACAAATTCTACGAATTAGGTCATTGTAAAGTTTCTTGTGCGACTCCCACTAAGGCAATAACACTATCAGTTGGTCAGGCTTAAGCATTGTCATCAGAGCCATGCTCAGCTAATACCATGGCATGTCATTCACGACTGAATTCGAACTCTGCTAACCTCGCTATATCACCGCATTAAATTCACAACGTTTGTTAAAACAAGGGATTTTTTTCCCAGTTACAAAGGAAAGGTAAAATCATTTTCATTGCCCAAAACTGCACCACCCCTTCACAACCCTTTCGGGATTGCTGATACGACTGCATATAAATGCAATTTTTGGATAATTTGTAGCTACATCTGCAATCACGCATAATTTGTACTGAGATAATTGTGTAAGCAGCATTGTCTTTATTCTCCTCACCCCTCATATCCGTGTCTGCTTGCATCCGCAATCCAGACAGCCATGTCAATCCAGTCAACCAAGCATGTTCATTGCATGTGAGGTTTAACCAAGCACAGATGACAGATGAGTGTAATTTCATGGGAACAGTGTCAACTTTAGAAAGAATAATATTACAACAGAACCTCGGACAAAACAATCCTAGATGGACAAAATTTTCTAAATTACATTTGTCAGAACAACAAGACTATGTTAGTTGAATAAATGAAGGAAAATAAAAAAATAATCTAGTATAGTTTACATCACCACATCCAAAAAATTCAATCATGAGAAACAGACGCTCCTATTACGTACAATATCCCACTCTTCGAGGCCTTTCAGAAATGATCTGATAGCAAGGTGTTCGGAAGCATATGTCATGAAAGAAGCTAATATTATGCCCCCAACAACCATCAAACCTAACCTGTTAAAAACAGATACCAAAATCATAAGTGCAAATTCAAAGAAAAAGATTTGAGAACAATGCCAATGTTTTTTATAATTAGAAAACTACTTAAAACTACAGGTTGAATTCAGACGAATGTGGTAGAAGGGCTGAATTAAGAATTTGGTGAGCCAAAAACAAAAAAGCAAAGAACGACCAATTAAATGGTCAATAGCCTTTGAGTTAATGGTAGCTCCTCCAATTTCTTATGAAAGAATAACGGACGAGATCACAGGTTGAAAACCCATCAGATGCACGTGAGTACAACTTACCAATAAAAAAAGAACAAAGGTTTAGCTGACATTGGATGTTCTTTTAAAATTGACATTTGACCATTATTATTGGATAATATTCAACACTAACAAAAACATGCCACTGGGAACAAAGAGCAGCTTTACGAGCCACAAAGATGGCAACTATGCTTGTAGCAATAATAGCTCTTGCTAATAAATTCTAATGCAAATTACCTCAAAAACAAAGCAGTGATTCCAAAAAGACATGGCAAAGATGGAGCAGCAATCGCCAAAAAGACCATCCCTAGCCCATAGAACCATGTAGCAGTATCCCAAGATGGCATCTGTCGCTGATGACCTGTAAATCCAGATAACAAGAAAAATTAATGGTGACAATACTAATAACTAATACAAAAAAGCATAAGGATCTGGAGGTCACATTTAAATGTAAGACAAAACCATCAAATAAGCTCTACTCCAGGAGAACATACGTTTTTCTGAATCATAATCAGAAGATCCAGGATGAGACAAAGAGGATGCCGCTTGCGATGCCATGATCTTTCCCCATTGATAAATCAAATGTAGATATCCTCCAAATAATATAAAGAAGAGTGTGAATGTCCATTCATACATCAAGAGCAAACCAGTCCATGGCGTCACTTGCCGAGGTACAATTAAGAGAGCTAGTCCAAGAGACACCGCTGCAGCCATAAAACAGACACTGACAGAAATGCTGCCCAAATAAGCAGGCACCTTGTACTGTGCACCATGTAAGAGCTATTTAACATTAAAAAAAAATATTAGTGTATTAAAAAGTATATAACTTAAGCTAGAAGACTGAGAAGAGAAAACTGACCTGATAGGTGGAACTGATTGTTGAAGTAGAAAAACTACTATATGCAAGTGGTCCACTTGATCTGATCCTATAATAAAGGTGTCTGATCTGATCACATAATGAACTTCTACATAATGAACCAAAGTACCCTTGACTCTGCAGCAAATACAACAAAATGAATTTCTATTTTCATAATGCTTAGAGAACGATACAAATCTATACTAGCTGACCTTTAGAAATGACCGATAGCAGCAGAAGAGTAAAGCACAAAATGGTAGCAGAAAAAGAAACTTCACAAGAAAATTATCTTTGGGATTTTGGCCCCCTGCTGTTCCAGGAAGGGATTCCTCGAGTTGCTCCCTTACATTCTGCAGCACCAACAAGGTAAGAACAAATAAGTCAGCATAACTTCATCACAAGCTTCAACTAAGTATAGAAGATTGCTTAAGCAATGTGGCTTCTATAAAAAAAAAATTGGTAGAACAAATTTTTTTGTGACATTAACAGACCAAAAGAGGATAATAATACCTGCCAGACATCAACAGGTTTCAAAAGCCAAGATGTCCACCAGTCCCATGGCTTAAGAGGCCCAAGTGTATAGTGAATTACACGGAGCTCATTCTCATCCACCATCCACTAGATAAATCATATGAATAGTTAGATGATTGAGATGAAAGAAGCAATAGAAAGGAACACTCAGAGACAAATACATTTATTTACTATCGAAAATATATATAAAAGGTGGTTGTGGTGGTGATACCACCAATGCAGGCTCAGTGTCCTAAAACAGGAAGTAAAGCTAATGAAAATGCTAAGATAATGACAAATCTGAAACTTTCCTGCATCATCACCTTGATCCATCTATATGCCCCCAGAGCAACAAGCCAACAAGTGCTTATTCTAACTGCTACAGTTGCCATTATTAATATAGGTCTCACTGCAATGCCATAGCTACTAAGGAACCCCTTCAGCACTCTCAGTATAATTTCTACCATTAACTCCCAATAAACAAAAGAAACTATCTTAAACATAAACAAAAATCCTGCAATAGTTGAAAAAAGATTTATTCATTCTTCCTTAAGTTATGCAGAGACTTTCTATAGACTTGTGCTAATAACCTTCGAACATTTCCATCTAAAAGATTAATATTTTATTATCAATGATCACAGAATATTTGTTGAAAATTACAGCACACTTAAAGAAATTAGATTATGCCTATTTGACAATACATCAATCAAACATTAGATATGTGAAAGTGCAGGACTCTTCCAGAAAAGTTAGGCATTAATCAGATAAGGCAACCAGATCAAATACACATCCATCTGAACTCTAAACTCAAATAAGCAGCTCAAGCATAGTAAAATTTTAAAAAGGGGAAGAACAAAATGGGGGATATATTCCCATGCCTCACTTGCTCTAGTTACTTAAAAGAAAAGAACCATCTTCTTGTTACCTCTACTCCAGTACCTTGTTAGCAAGCATGTAAAGACCAACATCTGCATTATAAACTGTGGAAAGTCTCTCCATTTCAGGAACTGGTCTAGAATTCAACACATCTGGGGTCAAATTTGGATCAAAAACACGTGCATTGGGAAATCCAGAGTAATACGAATTGAGAAATCCTTGATCTCCTGCCAAAGGGGAAAGAAAAATGCAGACAATTGTTTAAAACCAATGAGGTTTGTGTCCACATCTGGTGCATGATGCCCAAAAAAAAAGTCAAAGGACCAAAATAGTCACATTTGGAATAAATGCACAAAATTTGTTACCTCCAGTGTAAGATGGCAGAGTTTTTACTTTGCTCATCATGTCATTAAAAAGGGTCTCAGATGGTTCCACTACCATGACTCCCGAATTCAATCTCTCAGAATGCTTTAGATTAGCACAAAATTTTCCACATTTGAAAAGATCTTCAATATTTTTAACCACAATAGTGTCCGCATCAAGGTAAACAACTGCACATTTATATTCAAGAATACAAGAGAAAAAAGACAGAACCCATAAATTAGATAGTTACCTCCAGTTCCACTTGATTCAAAAGCAACAAAGAACAAATTATATTTGGGGAATAAGAGGAAAATATTAAGATAATTAAATCACTTTGGAAATACTCCATTTCAAAGGTCTGAACCTCAATGAAAAGTACCATATGTCCTCCATTAGATATACATTACACTACAACAGCTAAGAATAATTACCTTTCTTGTAACTAGTCATGTTGAAGATTTTCAGCTTTGTGTAGACACCCCAAAATCTCTTTGGACGTACTTGATTAGGGTTTGCAAGTAAACTAATCTTCTCAATTATCCACCCATCAGCCTATAAAAAAATACCACCAAATCAAAAGAGAAGTTAGAAACTAGACAAAACTTTGGTGTCGCTGACATTAATATTTATACGACCAAATTTGGAATTCATGTATTCTTTAGTTAGGTTGCTACGGAATTAAACAAAGAAAGGATAGTAAAATTAGACTCACTGCTAATATTCCATCAACTTATGTTATATAAATAAGAACTCTACTCCTAATCCAACTTCTGAAATTCCAATTAGTCATACTATCAAGTTGCCAACAAACAAAAACATGAAGCTCAGAATTTTAATGTCAAACTATCCGCATTCAATTAACCAGGAATAAAAATAAAACAAGGTTGCAACCTCAAGTTTCAAGAGTCCAAGGCACTCTAAAAAGAATTGAACTCTGACTCTAGATTAGTTGTCTGTTTGATGAATTATGTTCCCATTAATTTCAAACAGCCGAAGCCGCATAACATCGTGCTACCCAACTTCTCGCGACTCAGTTTTGACCCAAAAAAATAGAAAAAAGAATATAATTGTCTTTGACCGGTAAACTTCATTTTTCGTTCGAAAATTATAACAGGAATGCAAAGGCATAATATTTAATTATTACCCGTATACCTAAATTCATTCGTGAGGCAAGTAGAGTAAAAGAGAAGATTACCCGGAGAAGCTCTTTGGCGTAATCAGAGACCCCATCTGAGACCAATACCACCATATCCTTCTTCGATCCAGTGTCCCGTATCGATCTTCCCAGAACTCGAACGCCCAATAAGAATTCATCTCCATACAAAAGAGTGACATAAGCCTGATTGTTCCTTTGAGATCCCAAGGAAGCTTCAGATCGAACAGAAACTAATAAAATGATCAAACAAAACCATATATTTGATTTCATTATAATTCGATTTCGGTGACGAAATTTTTCTCGAGAAAAGTTGGAAAATTTTCTCGAGAAAAAGGCGTTCCCCTTGAGATGAGGCAGTGAATTTGTTAGGAAAAAAGAAATAGTTGAAAGGGTTTGAATTTTCTTCCTTGTCCTTGTCGTCTCTGACCTTCTTTCTGGGAGTCTTCCTTGGAATTCCGATCTTGAAGAGCGTGTTCCACAGTAAAACACTGCATCTCCCAGCGGCGGCCCCGTGATTGAAATCGAATTATGATTATACTATCCTACCGCCACTGCATAGCAATAATAGGAATCATTATTCAACTCTTACCTCTAATTTTTTTTATATTTTATCTTTTTTTTTTATTTTTTTAAATTAATTAATATTTTTTAAATTATATATTTTTTTAAAAATTTTTTAAATTTTTTTTTAACATTTTTTAATTATGAATAAATAATATCTAAAAAATTATAAAGGAATAATATAAGTAAATATAAATAAATTTAAAAAAAATTTAAAGATTTTAAAAATTTTTTAAAAAATTATACAATATAAAAAATAATTATTTAATTTAAAAAAATAAAAATAAAAAATAAAAAACTCAAAAAAAACTTAAAAAAGTAAAGATAAAACGTAGCCAACCGCCACCACCTATTTATTAACGCCTCTGTGACTGTAATTGTAACCAATCTATTACAGCACCTTAGGTAGAACTCTAGCTTTTGAGGGTGAGTTCTACCTAAGGTGCTGTAACAGTGGTATCAGAGCAGTTTCGGTCTTTGGGCGCCGGCGACGCAGAGGGGGCGACCTGAAAAGGAGCGACCAGGGAAAGGGCTACCTGAAAAAACCAGAGTGAAAGCCACCCTGAGTAGGCAGCCAGAGTGGGCCGTCGTGGACGCTGATTCTTAAGGAGCAGGAATGGTTACAGGATATCATTGCACCTTAACATTTGGTATGGGACAAATGTTGAGATAGTCCCACATTGCCCAAGTGTTGGGTAATGTGGGGGTTTATAACACCTTAGGCACCCTCCCCTCAACAGCTAGCTTTTGAGGGTGAGTTTTACCTAAAGTGCTGTAACAGTGGTATCAGAGCAGTTTCGGTCTTTGGGCGCCGGCTACGCGGAGGGGGCGACCTGGAAAGGAGCGACCAGGGAAAGGGCTACCTGGAAAAACCAGAGTGAAAGCCACCCTGAGTAGGCAGCCAGAGTGGGCCGTCGTGGACGCCAGTTCTTAAGGGGCAGGAATTGTTACAGGATATCATTACACCTTAACATTTGGTATGGGACAAATGTTGAGATAGTCCCACATTGCCCAAGTGTTGGGTAATGTGGGGGTTTATAACACCTTAGGTACCCTCCCCTCAACGGCTAACTTTTGAGGGTGAGTTCTACCTAAGGTGCTGTAACACAGTCTCATTTCTTTTGAGTGTCGTGTAAAAAAGTGCCCAAAATCTATTTCTGGGTGTGTTGTTAATGTGAATGTTATAGTTTCTTATAAACTATATAAAACTAATCACGAACCACGATAACTATTTAACGAAGTCATTAAATTTTGAAATTTGATCAACTATTCTCATTTCTAATACATTAATTACATAATTTATCTTTCAATATCATTATTCCATCCCGTATTATAAAGAGCACTTGTTTGGTAATCTCAATTTGCAATAAGAATGAGCAATAGAGTAGAAATATCTGAGACCTACTTATAGCCACTACTGGGCCTAATTTATCAGATTTGTCCAGCTTCATGTTGTCCTTCAACGACCCTCAATCCTCATGCAGTTCACTTCTTTTTTATCACAAGTTAATTGTCATTTTATTCCCAAAAAAAAATGTCATTTTCTTGATATATTCTTTTTTTTTTGGAATAAAGATCATTGTAATTTGAATTTAGATCCTGTGCATTACCCTTAACTGTACACAGTTCAGTTGGGGGTATCATAACTGTCAATAATAAAAGAAAAAAAATTTATTTTAAGATATATACACAAACAAAAAAATTATGAGGCACATCATAATAATCTAATACACATTAGATGATCACGATACAACGTCTCCATATATAATTGCGTCTCATTTATACAAGATTCGAATCCTTCTAGTATTATTCCTTTCTCTTTGGTAGACTCAAATCCCCTCATGTCCCCTCATATTAACATGAGAGGATCATGTTACATCTAATAATTGTCCTCGTCCTGCGTTTTGCTCATCCTTACCCACGCCCTCATCCAATGATTCTCATGAAACAGATCTTCTCATGCTCGTGAGGAGATCCAATTGTCTCATTGGTTGGCCTGCTCACGTTTCTAAGAGTACCAACGGTTGTTTTATAACGAATTAATTTTTTTCATTCTGGCTAGTGGCTACTCCAAGAATGAGACCTTTTTTAAAGAAAATAAATTTGACTGCTTTTTCAACTGACCTTTCTCCCCAATTCAACAACTCCAAACCTCCTTTGAGGATTCAAGGTATTAGAATTTTCAACTGCATATTAATTCCACAATAACTCAAAATACAACATCTGAATAATCTAAATATCTCCTTGTCATAGAAAACCATTTATTGCTTTCTAGTCACAAAATATCTCTGTTATTGGAACTTTCTGAAAATATAAATAGGAAGGACCAGGTGGCTTCTGAGGTCGATCAAAAACATCTTTCAGTGATGCTCAAGAGGAGAAATACTTTCCATTTTTTATACCTATCTTTCATTCAATGCTTCCCATCTATGGCCATAACTACAGAAATGGCCAAGACAATCAAAGGAAATGGCAAAGTTAACGTATAGCAAGTCTGGTGCTTGGCTCTTCACTACTCCCTCTTTCTAATTCATCTCCATTTGGATGAAAACCCGGGAAAGGGACAATATGAAAAATTGTCATTTGGAATTTGGTACCAAAACTTTGAAAGATCCAAAACTTTTGAATAAATAACTCAGTTCTGAGGTTTATTCCTCAAGTTAGATTGTCTTCACTTAATTACTTGTACGTCTACGTAGTTTTTTTTTTCTTTCCTTCAATTCTTTTCTGGCCATAACTCTCATTCGGATACTTTCATTGCACCGGCTGTCAGACAAAACTTTCAGGTTTCAACATCCTACGAAGTAACGTTTTCATGAGAAAATAAACGGCCCCTGAAGGAAAAGAGAAATGAAAAAAGGAATCAGCTATAATTTACTGAATGTGATTTCTTTTAGTTTCACTAAGCAATTAGGAAGGAGAGTCAATTTCCCAAAGAATTAAGTTACGGCGAAAAAGAGTGGATTATGGTGAGCTCTTTAATAGCACACATTCTGAAGACACAGCAAACTTGATCTCTGTCATAACTCTTGCATGACACGGTCTGAGCAACAATATGGCTTATTAATGTCTATCAACTTTAACTTTATAGATAATCTTGTCTACTTTTCCTTCCCTATCCAAAGCTAAATAATAAAATTCATATAAATTGCATATATAGATGCCAGCTTGTTTGCCAATTTCTTACCTGTTTGTTTATACTCTGACTCTGTTCATTTAGCTAGGCAAATCATATATATGCTGGCATAAGAGTTAGACACGACAATAGCAAGGAAAAGCCAATCTTTACCTGTTCAGTTCCCCGATAGTTAGCCTTTTGTAGCCAGTCTTTCCGAAGGGAGTAGTCAGACTCAATTCAATACTGTTACAGAAATATCATTTCATTCTTGTAATATTTATTCTGAGACAATGACATAGCAAGATGGTTAGACAATTAGTAACTCGTGATCCAGATTGTCTTGTCGGGGTAATTGGTTTGTTTTCAAGTTACGCCTGTGTGTGTTATCCTCAACGACAACTTTGGAAGGCATAAGACAATAAGCAAAGGATGGAAAGTGAATTAAGTAATACAACCACAGCGAATCACAATTTCTATCTCCATAGGAATTTTGGTTTTCTCAACACTCACTCAGTGCGCAAGATCTATACCACCAATAACTAACTGTTGTCTAGTCCAGTGGAAAACATACCCGTATAGACACATTAAAACAGGACCTATAAATATTCTGTTTGTTCACTAATCACTTTCGATCCCCTCCCCTTTAATCAGTGGGCAATGCAACACATTGTCATCTAGCAATGACAACCTGAAAAAAGCAACAGTAACCAGGTCGAGCTCACAAGGCATGCCTAGTTGCAGTAACACAGTGTGACAACATGAAGGCCGGAACAAAGGAAAGACGGTCAAGCAGGTGAGACAGCACTAGCATATTTCATCTCCTTCCCAATTATCCTTCTCCTTTGGACCAGTTGGCCCCTCTTCACCATAAAGCTCTGTTGGAAATAATTCTAGTATGTTCTCCAGTGAAAATCTAACAAAAAACGGAAGCAGATCAATCAACTTTTCTATTTCAGAATGGGAATCATACACAATGGTAGGACCCCACTCTCTCATATACTGCAACCAACATGGCTCTGTAATGGCTCCATCGCCTAGATACTCGGCAGCAACAACCTGATATTTGATGCTTGAATCCACAAAAAATTTGCTTCGAGCTGCATCATTCCGTACTCCCATTCCAAGTTTGGATGACCCCTGAAGATAAGTCCCAGGATGAGGGAAGCTAGCGTGGCCATTTTTCGAGGAATACACAATTGCTTTGTTCCCCTCAATATACTCCAGGTTGAATGCATTTACCCATTCACCTCCACTATGTTGAGAGAAGAACACAGACCATAGCTCTCCAGTGAAGTTGCTCACACGAAGGGTGAAGTGTTCCCAATCACCCACGTGTTGCCCTATCTTATTCATAGCAATGTTCACCAATCCTACTTTAATGGTGGCAGGTCCATTGAATGGACAAAAAACCCACATCACAATATCAGTAAAGGTCCCTCCCAATGCTGGTTTTACATGAACATAGAGTTCTGCACTTGCTATGTTTCCCTCCTTTAGATTATTTCTTGCATCATCATCACTTGGCAAATCTATCCAAACAGCACCGTCATTTGTTCCTCCACAAGGTAAGTTTGATCCCTGATAGTCTAAAGCTTTACCCTTCTCACTGCCTTCTGTATACAGAAGCGCTCCATTTTTAAAAAACCATTGCACAGATGATGGCAAATATATCTCATCGGGATGGAAGTATACAGTGGCTCCATAATGCTTAATAAGTGCATGAATCTGGTTTAGATTTGGCATTGCATGTAGAGTGGAATCAAGATTCTTCAAGCATGCAATATCTAATACTTGTTTTGAATCATAGAGGGTACTGCAGAAGAATGTCCCAACAGATACACCTCTGCCCAACATGCCCCTTTTGCAGGGTCTTGTGTTCCAAACCTGAAGTGGATCTTTTGAAAATTTTGACTTTAAGGTTAGTAATAAATCAAAAGTCTCACAAGTTTCGGTGAGATCTGCTCGCACACATCTAACTCCTTCAACTTCAGGTTCATCTGGTTGGCTAGTGACTACTATGCCCATGGCTTTATAACCAACTGGAGGATTTGGCAACCAAAAGTAACCACATCCGTCATGTGGGGAATCAATGCTCCATATTAGTGAATAGTTAAGGGGCTTTTTCAGAGCTGGATATTCTAACTTGGAGCCAAGGGTATAATTAGCTTCAGGTTCAGGAGAAGTAGCTTGACGAGCCACAAGAACATATCCTCTCAATGGCTGGTCATTGGACTGGCAGTAATGACCGAGGCAGGAAAAGCCATCTGGAATCTCCACAGGTCTATAAAATGAGAAACCCAGTGGTTTCCCACGCAAATGAGTGCAGCTCCAAACTCTCTCAAACTTGGTTATTTTTAAAACTTCTATATCCCCAAGGCTTATTCTACCACTAGCAAAACCGCAACCTGACCAGATCATTCAGAAAAATTTAGATCAATAATCCAATTAAGCAACAAATATTTGATAGAATGGGCGCAGGAAGCCAAATGGGAGCAAACAGAATTAAAGCAATATTGATATCAAGATTTTGGTTTCCATGATAAGACCTCAGTCATGTATTATACTAGCCAATATGCAATATAGATGTGTTACTTGATGAGTCCCTACCAAGCAAAAGTAGAAATTAAAGCTTGCATTTTGTGACGGAGATTTCGGATGTTTGTCAATTCTATTCAACATCCATTTTGTGCTGCATTAAAGAATTGAGTTTTCTCAAAGGTTACCCAATGTCAATCAAAGGCATGAAGTGTCACAACATAAGAAGTGTCACAGTTGTAACTAACAAGATATTGATCATTTGAAATCAAAAAAAGACAATTCACACGGAGTGTGAGAATAAGTATGAGATAAAGTGTTTTATTTTCTGCAACAAACACAAGTTATTTTAACGATGCTTTGAAGCAAAGCAAAGACAATGATGGCAAAAAAGACAACAATGGAAGTATTTAAAGCAACAATCATTACAAAGCCAACGGAGGACCAGTTCATTTGAGAAATTCTATGATAACTCGACATTAATACTCGAAGTAATGGAAGAGCTTTGGAGTTTATTTGAACATTGATATCCAGAAATTAAATTGATAACCCCATTAGAATAATATTACCAATCAGTATCAGCCTAAGGGGTTCGCTAAGTATTAAAATGAATAAAATAAATCGATTATCGTCAGAAATTTAACAAAAGAAACTGCAACTAACATGAATAACCAGAAACAGAATAAGTTCACTCACATTTATTTGAAAAGAATAATTGTTTATAATAATATAACACATCATGAAAGACCAAAGAAAAGGAGACATAAATAGTAATGATCTCAATTCTGATCTAATTATCTATGAGTTTACTAAATTTGTGCACTTCCTGAGAACTGTGGTCCATGAATACCGATACACTATTTTACAAAGCTATTCTAATATGAACATCCCACGCGCCTATTTTTTAGATAGTTGAAACTAGCAGGAAACAATAAGCACAATGCTTAACTACCCATTTATCATATTTTTCAGACCCAAGAGCGGTCGCAAAAAAAGTATGAAAGAATTTGAAATATAAATTAATCCTAAAACGAATCAGGTAATCATCCAATCTCATAAATCCATACTTGTATTGTATTTCTACATAAGCCATGTCTCGAGCAAAAGCAAGGAACATCCATGCCCAGAAAGAATCCAAAATCACCCCAATTTCAATGCTTTAAAGCATACCTTGTGGCCATTCTGGAAGAGGTGAAGGTAGAGAGAACAGCTCTGGCTCAGACGAATAGAACTCAGGGACACTGCTCCAGCAAAAACACTCGCACCCAAACATCTCTATTAGCCACTGAACTAAAGCTTACCAAAACACAGAATTTTATCCCCCAGATTATGGTTTAAGTCTCTAGAAATTTGTATACTCTTGTATTCTTTCCATAATTAGCAGAGGAAGAACTAGAGAGGATGTAATCTGCCGGGTCCCCCTTCTTTTCTAGTCCTACTTGAGAGAAAGAAAGAAAACAAACCTCTTCTCTGTCAAACTCACGTTTAACAAGCAGTGACGGAGAGAGAACCTCTTGCCTGCAAATGACTATAAGGAGAAAGAGAAGGAGGCCGCCTTTGTAACGGAAGAGTTCTCCTCTTTCTCCTCTCTTATGCTTGAGTTTTTAC
Organism: Ceratonia siliqua; assembly: GCA_034509205.1. NCBI lineage: Eukaryota > Viridiplantae > Streptophyta > Magnoliopsida > Fabales > Fabaceae > Ceratonia > Ceratonia siliqua. Next base: position 11,809,685 of record JASKGM010000001.1, on the reverse strand, counting down.
AATAAATATTTACAAAGGAAAGATGATGCCTTTAATTTGTTTCGAGTCTTCTGATGGGGACTTTCTTTGTTTGCTTTGTTTGCTTCAGCTTTTGTGTCTTTGTCGTCTTCTTTTTTCTTTCGTTAGAGTTTGCCGTAGCTAGTGTTAATAAATAAATAATAATAAATGAATAAACTGATCATCTTGTTGTTGGGGGTTTAAAACTTGCTTCAATTATAGACAATTAAATAATTGACATATTTCTCCCTTTTAATTTTTAGGTGAAAGTTACGTCAGAGTTGGTCCTTTGGCATCTTCCACATCTGCATTCATTCCATTTGTGACTCAAGTCATAGCCTCTAAGGCCAAAGAACAGTCATAACCTCTCAAACCTAACCCCAACAAAGTGGGAAAACAAATTGGACCTTTATATTTAAATTAAAACATTATTTTATGTTCTTTAATTTGAAATGAATTTTAAAATCATTTAATTTGTATTACTCTTAATTATTTGAACTTTTATTATGTAAATAAGTATTTATTTTTGTATGAAATAAATATTTATATATAATATTATTCAAATGTTAAATTAAAGTACAAAATACAAATATTATAAAGTTTCAAGAAACAAGTTATTAGAAGTAAATTTATGATCATTTGAGGCAGAGGCAGAGGCGCGCCCTTGCGAGTTGCAAGTTGCGTAGCGTGAATATTCCGCAAATATGCCAAATATGAAAAGAAAAATGAGTGGCTAAGACACCATTGTTTAGACAGGAAACAATTGCATCTTTTGCGGAGTAGAAAATACAAATGAAGAGGAGGACAATTTGGTACCCACCGTCCATAATTATTAACTAGGGATTTGGAACTTCAAGAGCCAAAGCTAAAAAGGCAATTTGTGTCTTTTCGGTTGAATTTATCGTGTTTGTCATGTTGCACCGCAGTGCAGTCTACTTGGAATTGGATACATTGGTTCGGGTCGGCAGTAAAATATAAAAGAAAAAACAAAGCCGCCCCATTAGACTTGAAATTTCAAACAAACTCTATCCAATGTATACCGATTTCCGCCTGCCTTTTATTTATTTATGGGATTCTTCATATTTTAGGGCAAGTTACTTCTGTTAGGCTGTTAGCAACCATCCTGCGTCAAATTACATTAATTATTAAAGTGGGAATTAAATGGAGGGTACAACTAACCAGACCCAGTCAACTACCCAAACCCACTTGCCCCAACAGCAAGCTACCTCATGTAATTAAATAGCCCAACCTAAATATCCATCAAATGCAAATCCTAAGTAAAATGGATGCCACATCCTCATTCCAATCCTCACCTATATGCCTATATTGATTATAATATTGATCATTAACATAACATAACGGATGTAATTTTTCCTATCCAGTTTTTCACCTAATAATACTCATTCAGAGCTAATTAATACCAAAATTAAGGGTGTACCTACGTATATCTCGCCCATACGCTTCTTCTTAATATAAAAAATTCTAAATTTATGTATTACTTAAATCATAATAACTTAGTCAAGTTAATTCATTTTTTAAAAAAAAAAAACTTAGTCCAATATTTTGTTAGTCAAGTTCAAGTAGCGTGAAATACATGAACACTTCAGATATTAGTTTCATCATCTCATTCAATGTTAATATACATAGTCGTAAGAAAAAACAAAAGTTTAGAAAGAAAAAATGAAACCGGAAAAAAAAAAAAGGAAAAGGTTAAAGAGAAATTAAGAAGGAAGAAGTGGAGCCATGACAACAACCTAACATCCCCATCCATCCACTGGAGTGCTTCTTCTATTTCTACAACAGCAGCAGCGCCAGCGCCAGCACCAGCACCAGCATCAGCACCAGCACCAGCAACAGAGTCACAACTGATTTGATGGGCATTAGCTAATGCAGATCTCGTATAAGTGTTAACTACTTTATCCATCACATATAGGATTCATCGTAAGTGACCTCAGATGCCGTAAGTTGGCTCTTGCCCATGCCATATCTCTTTTTACGGTTACCCCCACCACAAGTAATCGAAAATTCACACCCCATTGCGGTGCCAAAACACGAAAACAACCCGCTCCTGCGGTTCCCCGCTCTTGAGCTCTTCTTACCATTCCTCTTTGATGTTTGCTTTAGCTTCTTATACTCTAGGTGATCGTATACCGGCGGCAGCTCCGTCCGCCATCTCTCAATCTTCGTCTTTAGCCCTTCGGTGCTACTCTTTTCCGACCACTCGTCCAATCCCGAGTTTCCTCTACCCGTTACCGGCACTGGATACAACCCCTTCGCTATTGCCGCTGCCACCACTGATGGCGATGGCCCTACGTCCGAGCACAGCGAGCCATTTGCATTCACGACTTTTTTAGGCAGCGGTACCCCAATTTCCGAGCCCCCATTAATGACAGACCCGTTGTACACGGAACCTTGTTTTCTACCAGGAAAGGTGTAGTCATTGATCGTGGAGTCATTTTTTTCACTTTGGGAGCGTTGGAGCGTCAAGAACTTGGAGTCGATTGGTAGGTTTTCGTGATTTTCTTTGTTATGTTGCTGTTGGTGTGTTTTCTGCTGCTGCTTACCCTGCTTGAAATCCCAATTATACCCAACAGTGGAGGCGCTGAGTTCCGAATACATTGGCATGCTCCGCTTTGTGCTATCAAGGAGGCTTACCCCGATATTTAGAATCCCTTGTGGGCGACCGGAAGGTCGGCGGACCTGTAGAGCAACAAATTGCAACTTCGATTTGCGATTCCCTGACCTCGTCGACGGAGGCAGGAGGTTGCTAATGAGAACAGCTATGGTGCCAATGAGAATGTCCCGTATCCATGCGGACGCGTAGATCTCGACCATAATGGCAGAGTTTTCGGCATTGAGGAAGTCTTCGTCGACACGGAACACGAACTTCTCGTTCCATGTGGGGTTGGTGTCGCCGTCTTGGTCAATTTGGGTGGTCAATTTGCGTTCAGGGTGGAGCCAAGCGACGGCATAAGCCCGAGTGGATTTGGAAACAGGGGTAAGATCTTTGGCAGATATGAGATTGATTTCTAGGAGCTGAAATGGGGAAGAAACTACAGACATGATTTGTTAATTGGAAGCGATGGAAAATGGGCAATGAGGAGAGGAGGGTAGGGTGGTGGCGGGGGAGGTAGCTGGTGGTGGAATAGTGGCTACTCGGCCGCCGTAACCGAGAAACGAAGGGTCCCGCTTTGCTTTAACGAACAGGTTTGATTATGTTGAGAATGGGGGTCAAGGCCCCATGCCAGGAAAACCAATAAATGCCACTGTTTAGTTTGAGTCAGCCACGTGTGAGGATGAAGGAGAGCTTGTTTGTTGCCACCCACTTCAAAAATTGCTCATAACAGCTCTGCATGGGTTGGAAAAACAAACGTCCACCTCATTTTGGGTGAATTTTATCCACTGCATATCTGTCCACTCTATATTAGTAACATTCATCATTAATAATTTATTAATTATTTTCTTTTTATAATCGATCTGTAAAATAACCCCTTATTGTATACCTTAATTTCCAATTTCATATATTATATTATAATCAACTTCAAATGAAATAATTCGGAAAACATATTATTATAAAAACACCTGAATTTTGACCGTTTTGACATCAATCCCATCGGCATCTTTACTCTTGCCTTGAACTAATTTGGCTTTCCTAATTGCTTATTTTTCGAGATTATCAGAAATTCAATTACGCATTTAGCTTCGTTTGACTAAATTATGACTTTACGTACTTGCTCATGGATATTACTTAGTTGCAAACTTTATCACATATATAATAATACAAATAGTATAAGCAAGATTAAACTTCAAAGTGGAGACAAGTAAAGGTGATCTCTTAATTAAGTTGTTCTATTTCTTGTCTACCAGGATGTTCTGGTGACCGGTGCATGGTCGTCCCGCTCAAGTGTTTGTTTACTCTTAATTAAGACTAAATACTGAGGCAAGGTTGAAAATGGAATGAGGGAGCTGGGGGCTTTCCTTTCCTACTTTGACGTGTTAATTGCTTATTAATTCCCTGTTTCCCTAATTCATTCGTTAGATAGAAGTAGGAATGAAAAATATACCCAAACCCCAACTCCCCAATTAAGCCACCATGCATTCCTTTACTT
>JASKGM010000001.1:11779739-11796164 GCA_034509205.1 Ceratonia siliqua | reverse complement strand
GAATATTTTAAAATTAAAAAAATATTATTTAAAATTATTCGAAACATTTTTTTAAAAATCTTTCGTTTCTACGAAATATTTCGAATTCCATCTCCAGAATGATCGAAACAATGTTTCGAAACAAAATTTTGTTCCTTAATTATTGGTTATAAAGGATGCTTAAGGACACTCACAACTAAAAAAGTAATAATTAAAAAATTAAGAATAAAAGTCATATTCCTATGAGAATAATGAAATGAATACAAATGTTTTATTTAATCTTGCTAAACTTAAAAAAATGAAGATACATAATTAAAACATGAGCTTATAATGTTAAATCACATAATCATTCTTAAAATATTATCACAACAAAAAAATTAGGTCAATTTATAATTATAGAAATTTTCTTCTACCTAATTATTTAATGGTGTTTTTAAAACTACAGCCAAGGGTATGGGTATTTTAGAGTTTTTTTTTCTTTATTTAATTATTTTTTTGTATTTTGTATTTTGTATTTTATTTTTATTTTGTTATCTTTGCTTTAATTTTTTTTTTTTACTTTTTTAAGCATTGTGTTCTAATTTTTTTACCTTTTTTTTTAATTTTTTATCATTTTCTAAAAAAAATATAAAAAGTACAATACCTTCATTATAACTGAGTAAACACCTTATCTAATATCCAATCTTTTTTTCCTCACAAATCCAAATAAGAGTTAAAAACAGATTTTTTTTATGTATTTCCTCAAGTTCTTTATTTTTTTTATGTTACTTATCAAAAGCATAAAATTTTATTACTCTATCTCCAAAATTAAGAAATGTGTAGCTTCTCGCACCGGAGCCTAAATCTCGAGTTCGTTACAAAAAATTCGCATTCTGCCAAGAGGAAATGATTGAAGGCGGTGGTGGGTCTCAGGGTCTCGCTGCTTTGGCATTAAACCATGTGGGGAACCTAAGCTTTGGACCTTTCTTTTATTCCCAAATGGGCAGAAAATAATAGCCTGGGACTTAGTTGTAAGCAGCTTCCTTTGGTAAAAACCCACTTCCAAATTCCAATAACGATTAGTGTAGAGTAATTGAGTACTAAGTCCTCCCCTCTGGAAGCTTCCCATTTCACATGGCATCCAGCCTTTCCCCTTTCATTGTTTATGGGTCAAATTATTAACCTTTGATTGGGAAAAGAAAAAAAGTATAATATCTCCTTTCATATAATACATTCAAAATTATAAAATTTTAATAATTGCATAGAGCCAGATGTGCCCATGTGGTGGCAAGAAAATGGGATACAATTGCTTTACGACAGGGGATGGGTTTGGTAGGCACAGACAGTGATTGTTACAAAACACATTCCCCTAAAATATTATTCTTCTTACACTCTCATAGAAAGTTCCAATCTGTCTTTTCTTTCCAATTTATCTTCCATGGTAACACGAAGAAAATCTACTTCAGCCGAAATATAATCTTGCGGAGCTTAGCCAATATTTGGTTTACCAACTTTGAGAGAGGGCATAGAAGGGTTATAAACAAATTAATGTGCTTAACACCTAATGCTTTATCTGGTGGTATCATTTTGAAGGAATAAAATATAACTACGTAGGAAAGAGGGATACATTTTACACTATTTTCTTTATGGTGCTATTTCTGCTTCAATATGCCTGAGAAAAAAGGATAAGAAGCATTAAAACCAGTTAAATTACCCACATGGGTTGACCTTATTATAAGAACATAAGCAGTTCTGGAACACATTCTCTGCATGTTATGATGTCTAGGAGATTTCAAATGAGTCCAAAGATTGACAGTCATCAGTTGCACATGATTAGCTGGTTGGGAACCCAAGTACCCACGTAAATCCAATAAACTAATCTATCATTAGCTTAACTATAAACTACTTTGTCTCTAAGAACTTCTTATAACTCTCTCTGGCCTCACCCTTATTCCTCTGTTCCCTGCTCTGAAAAATGCTATACATTTAAGTGGAACGAACTCAGAGAAGAAATAAAATGCAGATCCACTTGCTGTTCTTCTACTGTCACATTGGCCTCTCTCTTGTTTTTGCTGAAGGAGCTCAAGGCGCAGCAGGTGACGAATTGTCAGCACTGCTCTCAATCAAATCCAGTCTCATTGATCCAATGAAACATCTGAAGGATTGGCAAGCACCAAGCAATGTGACCCACAAAAGTTCAATCCATTGTAACTGGACTGGAGTTTGGTGCAACTCTAAAGGTTTCGTAGAGGGACTTGACCTCTCCAACATGAACCTTAGCGGCCATGTTTCAGATCACATTCAAGCCCTTTCAAGTCTGTCTTTTCTTAACATAAGTTGTAATAATTTTGCTTCGTCATTGCCAAAATCACCGCCCAACCTCACCTCACTGGAGATCTTTGATGTGAGCCAAAACTACTTCACTGGCAGCTTTCCCATCGGTCTTGGAAGAGCTGTAGGATTGAGATCAATTAACGCATCAGGTAATGATTTTGTGGGTTTTCTTCCTGAGGATCTGGGAAATGCAACATTGCTTGAAAGCCTCGATTTTCGAGGGAGCTACTTTGAAGGTTCAATCCCAAGGAGTTTCAAGAATTTGCAGAAGCTCACATTTCTTGGGCTTTCAGGCAATAATTTTACAGGGAAGATTCCAGGAGGCCTCGGAGAACTTACTTCTCTGGAGACATTAATTCTAGGGTACAATGAGTTTGAAGGTGAAATCCCCGCAGAGTTTGGCAACCTTACCAATATTCAGTACCTCGACTTGGCTGTAGGTAGTCTCAGTGGACAGATTCCACCTGAATTGGGTAGGTTGAAAAAACTTACTACAATTTACTTGTACAAGAACAAATTCGAAGGAAAAATTCCCCCTGAAATTGGCAGCATTACGTCTCTGGAATTTTTGGACCTGTCTGACAATCAGATTTCAGGGGAGATTCCAGAGGAACTAGCTAAACTGAAGAATTTGCAGCTCTTGAATGTAATGAGCAACAAACTAACTGGTCCTGTACCAGAGAAGCTTGGTGAGTTGAGAAGTTTACAGGTACTTGAGCTATGGAAAAATTCTTTAGAAGGTCCTTTGCCAGCAAGACTTGGACAGAACTCTCCATTGCAGTGGTTAGACGTGTCCTCTAACTCGTTATCAGGTGAAATTCCTCCAGGTTTGTGTACATCTGGCAATCTCACTAAACTAATCCTCTTCAATAATTCCTTCTCCGGTTCCATTCCAAGTGGACTTTCAAATTGTTTGTCTTTAGTACGTGTTTGCATTCAGAACAATCTTATATCTGGGACTATTCCAGCTGGCTTCGGAAACCTCCCGGGCCTTCAACGGCTGGAATTGGCAAAGAACAACCTCACTGGGCAAATTCCATTAGATATTACTTCATCCACATCACTCTCTTTCATTGATGTATCTTGGAACCACCTTGAATCATCTCTACCTTCTGGAATTCTTTCTATTCCAACCCTTCAAACCTTCATTGCCTCCAGCAACAACTTGGGAGACAACATTCCAGATGAGTTCCAAGACTGTCCATCTCTCTCTGTGCTGGATCTTTCAAACAACCATATCTCTGGCGAAATCCCAGAAAGCATTGCTTCTTGCCAAAAATTAGTCAATCTGAACCTTCAAAGCAATCAGTTAACTGGGGAAATCCCAAAATCAATCACAAACATGCCCACCTTAGCCATTCTTGATCTGTCCAACAATTCACTGACTGGTCGGATACCTGAAAACTTCGGCAGCTCCCCAGCCCTGGAAATGCTCAACCTGTCCTTCAATAAGCTTAAGGGCCCAGTACCCTCAAATGGGATTCTGATGACCATAAATCCGAGTGATCTTATTGGCAATACGGGTCTTTGCGGAGGCATTCTTCCGCCATGTTCTCAGAGTTTTACTCTGACAAGCCAACAAAGGAGATCACACATGAAGCACATCATTGTTGGTTTTATCACTGGCATATCGGCGATTTTATCTCTTGGTATAGCATATTTCGGTGGTAGATGGTTATATAAGAAATGGTACTTGTATAACAGTTTCATCCATGATTGGTTCAGAAGGAGCAATGAAGAATGGCCATGGAGGTTAGTGGCATTCCAAAGGGTGAGTTTCACTAGTAGTGATATCCTGACAAGCATAAAGGAATCAAATATCATAGGTATGGGTGGCACTGGTATTGTTTACAAAGCCGAAATCCATAGACCTCACGTAACTGTAGCAGTGAAGAAACTATGGAGATCAGGAACAGACATAGAAAACGGGAATGATGTGTTAAGAGAAGTGAACCTCCTGGGGAGACTGAGGCATAGGAATATTGTAAGGCTATTGGGGTATGTTCACAATGAAAGGGATGTGATGATGGTGTACGAGTACATGCCCAGTGGGAATCTTGGGACAGCACTACACAATAAGCAAGCTGGTAGGTTGCTGGTAGATTGGGTTTCAAGATACAACATAGCTGTTGGAGTTGCACAAGGGTTGAATTACCTCCATCATGACTGTCACCCACCAGTTATTCACAGGGATATCAAGTCTAACAACATTCTCCTTGACGCTAATTTGGAGGCAAGGATAGCAGACTTTGGGTTGGCAAGAATGATGATCCAAAAGAATGAGACGGTTTCAATGGTGGCTGGATCTTATGGATATATCGCGCCAGGTTAGTAGTAAGTTGTTGTTTACTTGTGCATTGAAAGACTGAATTTTCAAGTGCGCACACACCCGTAAATGATTGACATTAGGCTCATGTTTTTTCTTTTTGGTTTTATTAGAATATGGATACACTCTGAAGGTGGACCAGAAAATTGACATATACAGTTATGGTGTTGTACTTCTGGAGCTCCTAACTGGCAAAATGCCTTTAGACTCAGCATTTGGAGAATCTGTGGACATAGTTGAATGGGTACGAAAGAAGAGGAGCAAAAGAGCCTTGGAAGAAGTACTAGATCCCTCCATAGCCGGTAAGTGCAAACATGTGCAAGAAGAGATGCTTCTTGTACTCCGGATTGCACTTCTTTGTACAGCAAAGCTTCCAAAGGAAAGACCATCAATGAGGGACATAGTCACTATGCTTGGAGAGGCTAAACCCAGAAGGAAAAGCATTTGTCATAACCTAGTACACGACGGTAGCAAGGATAAGCCAATCTTTACCTCCTCCCCGATACTAAGCCTTCGGTAGCAACGATTAGTTTTTGGTTAATATTTGAATTTTCCTTCTGCCTCTGATGCTTAGTGAAGAAAAATGCCCAGAACCTCAATCAATTCTTACATACAAACAGCAAGCTAAAATATGCACAAAGCTGTAGATGACGGTCAGGATTTGTCATTTCAACCACTTTCCCATCTCAGAACATCCAAAATCCCCATGTTGACTTTTTTTCTTCTTGTTTGACTAGTTTCAAGTATCTACCTAGATACAAATTTCTTTGTTCCGTAATCTAATCGACTACCGTGTTGATGGTTTCGCAACTTGGAATTCTCTCTTCAAGAGATAATTCTGGTTATGCTTTCTTCCTTTACTAGTTTAATTGTCGCACAATCAATACACGGGGAGTAAGGGCTTTGTCCATAACAACATTTTTTGGTATTTCAATAATAAAAACAGTTATATAAGAAAAATTATATGACCAAAGTTAATCCAAGAAATAAGGAATATATTGCAACTTATAACCATTGTTTCTCGATGACTAGAAGTTTAACCATATATTTCGGCAGATATGCTTGTGCATTCAAAGTAATGATTACATATTGATCAAGCTGGGGTATGGAATAAAAAGCATAACATTAGAATAAACAATTTATAATACAACGTTAATAAAAGCTATTGGGGTTTTCCTAACATTAGGAAATGAAGGCTGAGAAGGAAAAATGCCATCTCTTCTCATCCAAATAAGAACATGGGGCACGATAAATATAGAGCATGTTGCATTGTACACCAACCATGCTTATATAACCTGGGGTTTTAGATCAAACTGTGACCCATACTTAAACGGTATCAAACTTATCTAGGCTACTACTAGAGCACTCCCTGATGCACTTCCTCCTTCAAGGAAGCTGCCAGATGTTGGCTGGAAAAGAGTGGAGAAAAAGTGAGATTGATCCCTAGACAGTACTGGGGAATGGAAGGTTATTTGACTGTAAATTCTTTATGTAACCACACCATTTACAAACAATATACATACAGATAAAATTAAAATACTATTTATCTAAGTTCATAAATTTGTTTAATCAAAATATATAGTTATTGTTTTTATTGAACATTTTCATTAATCCTAAATACTATAACACATTATTAATTTATAAATGTAGTAAGATGCTTCCCATTTCTTAACCCTCCAACTCATGAAACTTTGCATGTTGTCATAGTTTTCTCTCTAACTCCTCTGTCGCTGCAAATAACACTCCTTCGTTCTTTGAAAATGGACCCTACTCATGAGTTGGAATCCAGAATTACATTCGACCAGAAGTAACGCGAATGTTACTTCTGCCAAACAAAATTTTGGATGAAATAATTATTCAGGACCCCCCTCTCTCTGTCTTAAGCTAAAGCTATCACGACCCAACTCAAATTGTGCTTTCCTACGTTTGATGCACATGGAAAATAATTGGCAGATCCAAAGTTTTCAGACTGATATCCATGAAAATGGACCCTACTCATATTTAAGGGTAATAATCATGTACCTCTCTATCAGGAAGTTCACAAAGGGAAAACGGTTCTTTCTCCTTGATTCCACCATTAACTTCAGCAATTCTTTCCAAATCCTGCTAGAAAGTGAGTAATTATGCTATTAACAACAGAAGAATATCCTTGAGCATATCCAAAAATTAACAACAGATTTTGAAAGGAAAATGTACGAAAAATAGCAGGAGGAGCTAGTAGATTGGGAATTCGATCAAGATATACTAATGCTGCTTTAGTTTTCTCAGGCACAAAAGCATCATGTATACTTTATGAATTTTCATAATCACTAAATAAAGAGAAATATAGAGAATAACTATACCAACGAATCTAGCTGAATTTGAATACAATATATGAGGATTACTCTTTAACGCCGTACAGGGTTTGGTTTCTACTTTCTACTCCTACCAAAATAAACAAACTGGATATAGCAAATAGGTAATCAGCTTGACGTGCTACATGGTATTTGTGGGACTCATTTAGTACTAAGCACTTGTCTGGATTAGATTCTGTAAGCTATAGAATCCCATTTGTGACAAAAGTAATGCATTGAACAGCGTGTACTGATGTTCAAGTAATTTGAGAATTGACTCTCACTTTCCAATGGATGGAGCCAGAATCACATTTGAGATAAGTGGGAAACTGTACCTTCTCCTAGCCAAAATCAATTCTGTCACGTGGGACCTGCTAATTTTTCAAAAATATCCCTAATATCAATTTTACCAAATGAGGCCCAGTATTTTATATTATATATGTTTTAGTAATTAGACACTTCAAAGGTAATTTTCTCTTAACATTCCAAACAAATTAATCAACATAATCAGTTCTCTTCAAAATCAATTCTCCAAATGTAAACCAACCCAGTCTAGAACAAAAGAAAAGTGAAACAGTCTAGAACCAAACATTTGGCTTTTGGACTGGTAATTTTTCCTATATTCATAAGATGACCTTCATATTAAGTGGTCAAACGAATCACAATTTGTAGCAAATAATGCAACCACTACATTCTTGATTGGATATTATATAATGAATTTACAAAAAAAAGGGGGCGGGGGGAACTTTAACAGAATATTTGATCATACATCCTCGTGTTCGTTTAGATTTCAAAAGATTTCATAGGACATGTTGAAATTTCTGGGCCAAACTCCTTGAAAAACCAGCTTGTCAAAGGGAATGATGCCACGTCCTTATATACAACACTTAACCAAATTACCCAGGAGATGTGTGACTTTTAACAAAACACATGCACCTAAATGCTTAAGAAAAAATCTCAAATCAAGTCAATGAACTAATAGATGTAGCACCTCAGGTGCACTAAGAAGCCTATACCTTTCCAGTCAAAATTTCGAACTCAAGTAATTCCTCCACAACCTTTTCAAGTACCAGTCGATTTTTCTGCAGCATTTCTTTTGCCTTTTGATATGCCAAATCAAACATCTAGAAATATGGCAAAAATGGTTAGATATTTTTCCATACAATAAGTAAAATTTGTCCTGACATATTGGGTACCTTTTCAACTTTATTTGCCATCACATGCTCATGGTCATCCCCCATGCTTAATGCTGTAACCTATGTTAGCAGAACACATCAGAACAGGCCTACACTAAACCAACATTAAAAAAGTTCACCGTAATGAAGGGTTTTGATTCTTTTGAAGAAAAAAAAGGAGGAGAATATTTCAGCCGGTTGCCTTTTTTTTTTTTTATGCAGTTGTCATGGTAATCCCCCATTAGTTCATTTACCAAAGCTCCCTCTCTTATTACAAAGCAGACAACAGTAATCTCCAATCTACATAAACAACTACCACAACTTGTTAAATTAGCATGGTCTCCACCAATGTTCTGAAAACTGGACTACACAACCGGGAAATCAAAAACAGATTAAAGTTGCTCACCTCAATTCAGTAATTTCACTTTAAAAAGAATATATTAAAGGCTGTCCGAGAAAGAGAAAGACAGACATATTAGTATTTTTTAATGTTAAAACTAAGACAGATACTTCAATGTAATGATTAAATGTCACACTGTTTAGATGCAAAAGCTCATTTCTTCACCAAGGACAACTCAATTGGATGTAAAAATGGTGTATACCGCATTAGTATGGTAATAGATTGCAGGACTGTCATCTGGTCCCCACCCATACTGAATGACCATTCTTGTTGCTATCTGTTGTAGAAAAGGAAAACATAAAGTGAAGTGATCAGATTTGTAATGCTCAAAACAAATTCTTGCTATAAGTAATTTATTTTTATACAAAAAGAATTTATTGATGAGAAGAGAAAACAGTACAAAAAAATAAATTTTTTTTATTTCAGTAATTTCACTACCAAAATAACATAAAACGTGAAAACAAGAAAAAATCTTATCTGCATCAAGTAAAACACAATTCCAACCTCTTGCGCCTGCTGTATCTCATAAGAAGAAAGGAAGTTTTCTTCCCCGAAAGGAAGTAGCATTTGGGATGCAACATATGATCCAAAACAAAACACAAGTTTCTTTTCAAGATATGATCTTGATTCAGAATTCCCATTAATGGAACCTTCATTTGTCGCTTTTGTGATTTTTGTACATCCAATTCCCTGCATAAAAAAGAGTGAGAATATATCATTATTAATTTGGACTTAAATCTGTATAGATTTCAATCAGTTACCCCTTAATCAGCCTCCCAATTACTCTTCCTCTAGCATTGAATGCTTTTTTTCCTCTCTCTAATAATTTCTTCTTTTGTACAAAAAAACTGACAGTGCTAATAAGCATAAAAGGTATTGAACACAATGAAAGAATGAGGTAAACATGATGCACCGTTCATATTTGGAGTCTTTAACTGGTCTCAGGACCATCTTTTATTCATGGAATGCATCTTATAGAAAATAGGGCGCAGAATACAAAACTCAAATCTCATCAGAAGTACTTTTTTTTTCCCACAGCGCAAAGAGCCTTAATCTTGCCTGTTTTTGAAATCATTGATGTATGACTATTGCTGAATATTTACATCAACAGTGCAAGCTAGTTCCCCTCTGGACTACTCACAGTCACATATAATGTTAGATCTTATGGCACATGCATCCTTGTCTTCAATTTGAGAAATAGCACATTTTTTCAAAAAAAAATATCTCTTCTAGCATTAAAAGTCCTGCCTGGAGGTCAGACACTAAAAGCTCACACATATTTTGTTCTGGAAGGAAGCAGAGCAATACTGAAGAATTATGTACAAAGTATTGCTTCAAACAAAGAGTTTACCCTTTTCCAAAATTTAAAAGCAGACTAAAAATGAGTATGACTAACCTGCCACGACAGAGGTTCAAGCCATAAATTATCCACGACATCAAAATTTGGTAAAAGAAGAGCAATAAGGCCACGACCAGCAGCCCAGACAGCATGTGGAAACTTGGTTTCCCTTGTCCACTGAACATCAAAGAAACTCGTTTTAACTCATTTCTTATAGTAACAGATGGAAATTAAATTTGGACATCCATAAAGGAGAAAACTTGGACTGCTTCTAAGTTCAAATTCTAAAATAGAAGAAGAAACTCAGTAAAGTTGTATACAAAAATATAATAGAGACTTTGAGTAGACCACATAACAAGCATTATGGACAAGATAGTTTCTTACATCAAGTGGAGGGCTCAGAAGCTCTATCCCATTACTAATCTGGCCATATGGTTCCATCAAATCAACAACATGCTGCAGATCTTCTTTCGTCAATATTAGTCCCAAATGATTCACTAACATTTTGCTCAGCTTCTTGAAAACTTGGGTCTTCCGCACCCATGTGGGGATCATAGAACTGAAAGTCTAAGCAGAAGCAATAAATAATCATTTTCCTTCAGGACAAAGAAATGGGTATATAGTTAGCATGGGACAGGATAGCATTTTTGGCTTTTATCTGATTTTCTTCTCATGGTTGCTTCAAAGGTGTGTCTCTTTTGGAAATACAAGTCAACTATATTTATTATCACTATTAATTATAATAACCATTTTATTAAAATAACATATTATTTATCAAACCAATACTAATTAACGCATCCTTAACCAGTACCCTAATTAGCAAAAACCTATAAAAAAAAAATAAACTAATATTAGCAATGATCTTACTAGTTCAACGAAGTTAAATTTTCTTCTTCCATAAAAATAGGAAGTAACATAATCAGCAAATTCTTACTGCAAAGAAACTACAGTAGCTCATTAGTTCTTCAGTATCAAGAACTTTGCTCCTGAAGGCACTTCCTTCTAAGGCCACAGGAACAAGTTTTAGTTCAATAGGTCGTAAAAGTGCCGTCTTCTCAGCAACCTGAAAATGAACAGTTTTTTAGCCCACAAAAGGAAAAGAAAAATGGAATAATCTTTTTGAATTCAAAGGTGAAGAACAACAATTGGTCAAAACCAAGGAATAAGAAACTAGTAAACAGCATTTAAGGACACAAGGATGGGTAATAATATCTATTGTTGGATTGATTCATTTTCTATCAGCTTAGGCTATTGCAACAATCAGTTCTTCTCTCTTAATAAAGTCTTCTTTTATCCGAAAGAAAAGAAACAAAAAGAGGAAAAAATATTCCAGGGCAAACAGTTAAAAGTATAAAAAACCTAGACATCAAGTGAGTACAAGTTCAGTTAGATTGTTTACAAGAAAGGACAAAAGAAAATTAGAAAAAAAAATGCAAACTAGATGTACATAACATATTACAATAATTTAGGATAAACCTTTTTCCAGTCTACATAATCAATGAGCTGATCATCCATGGCTTCCTTCGCTGCAAAGTACAATATTTTCTCTCTCTCTGCTTGCGTTGGTCTTTGAAGATGAAATATTCTATCCATGCGACCTGGCCTCTGCAAGGCCTCATCAATTTGCTTGAGACTTCTAGTAGTAGCCATCAAAACAACCCCATCTTGTTTCTCAAATCTGCAAGATATAACAACAATTGGAATTGGGAAAACTCTGCACTGCATAGCTATTACTGATATATGAGCTTGTAGCTTTTTATTTTCATGGTTAGTAGACAAGCTTACAACTTTTAAACCTATTCTCCAAATGATTATGCAATTAAGATAAAAAGAACTAAGGTTGGCAATACACTAAACGATTTGAAGAGCTAAAGATTTTAATAAAAGTATGTACAGCAAAGAAAAAGTTAAAAAGGAGAGGAGATAGAAGCAAGTTTTCTCCTATGCTTGCAAGTATTTTATTTTTTGGAAGTAAAAGAAGAAATTTGTTTATGGCAACTTGTATGGAATAAAGTTGTTTTTACGGCTTTGTTGTGGGTGTCGGCTTGTAGTTTTTTCCCCCTCCTTCTTGGGTTGGGGAGGGGAGTTCTTTATTTGGACCAGTAAAGAGATTGGAGAGCCATTTTTATCTAACAGCTCACCTTTTCTGGTGTTTATCTTTTGACTATTTCTTGAAGGATTCTTTATCATATCTGTATTCTTCTTCTTTCTATTTATAAATTATTCTTTTAAGAAAAAAGAATTAGGTTAACAAGAAGAGAACACTCTGGATTTTCATGACATAAACACCCTTAGAAAGACCATGGCCTGAACACCACAAAGAGGCCAACTGAAAATTTGAGTCCAACAGTCATAAAATTTCTAAAATCTTTGTCGTAGATTGTGGATTTCACTCTACCCAAAGACACTATATTACAGAAAATCTAGTGCAGCTCCACAAGCTACCTTCTTTTACAAGTGATAGCTGTTGGCGTCTTATCCTCCTCACTGCTCTTATTCAGTCTTCAAATATGAGACTTATAGAACATTTAGGGTGCAATTAAACTCATATTTCTATTACATCTTAAGCATGAGAACTTGTGCTATTACCAGTACTTCTTCTGTTTTATTAAAATTCTCTTTCTCAATCACACAATGGAAGAACCCAAAAATGATAATTACCCATCAAGTTCCACAAGCAATTGATTAATGAAAGCCTCATGATCTTGATTTTTGGTATGGATAAACTTGCCACGTACACCAGCAAACAGATCAAAATCCTCCACAAATATGATCACAGGAGCCTACAAATGGCTACAAATAAATCAGGACAAGAGAAGAGATAGATAATCTAGAATTGACATAATGTATATTCCTATCAAAGATTGGCAAACACTTATACTACTTGCTTACAATAATTTTGACTGATATAACTATCAGATGATGAATATAATAATAATTTGAATAAATACTTCAGACCAGCGCTATGTGACAACAAAAGCTAAATCAAAGTTGTCCATGTGAAGTTCATATTACAAGACAACTTTATTTCCTGCGAATTATATATTTACTTTGGACTACAAACCTATTCCACAGAAAAATTAACGAAATCTCCATTCATAAGAGTGAAAGTGTAATAAAAGAAAGAGAAAATAATATTAAAGAGGCCTAAAGAGGATAACCAAATCCCTTGCTGTTTGAAACAATTCGCGAACATTTGATGCACTTTGTCCAACCCACAGCCCAGCCTCCAGTTGTTGGGCCTTAATTTCAACAACAGGTACCCTAGCTTCTGCAGCTATAGCCAGTGCTAGAGATGTCTTTCCTGTGCCCCTCTCACCTACAACAAGAACCCCCTGCAATATAAAAAACAGTTCCCAAGAGCTGATCTTAGCAGGCTATATAGGATGCAATGCATGCAGTTATTATGTGATGAATGTGCACCACCAAAACTATGAAATGCTGTTCAATTTTCTCTTTTGTAGGTAGGATAATCTAAATTAAAACCATATATTTCTAGTTATTATAGAAAGAGGAAATACCACTCATCAAAATTCAGCACTACATTCGGATCTAAAGAAAATGATATGACAGTAGGATTCAGTAGTAATTGCAGCAGAATCTTACACCATGTGCATATGAAGCATACAGAAAAGGATCCAAGAAGCTGCCTCAAAAACTTTCCTTTCCTATTTTGAGCCAAAAGAGAGTGGATGGGGGAAAAATTAAGGAGAATTATTAACTTAAGATTCTAGAGCTTTTCTTAAGCTTGAGTGGACCCAAAAAAAGGGGTTTCTTCAAATGTGTTTTGAGTAATTTCAGGGTTTCTTTGGCTGAAAACATGAAATTTATGTATTGCATCAAACTACTAGGGAAGAATCTAATGGTTGATGGAGAGAAAATAGAGACAATGCTAATGTCACATTATTGCAACAATAAATAAAAAACCCAAAAAAAATAAAATAATGTCCTGTTGTGTTGATAAATATTCATGATAATAACATACCCGAGGTGGCCTCGCACCCATTTCTTGAAAGGCCCTAGGGTTTTGCAAAAATGCCACAACTTCGTTGATTTCCTCTCTCATAGACTCGATACTAGCAAAGTTCTTCAATGGTATTGGTGGTTTCTTCACCCTCTGCAAACCAGCAATGGATCTTACAGTTTTTTTCCACAAAAAAAAATAATGTTAAAACAACAACAAAAATATTTAATTGCCAAGTTTTAACCTTCATCTGTTCAAAAGCCGTCTTTATAGGATCAACGCCAGCCTTTCTATTATGCTTGATTCTTCTCAATTTCTGATTCATGTATGACTTCTGCAATAAAGTAATACTGCCTAATCAAAAGTCGAATCATGCTACCATAAGATTTATTCATGGCCTTTAAATTATATCCTTGAGCGCACATGCGGATGAACCCATAACAATATTAAATTTAACTTGTCTTAGACTAACTAAAATAATATAAGGAAAATGAAAATAAGATGATGTTACCAGCTGCCTAGATTTTGCAATCAAATTGTATGATTCACTGATCATGCAGTCAAAAATTCTCCAGAAAGCTAGATAGCAATATTATCAGATAATCCAGAAGCAAAAGGAAAAAAAAATACCACTCGCCGCAACTTCTGCAAGTTTGGATCTCTTCGTAAAGGGCCATAACCAAAAAGACTTGGAACTTTTCTAATAAAAAATTGGAACACATGAAACCAAAAAAACCCATATATAGCAGTTCTGATGAAAGACCAAATAAACCATCGGGCATCATCTGTTTTCCTGGATTTGAAATTCAACTCTGCCTGTGATTGCCATTTCAAATACCATGTTGATTCAACTGTCTGATCTATTTCCTCTGGCCAAGCCATCCCCAATTGCATCCTCACCTGTAAAATAATGAAAACAGAACTTTAAGGAATTCATTACAAAAGACTAAACACCCAAGATGGCAAGTTATGAGCTCAAGGATACCGGGTAAGGAACTAAAAACTCCACAATAGGAAACACTATCATCATCAGTATGTCATCAGTTATATTCGTAATTTTCTTGAAGACCCAATTTCTTCTGTACAATGCAATTTCAGAATTCCATAACCCACTTAATAACTGATAAGAAACCCTTAATGTCAAGAGAAACTGTTGATGGATAGCCAACTCTGAGAAAGGAATCCACATCAAATGAACTGTTGTTGGAATACCACAGGCGAGCATTTTCATGTACAGCCCATCAAATCCCCCAAAATCTTCAAAGAGCATATCGTATTCCTGGAATAAAAAAGCATACTGATAATCATCATACAAGAAATAAAACAAAAAGAAGATCTCTCTATAAGAAAAACAACATATAAATTTATAACCTTTATGTCAACAAAAAAATCTTTCTCCTCCCCCTTTAGTGCAAGATACATGGCACCCCAATCATGTCTAATCCGGGCATGCTCTATTAGCCTTTTGGAGACAGCATAAGGAAGAGCCATTGGATCCATTTCCCATCTTTTTTTCTCTTCATTGTACCAAGTCCTTGACACTACTCTATCTCGGTCCATAAGAATCCGTTCCTACAATGAACAATTTGTAACTAGTGAACAAATACAGTTACGGCTGACAACAAAAATCCAACAAAAAGTTCAATCCAACTACTTGTGGAAGAAACAAATGTGAACAGATGATATATCCACCACAACCCCCCCCCCTCCCCCCCAAAAAAAATCTGACAAATTGCTCCACTAATGTGTGGAGAACAAATTCGAACAACTTATATCAAATGCAATGTACAAGATATTTGATAAACCAAAAAATATTATTAATAGATAAAGAAGGAAAAGCATCAGATATCAATATGACCTGTTCATTTTCCATCTTCATGAGTTAGTGTATTTATGATACATATTTACGTTTCTTAATTCCATATATACACACACTAATAATTATTCAAAGAAAAAGACAGAACCAAGGTGCCTAACAGTCATAAAATAAAGAAAAATAATCAGTTGTACTTTGTGCATGTGAAGGTCAACTCATTTTGTCAGCATAAAATTGAAAATTACTTGGATGTACCCCCTTGGTACTTTTAATGCAATTATTACTAAAAATATCATTGGGCAAACTGAATGTTATTTGTTAATATAAAACACCCAATGGGACGAGCCAGTAAAATTTTTAATTATAAACATATATAGTTCAATGACGTATCAGTAAAACTACATTGAAAAAGTGATGTGGAACCTGTCTTTTGGCCACATATTGCCTGCCAAACTCAGCATCTTCTATTAAATTCCGTTTTAATTCTGCCTTAGCTTCTTTGCGCCATTTGTTCCAACCATGGTACAAATGGAGACTAATAGCTTTAGGAACCACGACCTCCTTATTTCCAAATATCCACTTCAACTCAACTTCAGGAAAACCCTTCACCACCTCATCTTCTGGTGAGTAAATAATACAGCGATTTTCCTTGCCAAACTTCTTCATTTTATTTCTTATCCGAGCCTCCAAATTTCTTTGCATCTCCCTTGAGTCATCAAGGCCTTTTCTTAAACGTTGAGCCAAATCAATAGAGTCTTGATGAAAGAATGATCCAAGATC
>JASKGM010000001.1:11754241-11779639 GCA_034509205.1 Ceratonia siliqua | reverse complement strand
TAATAATTTGAAAGTATTAGTTTATATATATATATATATATATATATATATATAAACTAATACTTTCAAATTATTAAAGCTACGTTTGTTTATATATAAAGCAACAACAATGAACTAAAATTAATTTTTTAAAAGAATAATTAGAATAAAGGTAGTTTATTAAACCAATCCGTTTACTTTTATATTTTTTGGTTTATTATATTTAAATAAAAAAATATCCTTGCTTAAATATAATTTAAGTGATATTGTTTAATATTAAGATAATTTTAAAATTAAAAATTCAAATTTTTATTTGTATTTACTGATAAAAAAAAGTTATTTATTTGTATTTATTGATAAAAAGAAAAAATATCAAATTATTTAATTTTTTTTGACTGATTATTTTATTTTAATATTTTATACTTGTTGAGTAAATTTATAAAGTTGGGGTCAAAATAATATGGGTAATTTTATTTTTTTAAGTATTTATTTTATTTTTTAATATTAATAAATTATTATTTATATTATAATTTTTTTTAAAATTTTTAAAATTTTTTTATATTTTAAAAAAATTTTATATTTATGTATAAATAATATTAAAAAATTATAGATAAATAATATAAAAATTTTTTAAAAATTATATAATTTAAATAATAATTAATTAATATTAAAAAATAAAATAAATTAAAATTAAAAAATACATAAATTAAAAAATCGAAATATTATACATAGCAAGCGCTAAATAATATTGTTATTTGTTAATAACATTTTCCAATGTCCTTCCCTGTTATAAAATAACCTAATTTTCGCGTACGGATAATTCTCTTATTTGGGAAGACGAAAGAAAAGGAAAAATCAAAAGGTAAGCAACACCGGCTCTGCACACACGACCTATTTGCAGGCCGCAGTGGTGGTGCTTCTTTCCAACCCTTTCTACCTAAACCTAAACTGTCAGAAGCCATTACCAAAAATTCAACCGTATCGGGCTCTGCTCGAGCAATTAAGGTATTATGCTTCCATATTAGCATTGATTTCTGCAGATTTATTGCCCTATTTCGGTGAAAGTATCGCCTGGTTTTGAAGTTCTGGTTGGTCCTAGGAACATGTCATAGGTAGATGTGGTGTCTGTTTTGTCTTACTCTTCGGCCTCCCTTAAGCTATTTGTGTCTGTGATGGTACTTCAGATACGCAGGCAATGTAATAATTTTCTTAGTGTACTCTTTTTTCTGGACAGAAAATTGATTTGGTACATTCAGTGGTCCTGCATAGCAATTAGATCGTTCTCTGCGATTTTTACAATCTTATAGAGCGCCAGTTGGCTTGCTATTGTCAACAGGCTTTTCCATTGAGTGGATAACGACATTAGGTTAAAAATTTTCCTTTTAGCTTTGCTAGGTTATTTTTTGCTCCATTTTTTGGTATGCAAAAGCTTTTACTCTGGTATGGCTTTGGAACGATGTTCTTGGCTGGCTATGATTATTTTCCCGTCTTTTTGGTGTAGGTTGCTAGTTGAAAATCTCTCCCACACCCCGTGGCCATCAGTTTTACCTGGATATAGGGTTCCTCCTTGATAAATGAAGGTAGATCGGATTTGGACTAAGTTTTAGAATGGGATGTCCTAGGAGGTAGAACTTTCCTTGTTGTCTGTTTATAATCTTGAGACTATCGAACATTTCCCCTACGATTACATGGAAATGTCAGCATATAACGGTCCTCCAGAGTCAGCCTGTACATGATTTTATTTGCTGGCAGATAGCACAATATGATCTTCAAAGCATACAAACTCCTTGATTTAATATGTTTACATTTGCTTAAGAATTAAAGATTCTTGTTAAAGAAACTGCTATTATTGTTCAATTTAATGGGTAAGAAGTAATGGTTGTGTCATTGCCATGGTGAAGATTTAATGCAACTAGTTATTTTCCTTTAAAATGAAAATCAACTAGCTAACAGTTTATTGCCTTAAAATGAAGACAAATGAACAATGCTGATCTGTTTAAGGAGAAATTATGTATAATTATATCGACTGTGATTATTTATATAGATATTAAAAAGAAAAAATACAATGATGTTGACAAAGTTTCTGAAGTATAGATATTTTGATACATTTAGGACAATTTTCCCTGACATGCAAAAAAAAAAGAAAAAGACAATACTAAGGAGGTTTACAGAGAAGGTTTATTTATTTGTCCTCTTGATGTGACTTTGCTAAAGATGGAGGGAAAAACTGAGGAAGTCGAAGATATCAAGAGTGCTTCTAGTGGTTCTTTCCTTGACGATTCAGATAATGGGTCTTCAATTTCTGAAATAGATGACAGAGTGCATCTTGAGGTGAGTCTTCTAGATGCTTTCTTTCTCGCCTTTTTTTTTGTCCCTAAAGAATTTGATAATAAAAATTTGTTTTCTCATATAAACAATGTTAATGCTTTTAAGCTTTTAGCGTGCTTTATTTGTCAGAGTTCATGTCACTATGCAGGAACCTTTGACTGAGGAAGAAATAGAGGACCTGATTGCTGAGTTGTTAGAAGTTGAGAGTAAGGTATCATGATGTATTATTCTACTTAAGCTCATGCGTGCGTCCATGCGTGCGTGCACATATTCACAGGCAAAACATGCAATATTGGTAGATAGATAATTTGTTAAATAATGCACTATAATATTATCCCCTTTCAGGTATAACTGGTACATCCCAAATTATATCTTCTCTTTATATTGTATCTAATTCCTTATTATAATTTCTTCCCTTTTTTTATGAATGACGTCCAACTCTTGTTTTGGATAAAAGAATAATCTATTGAGCGAACGAAGAAATTTTTAAGAACAACTGCCGACTTTTTTTATTCATTATAGAATTTTAAATATTTTTGGCTGAAAGAAGACATTTTATTAGAAGGAAAGTAGATAAATAAAGCATTAGAGTATAAGATATCCTTTTATAGGAAACAATTAAACAAGAAATCAAGAAGCCATACAAAAAGAAAATATGCATTACCTAAGCACACCTGTTTCTCTGCTTATCCATCAAGAGAAACCCCTAAAAAGTATAAACAATTCCCTAGCTAAATGCCATAAGGATGCCGAAAAAGTCACTATATTCCATAAAAGATGTGGAGCCAAAGATTTATCCTTAAATTCAAGCATTTCTCTCTAGCCGAGGATGCCAAATATTTGCGTACATTACAACATGGTTGTTAAACTCTCGAGTTAATTGAGTTTATGAAACACAAGCAATTGGGCTTCTTTTTCTAGTTTCTGAATTTCAAAGCACTAACCCCACTTTTCTTTCATTACTCTGCCCCAGCCTAGCCCATAAATTAAAAAAATTAAAAAAGACAACCCAAAGTGATGTGATTTTCTCTGCTGCAATTAGCAATACTGTAGAAATCCTCATCAACTGTCATGGTACAAAATGTAACAAGCCTCTTCGACCTTTATTTGAAAATCTTTGTTGAATTTTCAATTTACGTTGTAATTTTGTGGTTATATTATATATGAATTTTAGTTTTATAATGCAATAAAGACTCTTGTTATTTGTTTTCTCCATTTTATACTGTATTTTAAGTATTTTTTTATGAGTATGTATATTTCATTATCTATATATTAAAGTATGTAAATTCTTACAAGTTTACGATTCGAGTTTACAAGTCGAGTTTATCGCCTTCTTATGAGTTTACTTAAACGAGTTTAACAACAATGCATTACACAACAGCATATGCCATGCTCTCTTTGCATCTGGCAAAGCCTTTGAAATGACATAATAGAAATTGTTCCAAATTTGCATGATATAAATACAAGAGTCTACACCATTTATATCTAGCAGCTGGACAGTGTTAAGAATAAATAACTATCAGAACAAAAAAAAAATCAAACAGAAGGAGTGTTTTATGTGGCATGTAAACATGCAATAAATAACTTTTTTTTTAATTAATTTTGCACATGCATCACAAGGTGCAAACAGAGGTTCTAATATTTATTTTAGGCTGCAGAGGCCCAAGAAGCTCTTGAAGAGGAGTCTCTTGCCAAAGTGGAGATTGAGGTTAGGCAAGAGTTGGGGCAAACTCTTCAAGGGGATGATGTTAGTTTCTCGCTTTGTCTGTAACTTTATAGTTCTCAATATTTTTTCTTCTGATTTGTGTCTTTATGTGTCTGTAGTTGGAAACTGCCGTTGCAGATGAGATGACTACTTTAAAAGAAGAGTGGGAAGCTGTTCTGGATGAGCTTGAGACTGAAAGTGCCTACTTACTGGTTTGCTCCTATCTTAATTATTTATTTATTTGATAAAAGAAGAAAAATTGTAGAGAGAAAAGGGGAAAAGGATAAGCTGTCCTCCAATCCAATAAACGAAATTTTAACAAAAGAGTACAAAAGTAGAGAAAGTCACAAAAGCTCAAGTAGTTAGCAATGCTGCCTAACTTCTTTGCATATCTGAGAGAGATACTCCTTTAAAACATCCATGTGTCATCTCCCTCTTTTTTATTAGCCGAAAAAGCGGCCCCGGGGGGGGGCTCAAACAGTTTATATAAGCTACAAATTTTGGGACATTTACTATTCTCTAAATGCCAGCGCCTTCTGCTTGCAACTTTGTATATAAATACTAAAAATATATGATGGGAGTATGAATAAACCCAAGAGTAAAGAGGGTTCAGCAGTGTGGTATGGGTTTCATTTACTGATAGGAATTGGTATTTCATATTCAGTAATTTTGAGCTTACCTCCTCTATATGCAAACATTTTGTGCCTTATGTATTTTCTAGATTAATTGTCATCATGCAAGTTGAAGTTCATCATCATTATGAATGTTATTGTTCTTCATTTTTTGTTCTCATGTTTATTCATAATTTGATATGATTTTGAGTAGGAACAACTTGATATGGCGGGTATTGAGCTCCCAAGCCTTTATAAGTTGATTGAGAGAGAAGCTCCTAACGGTTGTTGCACTGAAGCTTGGAAAAAGAGGAGTCATTGGGTAGGGTCTCAGGCAACTGCTGAATTTGCTGAGTCGGTTGCTGATGCTGAGAATTATCTACAAGTCAACAGGCCTGTAAGAAGGTATGGTTTCTATAGGACATTTTGGATCTTTGAACCTGGCAATATTTAAATATGATCTTTTATGCATTTGTGGTGTTGGTCTAGGCGACATGGTAAACTATTGGAAGAGGGTGCCAGTGGGTTCCTCCAAAAAAAACTTTTTGATGAAACCAATGAGCCTGTAAAGGAAGAAACTGAGGTAGACTGGGGACTCTTCAACAAATTATTTCATGATGGGGGTGATGCTGATGATTCTTTTGGCAGCAAGAACTGGGCTTCTGTTTATTTGGCCAGCACTCCACAGCAAGCTGCACTGATGGGTCTCAAATTTCCTGGTGTCAATGAGGTGACTACTATGTCTTTTAACTGTTCTTACTGCTTCTTTATGTTAGATGTATATGTCAAAGGAATAAAAGGGAAAAAAGGACAGTTAGTCAACGATGAAGTCATTAAATACCAGATCAAAGGTATTGACAGTTATGATATAAATGACATGAATCATTCATGAAAGTCCTTGGAAATTCATTTTACAGGGATAAGATTTTTTGCAGATCAAATGTTTCTTTTTAGGTGGGGGCATCTTTGTATCA
Source organism: Ceratonia siliqua (assembly GCA_034509205.1). Lineage (NCBI taxonomy): Eukaryota > Viridiplantae > Streptophyta > Magnoliopsida > Fabales > Fabaceae > Ceratonia > Ceratonia siliqua. The sequence continues at coordinate 11,774,042 of JASKGM010000001.1, read as the reverse complement.
GGTTTTGGGAGGATACTTGGGTGGGGAACATTCCCTTTTTTTTTGGGCATTCCTAGGCCTCTATTGTCTTTCTTCTTTGTGTAATTCCCCTATTCAGCGCTTTTGGTCATTTCAGGATGCTATTTTCTCTCGGAATTTTCACTTTGTCAAGGATTTTACTGATAGAAATCTCTTCTGCTTCTCCTTGATCCCATTTGCCCTTCCCCCAATTTAGATAGTAGAGTTTGTACTCTTGATTCTTCCTGTGTGTTTTCTTGTAAGCAGTAAGTCCTATTTTCGTTATCTTACATTTTTCTCCTAACAGGGCTTCTTTTCCTCTTGAGAAACTCGTGGAAATCTAAAACTCCCTTAAAGGTCAAGTTGTTTGTTTGGACAGCAGTACTTAATAGAATTAGCACTGATATCATGTTGCAGAGACCAAATTCAGCTTTCCCCACTAATCTTTGTATTATGTGCGTGTCTCCGAATCAATTGCTCACTTATTTTTACATTGTCTGTTGGCTGCTTCTTTATAGAATAAGTTGTTTGGGATCATTGGTAGAATTGGGTGTGCTCTTTGAATATCGGGCCATATCTTTTGATACGGTTTAGAGGTTTTGAACAGAATAAGGATTTCAAAGCGATACGGCAATGTGTGGTCTTCACCATGCTTTGTTGTATTTGGTGGAAAGGAATGCATGTATCATCAAGGGAGTCTTCCTTCCCTTGGTTTTCTTATAGGATAGGGTTTTGTTTGTGGCCTCTCCTAGGTGCTCTGCACACAGTTTATTAAGGGAATGTCCCAATCAGATAAGGGATTGGGCAGTGCTTTTAAAGCCTCTGTGTTTCTGTTTTCTTTTTCTTGTCTTGTTTTCTTTCAATGCATCATTTCAGCTGTTATCCTTAGCAATTTCTTTTTCTAGACAGTGGCCATAAGTTATGAATTTTTTCTATCATACCTTAGTTTACTGTTCAATATTTCTCTTTCTGGAAATACACTTTACCAGGTGGAGGAGATTGATGATGTTGAGGGCAATTCTACCGATCCATTTATTGCAGCTGCCATTGCAAATGAAAAAGAACTAGAACTTTCTGATGAACAAAAGAGAAAATTTAAAAAGGTCTGATTATTTTGACTATCAAATAGTTATGGATTACTGATGTTTCTCAAACCAAGATATTTCCTATAGACATATTGTATGGAAGCCATGTTAAAACACCTTTAATTGTTTGAAAATTTATTCATTATATGTTACGTATGCCTGACAAAATTGATTTATATCCAATAATGTATGGATGTGTCCAGATTATGATATTTCAGAGTGTACGTATTTTATAATTTATGATGACTGCATTTTTTGACTATGGTCAGATGTCTGATTGTGTATTATTTTCTTGTTTTATAATAGGTCAAAGAAGATGATGATGCAATTGTTGATCGGAAGCTTCACATACGTTTGAAACGAAGGAGGTATCAAAAGAAAAAAAAACAGGTGAATTTTATGATTTTTATTCTCCTTTTTTGTTTGGTTGACCCATAAATTTTCTGACATTAATTTCATATCTCTTGTTAGGGTATATTGTTATTGGTAGTTATCAAGATCTTAGATTAGGATTATTCCAGTATTTACCAAATGAATGATCTTGATTATTGATTAGAAGCTTATTTTCTTCTTTAGTCATTATCATATCCTGTTACTAAATCTGAATGTAATTCAGCAGGAAACGTGCCCAAATGACCTGGTGATGGAGAGCCACAAACAGAAGTCTTCACCTGTTGATTGTTCTAACCCTGTTATGAAGGAAGGAACTTGTGGTGATGGGGAAACTGTGTCTGACAATGACATGGAAGTTGGATGTCTGAATATGAAGACCAATAGTAATCTTGACAAAGAAAAGCCTATCTATATAGGCGCTTCACCAGAGCTCTCTAATTCTTCATTGCCTGATGTAATTGAACAAAGAGGCACCAAGCGACTAAATGATGGTGAAGTAGGTACTGATATTAAAAAGTGTCGGACTGTTATTATTGACAGTGATGACGAAGCTGATGCAGTTGAAGATAAGTTAGTTTGGAATATGAATACATTAGAGGACCAATCCGAGACTAAAGAAGGTATTTATACTGGTGTTGTTGATTATCTTCCTTCAGAGCATCTGGATGAGAAATTTTGCTGCACTGTTTGTGATAAAGTGGCTCTTGAAGTGCACCCACATCCTCTTTTGAAAGTGATTATTTGTGGGGATTGCAATTGCTTAATGGAAGGAAAGATACATATGAAGGTATGGATGTAAAAAGCTCTTAATGTATTTTAGTGGAATTTTTCATATGTGGTATATATTTCATTTTTATAATATTAGTAAAACTAGCATTAGTAAAGAAACATTGTTGTTCTACAATTTAATATAAATAAAGTGTACTGTTGTGATAAACGATGTGAGACTTTGTGACTGTTATTTGAGAAGCTTCGTCATTTTGGATAGTAATATTTTTGATAAATCCTCCATCCCATGTTCTGTTAAAGTATTTCTAGAGCCATAAGATGGGTTTCAAATTTTCGTTTGAAATGCTAAGCTATTCTAATAAGACCATGCTCTGAACAGAAGTTGGGAATGGAGGTGTGATTAATGCCAAAAATGAGAAATTGGCACCTTCATGCCCTCTTCTGCTCATGACTTATGGGACACATTATGAGCAGATATATAGTGAGTTTAATGTATCATGTGTTTGCATATAATATGTGAACTGCTTTAGGGAAGTGAAGGTAATTTCTTTCCTCCTGGGACAGGATAGTGTTTATGGCTTCCGTTTAGTATTTGGCTCATGGTTTTGTCAAGGGAGATCTTCTTGAGATATTGGGCTGCTTTATTGCACGCTTGATCATTCTGGTTTTCTGTTTTGTTCTCTTCTTTTCTTTCTATACGAGGCTATCTTATTTTCCTCCCCTGTACTATTCCTTCTTCTTTATTAGAATTTTTTTTTCTTTATAAAAATAGGAGAATGAAGATAATTTCTTCCTCGTATTTCTAATTTATATGTAATTTAATAGTCATTGCTCAAAGGAAGTTTTCTTCATGCCCTGCACCTTATAAGAGTAATCCAGCATGCTGCCTTAAACATTTAGTTTATTGGATGTTGGGTTTGTAACGTGGTTGGTTGGTGTATGGGTTGGAAAATTCTCACAAAGGACTAAGTTTAGTATAGATAGTGAGTTTGGAAAGTTCTTATCAGCTGATTTTTTGCCCTGTTTCTCTTTTCTTTTCCTTCTCTTATGTTGTTCTTGGAAGATATCTTATCCTCTCACTTTGTATTCTCTCTTCTAATAATATCTTCTTTTATAATAATAATAAACAAAATTTATTAGATGCAGTCATTACAAGTTCTTATTGGAATATATATTTCTTTCTTTCGGAACCTTAAAGACAGAGAGGCTTTAAATCTGGCTTTGTTACTGGCCTGCTGGATTCTTTTCATAGTTTAACCATTTGTGACAAAAGAATTTGGTCCTTGCATCCTTCTGGTTCTGATTCTTGTAAATCTCTTCTTTAACACTTGATTCAGACTTGAGGTTGTGTTACTTAATAGGATCAACACAAATGGTATGTTATTGGTGTGAAGGCCATATAAGGCTTTATCTCTTGAGATTTGTGATTAGCAGTGCACACTTTGGAGCACTTTTCCTCTTATTTTAAAGGTTTTGGGAGAAGAAAGGTGTGTAAGCCTTTGTCGAAGTGTGCTCTGTTTGCGGGATTATTGTGTATTTAGTTGGTACGTAATGGTAGAGTTTCTAACCCAATATAGGAAACCCTTGCAGCTTTTTTGGGGTAGAATTTTACTCTTGGCATCCTTAGGGTTTTCTGCTAATGGTTTCTTAATGGGGTTTTCTATAGCAGAGGGATAGGGGAGAGCTCTTTGGAGCTAATGTAGTTTATTCTTCTTAATTTTATTGTTCTTTGCCTATTTTAGGATGATTTCTTAAGTAAGAACAGTTGTGACCCTCAGCTGTGATTTACCTGGATTGAAGATTTTGGTGATCATTTTAGGTTAGAGGTTAAGGTTAGCTGGGTATGAAAACTTTAGTTCCAATATAAGAAGTTATGAGTAGAAAGAACTCTGTTAATTATGATTATGTTAGTGTAGAACAATGCGCAACGTACTTCGTTGTGGTATAGCTAGCTTGCTTGTGTTAATCTGGTTATGGACATTGCTATGGACAATTTAACATATTTAATTCTAGAAATGCAGTGAATTTCTCATTTCTGTTCTGTTGCATTTTAATTGGAACTTCTATTGAACTAATTACTTGCCACAGGATCTGGATCCTGATTGTTCCGAGTGTTACTGTGCATGGTGCGGAGAAAGCAGTGAGTTAGTCAGTTGTAAATCGTGCAAAGTGTTATTCTGCAATAACTGTATAAAGAAGAATCTAGGTGCTGAATTTCTTTCTGAAGTTCAAGCCACTGATTGGCATTGTTGTTGCTGCCGCCCTAATCTCTTGCAAAGATTGTCATCACAACTAGAGAAAGCCATGGGATTGACCGATATATTAGTTTCCAGCTCTGGTAGTGATTCAGATAATTCACATGCAGAGATTAATGCTACAATCAGGTGCAGTGGTCCTATAGATTTCTATTATTTAAATAGTAGACTGCATGTAAATTTTCTTTTGTTTCAATTCCTATAGGATGGATTTAACTTCTTGAAATTTTCTAATCTGATTTGCACCCAAGATGTAGAACACGAGTTCAAGTCTCTCCTCTTCCTGAGGTTGCTGATTATGAATTAGATAGTCAAAGTCAAATATAAGATAAAAATTATTTCCTTTTATGTAATTTTTATTATTTAAGAAAAAAATGTTTGATGCCTTCAATGCCAATGCCTATGTTTTCTCTCTTAAGTATGCATAAATGGTGTAGATCTTGACTCTCTTACCATTAAAGTTTTAACTTGAAATGAGATGTTATAAATTAATGTCATTGGCTGAGAGTAATTGAAGGTTACAACTGTTTACGTGTTTATGGCCATTGCATTGATATGTTCAGAAAATGGTTGCATATAGAGGTAGATGAAGACGCGTTTATCCCTCACCCTTGGCTAGATGCTCTTTCTGTTTTATTACTTTCCGGAGTGTATGTAATATGTATCAATTGGAAAATATTAATTGGTACTGCAATTTTTGCTTTTATTGATTTTTCTTTTGCTTCTTCATAGATCTTATTCCTAGTCATTTCTTATTGGAATTGGTCATTTGGTTATCTGGTTTGAGATCATGGCATCATGCACATGACATGCTGATTTTTACATGCATTCTTTATGGGGCTAATCTTGCTTCTTCATGCATTAGCTTCATAAAAAGCTACTGATGAGTACCATAGTTGAGTTGATAGGATGCTCGTTATCATATCTTGTCTCATTTTGTTTTTGAATTTTTTTTTTTCAAATATCAGTTCTAAGCGAAAGCGTAAAAAGAAGATTCGGAGGATCCTTGATGATGCTGAGTTAGGAGAAGAAACTAAAAAGAAAATTGCAATAGAAAAGGTTGAATTCTATTAGCCTTGTATGTTATGACCAAACTGGTTTTACTTTTCCAGATTGTTCATTGTTCTTTCTATTTTAATAGGAACGTCAGGAACGTTTGGAGTCTTTGCGAGTACAGTTTTCTGCCTCATCTAATGTGACGAGCTCTGTTGGCTGTAATGGGAATTTATCTGAAGGTGCAAGTATTGAAGTCCTTGGTGATGCGCTAACAGGTTATGTAGTGAATGTTGCGAGGGAGAAAGGTGAAGAAGCTGTCAGAATTCCCCCTAGCATCTCAGCTAAACTGAAAGTCCATCAGGTTATCTTTTAATGTTTGCACTTCCTGCTTTTGGTTAGAAATTTTATTTCCTGCTTGCTTTTCAATTAGGTTATGCATCATTTATTGCATATCAATGGGTAAAAAATAATGGCTTGTATGTCAGGTTGGCACCTTTTTTGTCAGATCTACTGACTTGAGAATTCTAGGATTCTGTCGTTTTCTGTTTGGACTCAACTTTTGATTTGGCATGGTTTTGCCAAGCAAATAATCAGACAATATGGGCAGTTTCTGTCCTGGGAGCTGACATGTTTTCATTTGTTACTCTAGTAAGAAGTTGATTACAGAAAGAGAAAAGTTGTTATATCACTTAAGTTAGGAATAGATATGATCCCTTACTCCTTCACTAGACTTATGTCTTACAATACATCTGAATTTTTTTTTTTCGCTACCTCCTTGAGCATCTCCGAAGTTTTTTACCGGGATTTTTTCCAGATTGTCTTCCCTACACTTGACTTGGTTCTATAATTGCAGATTACGGGAATCAGATTTATGTGGGAGAATATAATACAATCAGTCAGAAGAGTGAGGTCTGGGGATAATGGTCTTGGTTGTATTCTGGCTCATACAATGGGCCTTGGGAAAACCCTTCAGGTATTTTACTCATTTGGGAGCTTTTAATATGTACCTATAATTAGAAGAATGAATTCTGGTTCTGTTGAAATTACATGTGGATGTGAATGCTGTATTCACAGATCTATGTCTTTTTCTGTAAGAAGGTGCTAATTTACTGCACTTGCTTGAGTATAGCTATATATTGTTTTCTTTTCATTCTTCTTTTTTCTTTTATTTTTCTTTTTATTATCTTAAGAATCTTATAGTCAGTTTTTGCAATGTTCCTTGTGTTCTCAAGTTACATCACTACATGGTAATATGCTCTTTTCTGAATTAAACTTAAATCAAATGTAACAAATGTTACGCAACAATATGATGCCTGTTCAGTATGCAGAAGGTATGACACAGTCTTGACAGCATTGTCTTTATTTAAATTGGAACTGTTGTTCTGGTTGTTTCTTTCCTGTCATTATGTTTTAGCTTCTAACTGTCTAAGTTTCTTTAATTTTATTTAAGAGTTGGTTTGGTTTAGTCAACTTATTGACAACGTTCTCTCAGCTGCACATTCTAGTTCTGTATATTTAGTTAGGATTAATGTTCACCATTTGTATATGCTTCTCTTTATTTTTGCTGGTAGATCGTTTAGGTCTGATTGACTGCTCATTCTGAAATTTTAGGTGATAGCTTTCTTGTACACAGCAATGAGAGGTATTGATTTGGGGTTAAGAACTGCACTTATAGTCACACCTGTGAATGTGCTGCACAATTGGCGGAAGGAGTTCATCAAGTGGAGACCTTCGGAATTAAAGCCTCTCAGGGTCTTCATGCTGGAAGAAGTGTCAAGGTTTACTTATTTATTATAAGATTTAATAAGACCTGAAACAACACTAGCCAAGCTTAGTTACCGCATTTGACCCATAACTAGATATTTCCATATACCATTTTATATGAAATTGATCCAGTAACCTGCTTAACACTTCTAACATATTTATTCTGAAAAGTGAAAACATTTCTGAAAGTCAAAAAAACAGAAAATATGATTGGATAATTTGTTTCTAAACAAGTTATAAAAAAGTTGCAGATGAGAGACCTATGATGGCAATGGGAAAGATGGGGGCCGGAAGTAATGTGGTCCAAAATTATTGTAATGCCATTAATTAAACCTTCTAATGACTATAATTCCACATTGACAAGTGTTCTCATAACAATTTTTGAAAACATGTTATAGTTGTCGTTTTTTTATTTTTAAAGCAACAACTCAGAAAATAGTTCCTAAAATAGGCCCCTTGAAAACACCTTTCCCAAACATATTAAAAAAAAAAAACAGGAAATTGTTCTTGAAAACAAAAACCAAACAGGCCCATATAGTAATCTCGATTCTACATTCAAGTATGAGATATCAAGGTACATATCAATCCTTAAATAGGCAGAGCCAATTTGATGACCAGTCAATCAAAGAACTTCAGATCGTCCTAAATTATTTTGTAGTATCTCAAATTTCTTATATATACCCTAATTAGAGTAAAATCCTTAATCCATACGAATAATATAGTATTATTATAATCCTAAAATTCCTTTTCCATATCCTATAATTCATATTCCATACTCCATCAGGGGGGATGATTGATCAAACATATGTACCTTAGCATATTAGCATATTGTAAGAAAAGTTTGTATTTTTGAGGGGGATAACTATGTATCAGCTTTTTTTTTTAATACTTAAAGTGTAAATACAAGCTTTTAAATTTTTTAAAAGTTTAGGGGTTTCTTGATCCATCCCTACCAAACTCTTTCTCCTCTGAATATTATTGAAGAAAAAAAGTTCAACATTTTATTTCTTCTTGAGAATAACTAGACCTTTGATTCTTTTTATATTCCAAATCACTAACTTATAATTGCCTTCTGCCAGGGATAGGAGAGCAGAACTGCTTGCAAAGTGGAGAGCTAAAGGTGGCGTCTTTCTGATTGGCTATACTGCTTTTCGAAATTTGTCTTTTGGAAAGAATGTGAAAGATCGGCACATAGCCAGAGAAATTTGTAATGCTTTACAGGTGACATTCTTTAAAAAATATCTCTTAATATTGGCGTTAATTGCAATTTTACTCAGTCCAACTATCACCCATTAATTTATTGGTTGTCACTGTCAATGCAGTTACTTTTTAATTGATAGACACGCATCATTGGGTATTGTTGCCAACTATCTTAGTGATGCAGGGATGGTGAGGAGGATAGCAATTATCTGTAGAACAGCTCGAACCATAGACTGAAAGAGTAGAAACAGAACTCTAGGGTTCTTCACAGAGGCAAACTCTGATATTTCTCATAAACATATGCTAAAAAACTCACTATTACAGAAGAGATGTAATCTAATATATCAGGGAAGGGGGGATACTGAGCAACTAAAAGGGAGGTCACATGTAGCTCACAAGTTACACTTATAAACACACGAAACACACAACTAAGGGAAATAAACGACACAACATAAGCAGATAAAAGGCAGCATCATAAACATAGGACTACAGGATGCTCCTGCATCACTTAGTATCTATTCTTTGTATAGATCTTATGTATGTGGTTATGCCTGCCTTTGGCATTACTTCAAGCATTTTTACTTAACAAAATATAACTGTTTGGGGAGATTTGGCTCATACTTCTTTTTTCAGTTAATTGTTTTCTCTTAATTTTAACTGTCGGTGATAGTTCAGCAGTGTTGCATAATATGAAATGACTAAATGATCTTCCATAGTGACTTCTTATTTAAAAAATGGAGCCTCAATAGGGTTATGATTATTCTACAAATCATCTATGCCTATAACTCATAAAGCGCTATTTCCTTTCTATTATGAAAATATGTCTCTGCACATCATTAACAATTGCATTTATTTGACAATTTTCACATGTTACTGCAGGACGGACCTGACATACTTGTTTGTGATGAAGCCCATATGATAAAGAATACAAGGGCTGACATAACCCAAGCCTTAAAACAAGTAAAATGCCATAGAAGAATTGCACTGACTGGATCACCCCTTCAGAACAATCTCATGGAGTATTATTGTGTAAGTTTGCGTAGAAGTTATAACTTGGACAGATATTAAGTTATTGTACTTTATGTTTGACTGGGCATTTTATCTGAAACAGATGGTTGATTTTGTAAGAGAAGGTTTTCTTGGAAGCAGCCATGAATTTAGGAATCGGTGAGGCTTTCTTCACCTTCATTATTCCGATTGTTATGGCGTTGTAGTATATGAATGTATCTGAGAAATTCTTTCCTGTATGTGCAGCTTCCAAAATCCTATAGAGAATGGTCAACATACTAATTCAACTCTGGATGATGTGAAGATTATGAATCAAAGGTCTCATATCCTGTATGAACAGTTAAAAGGCTTTGTACAAAGAATGGACATGAATGTGGTGAAGAAGGATTTGCCACCAAAAACTGTCTTTGTAATAACTGTCAAGCTTTCTCCCCTACAGAGAAAACTATACAAGAGATTCCTTGATGTGCATGGATTCACTAACGACAGGACTTCTAATGAAAATATAAGGAAGAGAAGCTTTTTTGCTGGGTACCAGGCATTGGCTCAGGTAGGTATATCTCACAACTTGGTATTTGGTTTAATTGACCAAGCGTTGTCAGTACACATCACTAATTTGAAGTGGGGAAAAAAAACAAGGAGTGGTGGGTACAAGAAGCAGAAGCAATATGATAAGAGGGAAATTTTGGTAGTTAAGGAAATTAGGAATTTTTCTCTTGAATTGCTGGAAGGCAAGAGTTGGGTACAAATTTCAAAGAAAATAAATATTTGTATTGGTTATAAATTACCTCTATTTTTGTTTTTTATTTGTCTAAGGAGACTCTTATAAATAGGCGTTTCTGCATATATATTGTAGTCGTAGAAGCATTAGTTTTTGGTGTTTCATAAACTCATAAGAAAATAATTTTTAAAAATTGCTGTTTCCTTTGGGTTGATTTTGAAAACATGTCAATGGTTGCTTTTGAAAGCCACTTTTCTACAATGTGCGTTTTTTGCTGTGATTTGGAATGTTTGGCTGGAGCAAAATGCTCATATTTTCAGACGTGTTTCCTTGTCCTTTCATGCCCATTTGGGCAAGGATTGTGTTTGGAGCTTCTCTATGGTGTTTAACCCGGGGTTTTTTAAGGGATTGTCTCTTTCAGATATATGCAGAGGGATTGAGCACCTTTGGTGCTTGTTTAATTCTTTTTTTTGGGAGAAATTCATAGGTAGACTCAGTTTATAAAATTATATAGATCAAGCTAATTATGAATGAACATGTAAGCATGTCAGAGGTGGGTTCCATTGAAAAATTTTTCAGTCATGCTTATATGTCTATTCATGGTTGGCTTGGTCTATATATTTTCCATAGACTAGGTTTACCTAAGAATTTCTCTTGTTTTGGTTTTTTATCTTCTTCTAGGAGGATACCCTATCCTCCTCAATTGTACTTCCCTTTTCTGGAAATATAATTTCCTCTTTTATAAGACTTTTTTTTTTGCCAGAGTCTCAGAATAAGGCTTAGTATAATATTGTTTGTGCTTTTTATAAACTAAAAGTTACCTTAAGCTATTGTAAACACAGAGCTTGGTAATTATATATAAAAAAGCTGCTTTTAGAAGCAGGTTGGCATTTGGTAAAATATTTGTTATACGTGCTTTACATAGCTTTTTTTGTTTTATAGAAAAAGAGAAATTGATTGAAACGTACTGTGCTTTGCATAGCTTTATACAGATGAAAACACCCAAAAGGAAAAAAAAAAAAACAGAATGAACTTGGTTTGATTGGGCATAGCAGTTTGCATACTGCACACGATTGGAATATCATTGTTACTGTTATTTCTATGGTTGGTACTTTATTTGACTAGACACTCATCGTACTCCATATTATGCCTTCTAGTGATTGTAATGATTTTTTTGAGTTGTTAAAAATTTATTGTGTCACTTAAGTGAAAATGCAAGGTGGAAATTGTATTAAATATCATATATATATATATATGTGTGTGTGTGTGTGTGTGTACACACACACACACGTATTGATGTTATTTTATTTTTGGAAAGGTCTAGTTGTTGTCTATTAATTTGACATGTTGAGAAATTATTATTAGTGTTTTAAGCTGAAAATGGTATGTCAAGGATAGCAAGTCTTCTATTTTCTTCCAGTATATTATGGTGACAGAAAAATTTATTGTCTGTAGTAGATATGGAACCACCCTGGGATCTTGCAATTGAGAAAGGAAGACAAGGACTATATAAGACAAGAAGATGCTGTTGAGAATTTTCTTGTGGATGACAGCTCTAGTGATGAAAATTCTGATTATAACGTGCTCGTTGGAGGTAGTATTCATATATATATATATATATATATATAGGGTCCTCCACCTTACAATTGCTTCCTGTTGATTACATATTAATTGGTTGATTCAAGACCTTCCTATAAATGCAGTGGGTGGTAATCTGGGATGCACATGTGTGCATAATCAATCATTAATAGTTTGCTATTAGTACCCATTGAATCTCTAGAAGCTTCCATGTTTTATGATATCTTAGGTAGAAGAAAGTTCAATTTAACTTTGATTGCATATTTGTTTGAGTAAAATATTCTACCCTTCCCTGGGAGATGCTTTAATTACATCGTCCTCCCCTCTATTTTGCAAACATGTATTCAGCTTTACTTAACTTAACTCTATTAGGAATATTTTATTAAGATTATTTTTTAAATTAAGTAATTTAAATTTAAAATATAATGACAAACTTACCCTCCCCTTAGACTCACTGTCAGCCCCCAGGACAAGAGCTACCTCACCAGACTCCATTGCTCCTAAGGTTTTTAGAGAGAGTCTTACTAATGGCATACTTTTTCAGTTGAATGCTCCTGGGCAAAAGGAAGATGACATATACTATTTCTTTTATTCAAAAGAACCATCACAGCTTATGAAAGAGCAGCTTGGAAATGGCTAATTAGTTTAAGGGGCTGACTAACTGAGACAGAGAGAGCCCTTTTCTGTGTTGTCGGAATAGGACCTGTTGGTGGCTTAAAGGGCACTACATTAGGAGCCGTTGGTGCTTTAGTTCCACAGCTCTTGCCTTAGACAAAAAGTTGGCAAAGAGACGCGGTCTCGGGTCTCCCTTTTTGGGATTTGATGCTCTTTGTTTTTTCCCCTCTTCTGTTATTCACATACCGAGGTAGAAGGCGAGACAGAAAGAAAATAATATGAGAAGAGAATATTGTGGCTTTCAAAATGTTAACATGGTGGTTAGTGAGGATATACTAGGTAGAAGAGTTAAAATAGTGGCGATAATAAAGTGGTGTGCGAGAGAGAAAGGAGGGTAAGATGCAGGGCATATAGTTGTGGAGAAACCATCTCATTCATAATGAAAGGTAAAAAAATAAAAAAAATGATATGTTAGTCTTATTAAAAAAATTAAACCTTTGACTAGAAGATAACAGTCAACATTAATGTTATTTTTGTGTTTAGTTGTAACTTGTTTTTAATTTTCAGTGGAGGGAGTATATATTTTCAAAATAGAGGGAATGGCCGTGTAATTGAAGTATATCTCGAGGGAGGGGAGAGTATTTTACTCTATTGGTTTTGGTTTATGGGCTGGAAACCGAAAGCCATTGACAGAATATGCCCTTGCAGGGCTTTTGTTGATCTACATAATTCTGGCTCTGAGATGTGAACATAGTGTGAATGGATGTCTTTGATGACCTCAAGTTTTATGACAGATCTAGTATGTTATCTCTGTTTTGAGGGCACAGCTGGAATTGGTCAAACTTATTTTCTGATGAATATTCTACCTTGAATGGGGAAAAAAAAAGAAAGAAAAAGTATAGAGGTTATACCTCAAGAGGAAGTTCTAGAAAATGTCTGTCCGTTATCACAAATATGGGCCTTTTTTGATGAGCTGTCTTGTTAAATAAAATGAAGTAATCCAGAGCATCTTTATTTGAGCAGTGTGAGGAGAATATACTTTTCTGTGTGCTTCATGTGTCATTGTGAAATATTTAAGTGCTGTACTTTTTGGGTTTATTATCGTCAATTTATAAATTAGAATTGCTACTTAGACAATTTGTGTCAGCAAAACTCCATCACAATCACAATCGCTGTTCTGGTTGCATCTGAATTTGAGAGAAGAAAAACACTTGTGTATCTGTAGGATTCTGCAGTGTATCATTATAAAAATAAAATATACATCAAAACAGGGAATGGAAACCTTGAAATTTTGGTGTCCAAGCCTAGCCTCTGCTATACACTAAAAGAGTTCCAAATGGATGATAACATAATGCTAGGTCACTCTGTTTATACATCCTTTGACTTGGCCCATATTATAAATATTGTTCTTTGGCCTTAGAATTTTGGGTGGTTTTTAGAAATAAATAAATAAAAAGACCAATTATTGGTTGGTTGTTCAGTATGGTAGTACAGCATGTATTTGGACGTCAATAACTGTTTAACTATTAAAAAGATTTATGTTTATTTGTAATGTAATGCATAATGCATTGACTGACTGACTACTAAGTTTTGTTTGATTTTTCATCATTTACTCTTCATATTCCCATGAATACATCTCTTGCTACATTGACAATTTGTTGCCTTACAGAGAAGGTGAGATGTGCAAATGATTTTCTGCAAAGGAAAGATGATAATGGCTTTTTTTTAAAGGTATGAAAAGAAACAAACTATGTTGATAAATGGTATTTTAGTTCTTCAGTTGATTCTTGCCATTGTATAAAAAATTTAATCCCAAAATGGTGAAATCTAAATTAGATGCATTGTTGTCTCTTTTGGTTGCTATCCTGTGGTACTATCTTCTGTGTATCATAGGATAAAACACACTTTTTATTATGTACTTAACAACCTTGTTTGTTGATGCTTCTTATCACTTTTCAGGCTTGGTGGAATGATCTTTTGCATGAAAAAAATTATAAAGAACTTGATTACAGTGGCAAAATGGTTTTGCTGCTAGACATACTCACCATGAGTTCTGATGTGGGTGACAAGGTGTTGGTTTTTAGCCAGAGCATACCAACCCTAGACCTCATAGAACTTTATCTATCAAGGTTACCTCGACGAGGCAAACATGGCAAGCTTTGGAAGAAAGGGAAAGATTGGTATAGGTGGGTTCAGATTCTTAAATCTGTCCAACTTTCATGCTTCTTGTCAGTCTTTTAATTCTTTTTTTGTAACAATGGGGGCTACAAAGCAAAGAAGTCTTTTGATGTGGTTTTTTTCTTTTATTATCTGCTTTTTTCCACTATTAACTTTTTGCCACAGGCATTTTCCTTCAACCTGCAACCTTCGAAAGTCTATTGGGATTACCTCTGTCTCTTCCTCTCTTAGTTGCAGCTTAGATCTTCAGAATTCATCAGTGTTAATTTTTCGTATTTAACATTCTTTCTTCTGTATTGTTCTTCCTATTGGCATGTCTAAATTATTCTTGAAGCTTTGCAAATTTTCTCAGGTTTTTCTTTAGGTAGAGCTGTACACATGTCTTTCAAAGAGCAAAATCTCTTGATTGGATTTAATGTATCTTTCTTAGTTGCTTTTGGATTCTGATTAAAGTATTATGTGGGATTTTAGATTAAATGTTCTTGTGCACACGGAGTATTCTCTTTATTTTGCCCATTTGGCAGTATAGTTGTTTCTGCCTATCTAATTAAAACTTCTGGATACCTCTAATACTTTCGTAGTTGTTTTTACCATATATACACTTTGTTGGAATTTAATTATTATCTATAAAAGTAAGGCAGTTTATCTCAAATGACTTTTATAGGAGCTCTATAGTTAATACTTTGAAACTTAGATGGACCCTATTGTGAATAATTTTCTTAATTCACTATTTTCGAATGTGTTTTGATCTCCAGGCTGGATGGAAGGACAGAGAGCTCTGAAAGGCAGAAGCTTGTTGAGAGGTTTAATGAGCCTTTGAATAAGAGAGTGAAGTGCACTCTTATTTCAACCCGAGCAGGCTCTTTGGGTATTAATCTTCATGCAGCTAACCGTGTTGTTATAGTTGATGGTTCTTGGAATCCAACATATGATCTCCAGGCTATCTATCGAGCTTGGAGGTAAGCTTCAGCTTTTTTTTTGGCACCTATATTGAGTTTACTGTTGAAATATCAGTTTGAGTGCTCAGCAGAAATAAAGTTTTGAAGGAATGTGGTTAAATGGAGGGTATACGAATGGATGTGATGTTCACTTTTGAATGTTTTGTTACTGGGAGCAAAATTAACAATAGGTTTAAAAGGGGCGTATAGGGGTACATTCTCCATAATTGATGCGACTCAGTTAAAATAATGTCTGAATGTTTTGGGACCACCTTTTTGCATTATGGTTACTTCTTGCAAAGGCATTTGATCAAGATGCTACACATCTCATATAAAGAAGGAACTTTGGATGTCTCGGACGAAAAGTCGTGGGCAGTTTTTATTTTTGATAAAATAGTCATAGGCACTATCAATTCTACAATATTCAGATTCAAATCAAATTTTCCACTTGGCAATGAATAGTTTGTCTGGTTTCACTCAGGAAAGGAATCTTTAAAAAGATTCACACCTTTGTTTTGTTCATTTACATCTTATTGATTTTGTATTAGTTGATGACAGACATGCTTGGGAATCTTTTTCATGTTGCAGGTATGGCCAGACAAAGCCCGTATTTGCTTATCGGTTGCTGGCTCATGGAACTATGGAAGAGAAAATATACAAGCGCCAGGTAATAGAACATGATGCACATTTATGGATGTTTGTGAATTGTTCTGTTAGAACCTAGGGGTAAAAAGGACATAAGAGAAAGGAGGGAACAGTTATGGGAAGTTATTGGAAGTTATGCAGCAGCTGGGCTATTTAACAGAGGGCGAGGGAAATGTTATGGCAGGCAAAATATTGGAATTGGATTTGGGGAGTGGCTGGCATACTCTGAATGCCAGAGGGTACTGTGAGTGTGTATGTGAGATATTGTAATTCTGTAATCTGTGTGTTGTTCTGGAGTGTTATTGTGTAGTCTATTATTCTATTTCTTGTGTTTATGTACTGTGCCAGTCAATATTCCATAAATATCAGTGTATTATACAATAAAATCCTCTTCTAGTGTATTGGTTCCCAACATGTTTCAAGTTATAACAAAGTTAAATGGTTCTTATAGGTAACAAAGGAGGGGCTTGCTGCTAGAGTGGTTGATAGACAGCAAGTGTATAGGACAATATCTAAAGAAGAGATGTTACATCTCTTTGAATTTGGTGATGATGAGAACCCTGAGACATTGGCTGAACTGAGCCAAGAGAAGGAGCATACCTGTGAGTTAAATAACCTGTTTTCTCTTGGGCATTCGCTGAAACATACAGTACCACATTCAAATGGACCCAGCTATTCTGATAAGTTAATGGAAAGCTTACTTAGCAAGCATTATCCCAGGTAGGTTCTCTTGGCTTACAGCTGTTATTTCACTGAGTTTCTTTTTATGATTACCTTTGTCTCCTGACTACATCATTCAAATTCATAACTAGTATAGAAGATGAATTGAGGAAACATTATAAGGCTATATATATTTTAAAATATTTTGACGTACTGTAATTTCTTAATAGTTGTGTTGTGTCATAATATGCATGCCTGAAGTCCGTCTCATCATCCAAATTCATGACTAGTATAGGTTGCCTTTCTTAAGGAATATTTATCTTTTTTTGTTCTTGGAATACAAGAAGAAAATTTTATTTGATAGAAGAGGAACTGAGGAAACATTATAAGGCTGTATTCTCTTTTAAATATTTTGACGTTCTGTAATTTCTTAATAGTTGTGTTGTGTCATAATATGCCTGCACTGAAGTCAATCTATTTGCACTAAATGCATTGATAGGTCGCCTTTACATGTTATATTCAAGTTTTTCCGGGGAGTGGATATTCAATATGTTTGTAGTTGATTTGGTAGTTTGTTTCCATAAGTTGCATTATAGACCTAGTTATTGCAGATTTTTCATTTCATTACCATAGGAATTCTGGGAAGTTGATCTAGGAGACTCTGCATTCAGTCATGTTGATCAGTTGAACTACAGTTCATTTTTGAAACTTTTTGGGGTGGACTAGATTGTTTCACAATTAAATAACAGCCTCTTATAACAAAAGAACCACATGTCCATAATTCTCTCTTCAACAATTAAGATGTCCTTGTACGTGATGATCCCAAGTATTTTGACATATTTAATTCCTGGTCTTGGCATATTTTAAGGAGTAAGGACAGTTGACCTTTTTTTATCTTCTTTTTTTTCCTTACTTTCTTGTGGTGTTTAATTCTCTCGAGTTAAACTAGAATGTGTTGAAGGAGGTTTTTCTTGGACCTCAATTAGTAAACTTTCAATTTTGCCATGCAAAGGTGTATATACTTTGCTGGAAGTTACAGATTTGTCAATTAAAAGACAATTGACAAGTTGGATTTTATATTTTCAGTGATGACAGTTTAGCCTGTTTAATGATTGCACCTGGTGAATTGAAGTTCTTACAAAAAAAAATATAGATTTCATGGACAATTTGTCTTTTTTGTGTAACGAACATACAGGAAATTTGGATGTTACTTTTGTTTACTTTTCCAATAGTAACAATTTAGTTACAACTAAAAATGGGAGCCTGAGAGACTTGTGAAATGGTAGGAATAAACCACTAATCATTATCATAGCTGCTGGGCCCTTAAGCCAATCCAAGCTTTTGTTGGCTCATTTGTTTATTTAACAGTTATGTAACATGTGCTTCTACATTGTTATTGTAATATAGTTTTGATGCATTTAGGCGGCCATATTTCTGTTATGAAGCCAGGTCACGAGCTTGTCTAGATCCTGAGTTCAGCATAATTAGGACTGTAGTTGAGCTTGGACTGAACAAGTTTGAATTGCCAGTAGCAGTAGTATGTAGCGATAAAGATTTCTTTATGTATCTCACATCATCTGATGTAATATTTTGAAAGGTGGATTGCCAATTATCATGAACATGAAACCCTATTGCAAGAGAATGAAGAAGAAAAGCTATCAAAAGAGGAGCAAGACATGGCTTGGGAAGTATACCAGAAAACATTAGAATGGGAGGAAGTGCAGAGAGTACCACTTGGTGAGTCTCTTCCTGATATAAAACCACAAATGCCAAATGCAGGACCCCCTGTATCAGATACCCGCAGCCTCTCACCAACGAGGGTGAGGAATCATTTTGTGACGCGGAAATGCACCAACCTTTCACACTTGCTGACGCTTAGAAGTCAGGGCACCAAATTTGGTTGCAGTACAGTCTGTGGGGAATGTGCCCAAGAGATCAGGTGGGAAGACTTGAAGAACAGAGATGGAAGAGTAGCAAGGTGAAGGATAACATAATTTGACCTGTTCATATTTGGTTAACTAATGTAATTGTTTTTTGTTGTAAATGGATTACGCCCTGTGTTTAAAATATTTAATTGTTTATAGTTGTAAATGGATTACGCTGCATGTTCAAAATCTTTTTGGACGAAATAGAATTGTTTTCCACTTGTTCTGTGGGTAATGTCAATCTCTTCTGTTTGAGATGAGGGGGGATGAGAGAAGAGAATTGCAGGATAAACTATCCAGAATGGGGTCATGACTATATAATTGAAGTTCTATTCGGTTTAACGAAATTTGTAAAGCTTTTTTTTTCAGGTTCATCATGTAACTTTATTATCTGTGACCAAGTTTATTAAAATTCATGGATACCAATGGGACACGTTTCTTCCCAACAATCAGCTGCAGGAAGAAAATAGCCTTGAGGTAGGGATTCTCATTAGTCATTAATGATGGAGGTAGGGGCTCCAAGTTTGGGGTTTCTTGCTGGAGCATGGAAATGGCGTGACAATTTGGTGTTTAATGGGGATGCCGCTGCCCCGAGAAATGATGTGGCTGAGAAGTCTACTCGAGAGATAGATTTACCTTTGGACAGAACTTACATATGGTAGAAAACCATTTTTAGAAAATCAATGATATGATGCGAAGTTGAAAAAGAAAAAAGCCCATATATTATGTTTTTAATGAAAAATCGGATAACACTTAAAAAGTTTCTTTTTAATTTTCTCCTTTTAATTTTAGCAACTGTCCCACTGATATGGGTGCGATCAGATGGGATTAAAGGAGAAGGAGAAGTAATTTTTTTTTTAAATAATGACTTATGTTATTTTTTGAGCTGTTCATATCTGCTTTTTCTTGAAGTAGAAGGAGAAATAAAATGAGAAATTGTGATTAAAGTAAAATTTATATTTTGTAACTTCTCCTTCTAGGAGAAGTAGATTTATTTTTTCTTGATTATTTTGTCCTCTGCTCATCATAATTATATCTTTTTTTTATTATAATATCATAATTAAATTTTATCATAATTATAAAATTTAAATTTAATTAAATATTTTTTTAATAT
>JASKGM010000001.1:11736516-11754141 GCA_034509205.1 Ceratonia siliqua | reverse complement strand
TCAATTCACTGATCCCCCCCCCCCCCCCCCCCCAATTCAAATCAATACAACATGCACTGTTTTAGCTTTCATCAGTCACTGCTTCCCTTTCTGAACACTTCAAGTCACAGCCAGTCTTAGCTACCCTTCCTGCATGATATACCCTTTTCCACTCTTCTAGTATCACAAAAACCCTAGACCAAGTGCCTCTACTCATCATCATTTTCTTAATTACCATCAAGTCAACACAAAGGTACCTCTCCCTCTACAAGATCTAAGCAATCCAAACGCAACAAGGGCTTTTAAGCAAAAGCTTCACAACTTTCTTCCCATGGATTTGGTTTCTGAATCAACAAACCCCAGCTATGAGAGCTCGGTCACCCCCACCACCACTCCAACCACAGCCTCATCCTCTCCATCTTCAGCCACCAACACTCCAAGCCGCTATGAGAACCAAAAACGCCGAGACTGGAACACTTTCTGCCAATACCTCAGAAACCACCGGCCACCTCTCTCTCTTCCCATGTGCAGTGGTGCTCATGTCCTCGAATTCCTGCGCTACCTTGACCAGTTCGGCAAGACCAAAGTCCACAACACGACCTGCCCTTTCTTTGGCCTCCCAAACCCACCAGCCCCTTGCCCCTGCCCTCTCCGCCAGGCATGGGGTAGCCTAGATGCGCTCATCGGCCGCCTCCGTGCCGCTTACGAAGAGCACGGAGGCAGGCCGGAGTCTAACCCTTTTGGTGCTCGAGCCGTGAGGCTTTACTTGCGAGAGGTTCGTGATTTTCAGGCAAAGGCCAGAGGAGTTAGCTATGAGAAGAAGAGGAAGAGGCCAAAACCTAAGATGACTTCCCCGAATGCTGCTGCTACTAATTAGTGAAGATCATAGAAGGAGAAATAATCAACCACGCACCATATGGTATATCTTTTTCTTTCTTATGTATCTCTTTCTGATTTTAGTATACCAAGACTTGGCTGCTTTGTGGTGCTTTTATATATGCAATTTGAAGGTGCTTTTGTTTTGCAAAGAAGTGTCCTTTAGATTGTTGAGATGCCCTTGAAATTGTTCCGAGTTGGGGAAAGGAGATAGTGGAAGTACCACAGGAGTTCTCTGCCAAGTAATGCATTAATGTGCTTCTAGTTGTGGAAGAAATCAATGATGATTGTTTTGTACCGAAATGTTATGCATACTTGTAGTGTATTTATGAGACACGCACTTAAATCCCTCCCCTATGTAATGGCAATTGCAGTGCTTATTGAGAATGATTAAAATTCACAAAAAATAAGGTGTGGATATGCCCGTATGTTTTCCAATACTAAACATATCCTGTTGCTGCAAAGAAACTAGCGAGTCAATCAAATGTTATATGGATGGTTGCACTATCAAGGTGAAATGGTTCTAATTGCGGGGAATGTGATTTCTATATTGGCTTCGTGGAGGTCATTTAACATATTAAATTTTACTCTCTCTTTCCGTGTGTTTTTCGTTCTGTGCAGCCATGCACATCCAAAAGGATGAAAAGTTTGACAGAAGCATGTTTCTTGAGGGTTAAACTCAATCGAACTAGTATTATATCAACAGAGGATATATTCTAGCTAGAATAATAGTCAACTAGCTAAGTTGATGAAGCATTAGATGAGTAAAGAGTGTTGGTCAAATCTGGTTAGGTATATATTAGATTAAAGATGATCTTGCAAAATCTGTGTTAGAGACAAAATGACAAAACCTGGATTATCTTCTTCATTGTAGATGCCAGCTATAAATAGATATTATTGGCGTAGAATAATAATTTTTAGAGCATTGACAAGACAAATTCTTATATGGACTTGGTGTAGGCATTTTTTATAAATCAAATTAATTATGAATGAATACGAAAGTATGTCGGAAGTAAGGCTGTAGGCCTACCTTTGACATAATAGACTTCACCCTTGATATGCTTATATAGTAATTCATAATTGGTCTGATTTACAAAAGATTCATAAATCAAATCTATCCATAAATTTCTCTATTTGCCAAACCCCCTATTGCCTGAACAACAACCCTCTAAATATGATGAAAAGTAATTCTGTGGTAGGCCTACGATGGACTATGAATATCTGGTTAGATCATCTTGGGTAAAAGAGAGAGACCCTTCATATTCAATATTATGATAGTATCTCACAAGTTACAAGCTTTAATTTGTAATAGCTTGTTGGCAGAAGACAGAAAATAAACTTAGTTTAGTTAAAGCTTTAAAGAGCTCAACTAATCATTTGGGTTATTTTCACTTTATCACTTTAAATTATTCTAATTGTGATGAGATCACACAAAAAAGAAAAAAGAAAAAGGAAGTGGGATGCAAGTTTTGATAATTAATTATTTGTTGCCATTTTATGTAAAGGTTTATTTTCTTTACACTTCCTTACAGGCTCTACGTATAGCATTACCATCTATGGAGACTTCATTTCTTTTCAACCAAAGAAAACATTTCCTCTCTAGCTCATTTCCTATAAAATATTAAAATCTAATTGCATATTTTTTATTTTTCCATAATTAAACACATTTCGTTGCAGCGTTTTCATCTGCCTCTCTTTGATTCTATTCCTCTTGTCTCAGAACTGTGCCCTAAGATTAGGAAGCCAAGAATGACACGAAATTGGAAATTGGTTTGAAGGCCTAAATTATATTTTTATGATCCGGCCTTATTAGCTAGCTAGTGATAGTTACATATACTATGATACCCTTAACATATAGTGCATTTAATAAATTATTTTTAATCTGAATGGGAACTCACATTCCATAATTGGAAGTTCAATTTACTTAAATCTACTGACAACCATGCATTTTTGGGTAAGTATGCGTAAGAAATAATATTAAATTTGGAGGGAAAAATTCATAGAGGAGACAGGTCATATAGGTGTGGAATTAATTACTATGATACTTTCCTCGGGGGTAAGGTGTCCTTTGTTTGTTGTTTTGTTGATCTATACGTCAATCTTGTTCGATAAGGTTGAACAGGAATTGTTAGAGCATAATTCCAAAACTTTCTAGAAATTTAGTTTAGTTTATGTGTACTAAGAAATAATGAGTAGAGTTCCGATCTCTAGGGTTTCATGAATGGTGCAAATATTCTTCTTGGTGAAAGAAAATATTACAATGGATTATCTAATTAAGGTTGAACCTGGCCTCTCAATTGACTAATGTAGAATATAATTAATAAGCAAATTAACATGCCTGCATGGATATATGTTTAATGATGATGCAAAGAAAGAAGAATTAATTGAGAGCTGCAAATCCATGATCACAATTCGCAAGCAAAGGTGCTACTATAATAATTAAGGCTGTCAGAAAACAGTTTTCATAGAAGGGGGCATTGGATTGAACAACAATCAAGGTAAGTTATCATCAAACATTATCAATTATTAATGCTATACTGGTGACTTGAAAAGAAAATCAGTTTCAAAAAAAAATATATATATATATATCTATAATGGTGGATCGAGGAGGTAGCTTTTATTTATTTATTCTTAACCTATAGTTCTGAATCTGAATATATATAGCTAGGTAGACGTGGACTGATGAAATTGTGGTGAATAATTATAACCCTAGAAGGAGTATACCCAATTATTGTATCCTAAGTTGGATCCTTATATAACGTGCCTAGTTATATATCCTATGTCTAAGATTAACGTGTTCCTCTTGGGGGGTGTACAATCACCTGTTGAATCACTAATATATGGCCCTCTTTAAATCCAGCATTAGATATATTAATTGAATGCTTTTTGGTTATATTATTTATATAAAGATCGAGGATGGTGTGTTGTTTGAAATCAACCTTATTTTAACAAGTAATTATTAAAATTCATATGATCGTCAACGTGTTCTTCCATGCATGCTTTCTATTAATTAATTAAATACTTCAAAATGCATTTCCAACGACTATAATCTACCACTGCCGCCCCGCTTGAACAATTCAATTGAACCAAAATAGAAGCAAAATGCATATCCAACATGCTTTCTATTCTCCTGCCTTTGCCTTTGCCTTTGCCTTTGCCTCTGCCTCTGGAGTCTATGTGATGACCGTACAAAAATCCCGCAATCTACGGCTAACCCGCAGATGGTTGACAGGTGGGACTATTGTCGTCCCCAGTAGGCTCGTGCTCCCACGTGGACATTTGTACTAGGTGTCGGCAACACGAGGGGCATCTCCTCCTTCATTCACCGACTCTCGAGATTTTGAAATGGTTGAAGCAATTGAATTGCAAATGGCGAGGTCGCAGGAGATTTTTGTCCCTCCCAAACGCATTGTGCTTTGATTTCCATCTTTGGCCGTCTCCTATTTTGCCATTTATGGGATGGGATAACCAAGATCCAATCCCCCTTCGCCTCGGGACCACTTTTTTCCCTATTTCTTTTTTTTAAATTATTTATTATTTTATATTATTAATAAAGGATTAATTATTTTTTTAATATTATTTCTATTTATTATTATCTCCAATAGAGTAATAACAAAAATTTAAATTGACTTTAATAAGAGTAATTTAGTCAAATATATTTATTTTTTACTAAAATTGAGACTATTTAATATTCTATTCATTTCGAATTATCTGTCATTTAAGGTAATGGTACAATAATTAAAGTAACTATTAAATAGTTTTAATTCTAGCAAAAAATAAGTGTACTTGACTAAATTACCCTTATTAAAGTCTATTTAAACTCTTGTTATTACTTTATTAAAGATAATAATAAATAGGGGTAATGTTGAAAAAATAACAATTTCATTGGTAATATAAAACGACAGATAATTTGAAACCGAAAGAGTAACTATCTTAATTCTTGTGCCATTACCTTAAACGACAGATAATTTGAAACGGAAGGAATATTATTTTCCTTCTTTAATTCTTATCCATATATCCTTTCTAAATTATATATAAACTACTTTTAAACTTCATTGATGAAGGTGTCATCCTCTGTTTGGGAACTCGGATTCATAAAAAAAATGTTTGAATCTTTTCCATCATTATTTATCATACATTTACGTTCCTAACGTATGTTATCTTTTCATTTTTAGTCATCAGCCGATCGAGACTTTCAAAATCAAATTCTCCTTTGAATGTATGTTATTTGTAATTTAAACGACAAAAGCCCGGCACACATCTCCCAGTACGATCTCAAAAAACTGTCACCTAACGCTCAGTAAGCAGTGTATACACAAAAGGAAACAAGAACAATTATGAAGGCTTCCTCCACTCATCTCTCACATCTTTTCGGATGAACTAGGGCATCCACTTTGATTTCACCCCAGTTGCCACTTCAACTAAGCTAAATTCCAGGGAAATAGCCATTTTCCTTTCTCTTTTGGGTCTTTTTTTCCCTTACTTTTTATTTATGTACTTCAATAGGGCGCCAAAAAAAAATTGAACAGGTTGCATGAATATACATGTACAACCTAAAAGAAAAATGCTCTACTCCTCATAACTCTCACAAAAGTTACAGAAAAGAATATTAAAAGATAATATGAATGAGAAAATGAAATGATTTGAGCAATTAGGCCCCCGTCAGAAGCTGCCCTTATTGTCACCAAGAATGCCGCATAATGAGTTCATTTCTTCTGCGTTGGCCCACTTAAGTATAATCATTAGTACCAGAATTTTCTAAACATAATAACACATATTGGTTGGATCTAAGACATTTATGTATTTAACAATGCTTCTAAATCCTGCATCACTTAATTTAATTTGCATCAACCTCTATACTCAGTCAACACTTACAGAAGCAGTTATTCATTAGAGACCAAGTATTCAAATACCATTGGGAAAAATAGCCTGATTGTTGCACCACGACTTTCCAGAAAGCATAATTCCAAGAGGTTCAACATTGCAGTTGATATACCGGACAACCTTTGCAATACGAGGACCTTTCCTGATGGTAACACCTTTCCAAATTGTTCGGAGTGCAAGATAGATTTCCATTAACAGCTCTTGCATTGTCTGCTATTTTAGAAGCATCACATCCTCCAATCTTCTCATGGTTGTCCTTGTTCTTATGTTTGACAGTGCCAGAATGTTGTGAATGCTGAGGAAAACTCTCCAAAGTTTCTAGATAATGACTTACAGTCTCTCCTATTGACGAAGCCTGAATGTTTCTAACTGATCCTACACTAGTAAAGCCTATATTGCAAGAAAAATCTACTGGGGTAGAGCCTAAAACTGGTCCCTTGATTACATGATATTCTTGTTTCACATGCAATTGATATATTGAATGAGAACTCATATCTTCATGAGGCAATGTACTAGCATACTCCTCAACCATTACAGCATCATCTGTCACAGGTATAGTCAAGTCTGGATCTTCTCTACTAATACATTGGTTTGCTTTATCACTATAACCTATAATCCTTCGAGAAAGTTCCTTCCCTCCATCTGGATTTGTCATCTTTAGTTGATCACTTTCATTATCACTAAGAAGTATTATATTGTCATGTCCATAAAGTGAAGTTTTCTTAGCTCCTTGTTCAGCTAAAGGTAGGGGTAAAGAATATGATGTGTTCTCTTGAGACAACAGACCAACAGGGGTTCTCACATTTGATCTGCGAATAACATATTCTTTCTTGGAACATGTCCCATGATTAGCCATCTCACGTGCAAGTGTTAAGTTATTAGATGTAAACAGATATTTCCTATGACCCAAGGGAGACACATCATCTATTGATTTTCTCTTTTGTAAATAGCTCTGATCAATCCTTTTTGCTGAATTCACCAGATTCTCAATAGAGACACCTATCAAATGAGAATTTTTGATAGAAACAGCTGGTGGATGCAAGGTCATCTCTTTATGCACAGTTCCACATGAAGAATGAGACAAGTTTGAGAAATCCTTTCTTAATTCCTGAAGTATTTCCTTCGAAGACTCTAATAAATTACAAAATTGGATGTTGTCTTCTGAGATATAAGAAGTTAGTGCCAGCCTAAGATCTAATTTTGCCCATCTGTATACTGCACTTAATTTTCCTTCCAAGGCCTCAACAAGGATATTTAATTCACTAATATCATAACGAAAGAGGAAGAACTTGGAATCCCAAGCATACGAACAAAACTGCCTTGCGTGATCCAAGCAAGCATACATATCCGGGGAACAACGGCAACCAACTGCATGCAGATAGGTGCAAATAAAAAAAACAAACAACCCTTTCACTTGTGGCATCAAAATTGCTCTCCATTTTCAATGCCTGTGAATACCAGCAGAGCGATTCCCTCCTTACTTGTTCCATCTTAACACGCGTCTAAGAAAGACAACATAGGAAAGTCAGAAGCGGAAAGTTGAATAGAAGAAATAATTTCTCTGAGCACCTTCAAACATTCCACGTAACCATACCATTTGGATACCGAAAGTTGAATTTATAACTTAATTTGGTATTAAATTCAAATCAATAGTTGGAAACTTCTTTTTTCACAGGGAGGGGGTGAATGGCCACTTATAAACCACAGATAAATTTCAATAATTTTGGAACTGTAATTCACAGGTGCTATTTTCCCCCCAAAAGAACTTTCCAATTGAAAGATCGTGTTGAAATATGATATTTCTCGAAAGAAAACAAAAATGGCATTGTTTCCAAATGGACACTAGACGTAGTACATGACAAAGATTTGTGTTCACCTTCGTAAATGCTTCTTTTCCTGATGACGGTTGGCTTTTGGATATGTTCACTGCCCATTAAACAAACATCAAAAAACAAGTTCCACAAAGAAAATTTCATGAAAGAGAAATTTAATTAAAAAGAAAAATCCTCGGGGTAAAATTTGACAGCCTTAAATGCTTAAGATACTATAAGATATGTCAAGACAGCAAATGCAAAATCCGGGGCTTGCAATTCATGTATCCACCAAACAAAACAAAAGATAAAGAGAAACATATTTTACCTTAAGTGCTTTTGTTAAAAGGTCATCCTTTCCACAAACATCTTTTTATTGTAGATTATCTGAAGTATTCTCCCACTGCGCTCGTACTGCTTCCTTAGCAGCCCCAAGCAAAAGTTTATCATGGGATATAGAAGTCTTGTGCCCTTGCTCTTCCCATGGGCCTCTAGTCATCTAAAGCTACATTAACTGCCTCTGCACAGTTGAACCCATAATTATATGCTCGAGGGAATGTCAGAACAAACCCTCCAGGGTTCTGGACACACCTATAGACTGGTACTCCTTCAGACTTAAGGATAGATGAAGAAAGTTGTGTGACCTGCAAGAAAGATTTAAATGTTAAATAATAAGATGGATGAATATGGCCATCAAGTGCAGCAAGAGCAAAATAAGTGAACTACATATGCAACATCCTGAACAAATGACATTTGTGTAGAAAGGCTTTTACTTACCAGCATATGAAGCAAGTCAGGTTGTTCTTTTAAAAAGGTCTCGTAAATGCTTTCTCATGGCCTCTTCCAATTGCAAGCATATTTTCCAGGGACACCATACCACATTTTTGGAGCACACTAATGCATGTAATTCAATGAATATAAATGGTGATCTTTCACATGCTGTACCAAACAAATAACCCATGATGAAAATATTTTGCAGCTACAACAATTAAAGATGCTAGCTAAGTAGTCTCTTTCTCTCTCTCTCTCTCTCTGACAGAAAAGTTCAACAAATGGATGAGTTATGATTGTTCTGCATAAGTTAAAATTAAAACTATACACAATTACAATGGATTTTACATGAGTTTGAAAAAAAGCTGCAGCACGTAAATTATTTGGACAAAGAAATAAATCTGGTTATGTTAGTAAAATGGTGATTATTCATTTATTTTTAAACAATTATAATGGATGATTTTGTTTTGTCTATATGTAAATACAATTAAATTTTGTTTACATATAAACAAAATAAATATATATCGTGGTCGTTCAAAAGTGAATAGACAGCTAAGATGTTAACATGACCCATCATGTTGCACCCTAGCATGTGTGTTTATGGGGAGTTAGGATTTTGTCATGTTGCCTAGTAACATAAATGATCGTTGCGCAATTATGAATGACCATGATAATTTTAGTAAAAAAATAAGTGCACTAGGCAAAAAATTAAGTATCCATCGTAGTCGTTTGCGCACATATAAACAGCCATGATTGGGACATAATTGATCAGCAATATGACTAAATTCGAATTCGACTATGAATGATAAAGAAAAAGTAATGTTATTTGTATATTATTTTTCATATACTATCTTTATACTTCTTCTCACATATATTACTTTATTATTATTTATCATCATTATTATTTTATATTAAATTAATAACTAATATTAAACATATATGAAAAGTATAATAAGAGCTTGCTATGGTACCACCCCATTTTGGGGTGGTACTATAAATTTTGGCATTTAAATATCTTATTTTTTAATTTTTAATTTTAATTTTTTAACATTAATTAATTATTTTTAAAGTTATATAATTTTAAAAAAAAAATTGAATTTTTTATACTATTCATTTATATTTTCTTAATATTATTTATTTATAAAAAATATTTTTAATAAAATATATGATATAAATAATAATTTATTAATATAAAAAAAAAATAAAAAACCTATCCTACGGTAAAAAACGGCAACTTTGTTTTTGTCAGAAGTAGGACGCTGCTCCGTATGAGATATTACAAAGGTCATAGAAGAATGTTTGGGCCGCAGTCAAGCACCGAAGGCCTATCAGGCCCATCTTAGAGCCCTACTCCTACTTCTCTGACAGAGCACTGCCGCCCTGGGATCAACGTAAACTAACGTTAATTCA
Organism: Ceratonia siliqua; assembly: GCA_034509205.1. NCBI lineage: Eukaryota > Viridiplantae > Streptophyta > Magnoliopsida > Fabales > Fabaceae > Ceratonia > Ceratonia siliqua. The sequence continues at coordinate 11,744,410 of JASKGM010000001.1, read as the reverse complement.
GAGCAACCCTAATTTAACGTCCCTGTCCCTCGTCAATATCCTGGTTCATGCCCAAGGAGCAGGGGGCCCCGTGTCCTTGTTACGCCTTTATGTTTCCGATCGCGGAGACCAAAATCAACAGTATGTTTCTTCTCTGATTTAGTCCTTAGTTCCTCAATTCAGCCTTCCTCATCGTCTGTTATTTCTCACAACACTGCCTATCTTTATCTTCTTTTCCTGGGCAAGTAATGGATTTCTGTGCTGAAATTATTACTGGCACCAGCATATTTCGTCATTGAATTGCATATATGGTGCTTATAGCGGCGCTTTTAAAAGTTTTGACTTTTTTGGCAAGTATTAGATTCCATAAAAACAAGTCAAATATGTTACTTGTGTTTTAGTTTATGATAGGTTTGCCTTTTCGTTGTCATTATTATTATTATTATTTTATTATTATTTTGTGAATATTAAGTTGCTGAGTTCACAGCCTCACGCCCAGAGAGTTTAGAATAGAAGTTTTGTGTTTATGCTCATGCTAGTTGTTGTATGGTATTTATTGTATATTTTTCTTGTCAAAAAGAAACATCTTATCATATTCAGCTTTCACAGGCCTGGTTTTGATATCAAGCAGAAGATTAGAAGGTGAATTTATTACTGTCTACCCGAGGATTTTATCAATTTGAACCAAGCGCTCTTGTTTCTTTCGAAAACTGATTTTAGATTGAGAAAAAAAAATTATGAATAGCTCAAAACGATTTTTGTAGCTTGAGGGAGTCCAATCAAGATACCTGAACAAAGATGGGATACACAGTTACCCTACAGAATCTCAGGTTCCATTCTTTGCATGGTCTGCCTGGGTGTAACAAGCAGGACAGTTGTACTTTGAGTGCTAGTTCTGCTTTTGATTATTGCTCAAGAATAAAATCATCAAGAAAAGTGCATATTTTGCAGTGTAGAGGTTTGCAGAGAAGTGTTTCTATAGATAGAGTCAATGAAGTTGACAATAAAAATTGGGGCTTTGAAAATTATTATATTGGTAACTGGAAAAAACCCAGGGAACAAGTAGAGTCAAACAAGCTTATAGACACTCCAATGTTCTCACTAGAGGGACCTTTTGTTAGAAATCATGAGGAGACAAACAATAAAGTTCTTCAGAATCTCTGCAGTCAAGGAAGGTTAAAGGCTGCAGCTAGGTTGATTGACATTATGGCACGAAAAAATCAAATCCCCCACTTTCCTTCTTGCACAAATTTAATTCGAGGCTTTATCAAATTAGGTCAGATAGATAAAGCTTGCAAAATCTTGAAAATCATGGTCATGTCTGGTGGTGTTCCTGATATAATTACATACAACATGATTGTTGGTGGTCTGTGTAAAAAAGGTCATTTAAGATCTGCGGTTGATCAACTAGAAGATATGAGCTTGAGTGGCTGCTCCCCAGATGTGATTACTTATAATACAATAATACGCTGCATGTTTGATAATGGAAATTTTGATCAGGCTGTTAGTTTCTGGAAGGACCAATTGAGAAAAGGATGCCCTCCTTATCTGATCACCTACACAGTGCTTATTGAGCTGGTATGCAAATATTGTGGCACTGTTCAAGCCCTAGAAGTATTGGAAGATATCGCAATGGAAGGCTGTTATCCAGATATCATTACATACAATTCTCTTGTAAATTTTACTTGTAAACAGGGGAAATATGAGGACACTGCTTTGGTTCTGTTTAATCTTCTATCCTACAGGCTGCAGCCCAATAATGTGACATACAACACTCTGCTCCACTCCCTTTGTAACCATGGTTATTGGGATGAAGTTGATGAGATTTTGATGATCATGAATGAGACTTCCAGGCCTCCTACGGTTGTTACGTACAATATTCTGATTAATGGGTTGTGTAAACATGGGCTTCTGAATCGTGCCATAAGCTTCTACAGTACAATGGTTTCTTGGAACTGTTCACCAGACATTGTGACTTACAATACTCTTCTAGGTGCTTTGTGTAAAGAGGGATTTGTGGATGAAGGTATCCAGCTACTTTACTTTTTGGTTGGTACTAGCTGTTCTCCTGGTTTGATCACCTATAATACCGTGATTGATGGATTGGCTAAAATGGGATCTATGGAGAAAGCAAAAGAATTATACGGTGAAATGATAGGAAAGGGAATCATTCCTGATGAAATTACTCACCGTTCTCTGACTTGGGGATTTTGCCAAGCAGGTCAGTTTGAGGATGCCGGGGAGATATTAAAGGAGATGTGTAAGAAAGAACATAAGATTGGAAATACTTCCTACAGATTTGTAATCCTTGGATTATGTAAACAAAAGAAAGTTGATATTGCAATACAAGTTCTAGATATGATGATAAAAGGTCAATGCAAGCCGGATGATGGGATATATTCTGCTCTAATTAAAGCTGTTGCTGATGGGGGTATGATAAAAGAAGCTAATGATTTGCATCAGAAGTTGATTGAATGGAAGATTCTAAAAGAGGAAACCGTGTTGAGTTAGTCGGAGCTTGCACATAAAGATTGGCCTGATTGAATGCTTCTTCTGGTCATGTGCAGATTATAGATTTCTATAAGGTGATACCTATGATCCTTTTTTTTTTGGTGTGTGTGTATGTGAACGGAGCCCTTTTCATTTGTTAAAATGTTTTGGTGTCTACTTCCCTAAGTTTTGACCTTCTAGTTCATGTCATTTATAACACTGATGCAGTCGCCTTTATAAAATTTCTAACAAAAGCATGTGTGATCGGTTACCATGTTACATGGTTTAAGTGCATCTTCTCCATCTAATTTTGTTGTCCGCTTGTTTATAGTTAGCTTCTAATTGATCTTGTTCCCTTCATAGCTAAGGTGAGGTTGCTTGATCATTTTCAACATTATATTATTATATTTACCGGAGTCTGCACAATTCAATAGTCTAATGTGTGTTTAAATTTGTATTTAAAACAATGAAATGTCCATGGTATTTGTAGCTTGAGGCTGTCATATAACTAATCAATTGCTTAAATTTTAATTATATACTCTGGTGTCATATGATTTCTATAGGTTCAGATTCTAGATAGCCTCCTCTGCCTGTGTATGTGTAAGTTGGATCTCCAACTTGATAATTTTTATTCGTTGGTCAATGTACTGATCTTGAACATGAATCCTTCAAGAATATTTATTTATATAAATAGGTAGGCTATTTATTAGACTTTGGCAGTGTTATGTAATGAATTCTATTCTCTCTCTGCAAAAAAGCAAAAATAACTCGGAGTGAATGTGTTCCTTGGATGTCTGAGAACTACCGATTTCACTAATTTTGTTTATTTGCCAATTGCAGGAAAACTTGTTGAGAAGTGTTGACAGATTGACACATGGAAACTGCTAGTTCCAACTGTGTCTGTCAATGCTGAAGTCACTCAGGACGAAATAAAATTTTGCTAGCTGGCAATAAGTTGATACATTTTGCGAATTTTGGGTTTGTTCATGTCTTCTGATGATATATTTAGATAGCTTGATCAAGATAACCAGTATGTAGCGATCAATTTTGTTGGTTTCGGCAGTCTAGGTTCATTTCCGCGGACTTGTTATAGTATATCGGCATTACATGCACTTACATTTGATCTCTGGAGGTGATTTTTCTTTTTTAAACGGTAAGAGTATCATTGGGTTGGACTGCTAGTTTATTGAGATCAAGTTTTTTCTTGGATAATTTTAAGGGTGTATTTTAATGCATTTAAGTTAATAAATTCAGAGTAATCAACACATCAACTCAGTATATTTAGGAGAATAAATTTTTTTAAGCATTAATTTTAAATTTTGAATTTAAATAATCAAAGTAAGAAATGCATCTTTTTATCTACTAGGCTAACTCTAATAGTTAGAAGTGTTTGGTAATTTAATATACTCTAATTTAGAAATAAGAAATTCTAGCACGGCATGGTTAAGGTTACCTTCCGAGTGTATACTTTATGGGGATACATATTACAAAATAATTTTTTATATTGATATTAGAAAATAAAATTTCATACAATATCAATATAAAATTTAATGTTTATAAATATTTAAAAATAGTTTACCAATTTATTAAATTATTAAATTATCAAATTCATCATATGAACTTTTTTGAAATTATCACTGTAACCAAAGTTTAACACGGTTCAGTCCAACTTGATGCAGAAATATATATGGTACAATTTTTCATCGGCGTAACTCAATACGATGTACAATCATCTTTCTCGTCCAGCACTTTTTTTCCGCCCACAAATACGGGCCTCGGGAACCACATCAATTTCTTGACGCTGAACCGCATGGTATTGATTTTTCCATCACCCAGTCCTTCTAATTCGGTTTTAAACGCTCGGCCTTTTTTATATCAATCAAGAAAGCCCGTCAAGCACAGAATCGATTTGAGCATCCTCCTCAGAATCATTGACTGACCAATAGCCGAATAACTCATTAAATTGGAATTGAAAAAAAAAGAATTAAACAAAAAACCACTCAGAAGACCTGAATAAATCAGTTTATGCCCAAGAATCTAGCTCGTAATTTCTGACAAAGTGAGCTCTTTGTACACATCAAGCATGGGAAAGGTTTTGTATAAACGTTTCAATGAATCTTGAGAAATAGCATCCATACTAACAAGGGAATTAGCCAGCTTCATTGCTTCATTTCGCCATCCAGCAAAACCAATCCCTTCAATCAATAAAGTGTACGTAGTTTCATTTGGCCGACATCCTTTTTCAACCATTGCAGTTAACACCTCAATGGCATCGATGACTCTGTGTACTTTGCACAATCCAAGAAGAAGAATGTTGTAGCTAATAACTGTAGGCTGATACTTACTACTTTCCATGTCCACTAACAACCCAATGGCCTCATTCACCATTCCATCTCTGCACAAACAAGATATAAGTGAATTATATGTAATCCCGTCAGGATCGATTCCGTTGTTTACCATGTCTAAAATCATCCCCAAAGCTCTAATTTTGTCCCCACTACTCCAGAGTGCGCTGAACATCGTGTTATAAGAACTGGCGTTTGGAGGACAACCCACTTCACCAAGCTTCTCAAAGATGTTCAGTGCCTCATCAGCTTTTCCATTCTTGCACAGAGTGGCCAATATTGTGTTATAGTTCACAATGTCCGGCAAGCAACCATCAGAGATCATAATGTCCAAGAATTCTATTGCCAAGTCAACTCTACCTTCTTTGCAGAATGCAGAAATCAATGGATCATAGCTATAAGCATCAGGAGTTAACCCCTTTTCCTTCATAACCTTTAACACATTTACAGCCTCCTCAACTTTCCCATCACGACAAAGTGAACTAATCAAAATGCTGTAAGTCACAACATTTGGGTCACAACCTTTTAAGAACATATCAGACATCAACTTCTGTCCAGCTTCCCATTTCCCTTGATTCAGAAGTCCTCGTAACAGAATATTGTATGAAATCACATCTGGGGCACAAGCCTTAGAACTTATTGTCGTAATAAACTCAAAGGCTCGATCTACCAATCCTTCTCTGCACATACCCCTGATGATCGCATTATAAGTATACATGTCAGGTTGAAGCCCTCTTGATAACATCTCATCCAAAAGCTTCATAGCTTCATCAATACCACCGTCGAGAATGGTTGCTTCTATCAAAATTGTGTAAGTAATCACAGTGGGCTTGCAATTGTCTTTCAATAACTGATCCAAAACCTTTAAAGCCAACTCAAGCTTCCCCCTACTACATAGATTCCCAATCAGTATGTTGTACGTGACAACATCAGGCGAAAACCCCCTGTTTTTCATTCTGTCAAGCACTTGATTAGCATAATCAATTTGGTCAGCTTTGCATAATCCACTAATCACTGCATTATAGGCGAAAACATCAGGTTCACCGTACTCTTCCAATATTTCCATAACCCGAATGGCCTTCTCGATTTTGTTGGAATTGAAGAACCCTTTGACCAGTTTTGTGCACAGAATAACATCTGGTTTGTAACCCTTATTAACCATACGCTGAAGAAAGTACAATGAATCGTTGTATTTTCCTGTTTTGCAGGACCTGTTGAGGGCTTTCATAAGATGGGTATCTTTAAAATCAAAATTTTGGTAAAGTTTCGGCCTTGTTTCAGAAGAAACCCTGACATGTGCCTGGTTCCTGCGATTGCTACCGTCATTTAGAAGTGGGATTTTGCAACTAACAACAGTGTTAGGATTTGAATGTAAAGTTCGCTTCGGGTGGATTCTACGTGGGATGGTTCGGGGCAGGAAGTCAGTGGAAACTGTTGTCATAGATAATGATTCTTACGGCTTTCAGTCCTCATAGACAATCAGTTAGCAGAAAAATCTATGAAAAGAGAGGGAAAGATGAAGTACCTGTGAATGCGCCAAGGGGAAAACAAGGAGGAGAGAAATCGGCCGTTGAAGTAAGCCGTTTTGGGATTGGGAGTGCTTGGTTTCCCGTCATATCCCAGTGGATGGATTTCAATTTTCAGGACCCGAGTTGTGGATAAGGGATTGCATGCGGCGATCTGCAAGGTATGTGGCGTCATATGATGAATTATTATTAATTAAAGGCCCCAATTTAATATTATCTTCTAAAACCTTATTTATTTATTTTATAATATTCATACTTTTTAAACAGTGAATAGAGTTCATGGGGTCAAATTATAATTTAATAAAGCTGAGGAAAATATACAAGAATTGGGTTCACTATTAATTAAGTACCATAATTCATGGCAGATGTTGACTTCATTTGTGAAGTAGCAACCATAGCCACATAAATGGATTTAACACAAGTAAAAATGCATGATCAAATTCAACAGGAGAGCTTAAACAGAAATAGCAATGCCCAAATAAAAAGTCAATTCCTCTTTTCCATCAAACCAATCTCTCAACCATAAATAATACCTTTTCTAATAGAACATAAATAAATAGTCATATATATACAATTAGATGCTACTATTTGTTTCTAAACAAGATTTTCAATTAATTCACAATATTCTACCCTACCTCTCATCACAAATGAAATGTACTTATATTATGCTTTAAATATTAATATTGAATAAAATGTTAAAACTCACTCTTATCAATTATAATTTCATTTACATCATTATAAAATTATATAAAAAAATTCATTTTTTCTATCATCAAGTTTTATAAATAAATCAAAGAAGAAAACTCAAGTTTTTTTAAATAATGAAAATTAAATTTATGACATGTTATAAATTATTCAGATAAATCAACAGTGACTTAAAAAAAATCAGCTCATACATACAAATTACAATTGTTTAAAAAAAATCCTTTAGTTACACATTAAATTTTGTTCTTTTTTATTCCGCTTGATATTAAATACATTAAAGACCATAGAGAATCTATGATAGAATCAATTCCGAACACTGGTAAAATGAAAGAGGCGAGGAAGTGATGTTGTCTGGACTAGGGTTGAACAATGGTTCGGTTTAAATCGCGAAACCGCCCGAACCAACCCAAACCGCAACGAAAACCGAACCAAACCGAGGAGATGTGGGTTGGTTTGGTCTAAATATATGCAAAACCGCAGATGTTGGTTCGGTTAGCGGGTTATTGGTTTGAAAACTTGATATAACCGAACCAAACCGCAGTCCAGCCCTAGCTTTTAACTTAGTTTCACTTTCAACATCTATTGATTCTATTCCTTTCGGCTTTCTTCGGTTCTTCCTACTTTCCTCGTTGTTCTTCAGATTTCGCCCTTTTAGAACATAACATACTAAACACTGCAAATTTAAAATAGTATTCATCAAAACCTGATTGAGAAGTTAGGACCTTTATTCAAGTTTAGGAAACTAGCTACTAACTTTGACTTCAGCAACAACAGCAACAGAAAAGGGATTTGTGGCAATGGAGCTCAGCCAAGAGATAAAAAATGAGAATTTATTTGACACCTATTAGA
>JASKGM010000001.1:11722049-11736416 GCA_034509205.1 Ceratonia siliqua | reverse complement strand
CCCCCCCCCCCCCCCCCCCCCCCCCCCCCCCCAGGACTGGAGTAGTGAGGTCCTTGGCTTGTGAATGATATTTGTATCCATGTTTCTTACTTGAGAACAATATTCTACTTTCATGTCAGGATGATTTTAAACCTGTACTACGGGAGCTTTTGGCAACTCATCCAGGGCTGGAGTTCCTGCAGAACACACCTGAGTTTCAAGAGAGATATGGTTTGTCTTCAGTCTTGGCTGTAACATTGCATTTACAGGTTCATATAATTTTAGATACCAGCAAATGATATTTGGTTCCTTAAAAATTTTATTTTCTCTAAGAAGTTTATATTTCAATTACTGATTATGGATTTTCTTAGGAGACTTAAAAAACTCCAATAATTTTCCTTTGAAACTAGTCTCACCTTAGAACTAATCTCTTTCGTTTCTTATCTTCAATTGGCAAGATTCACCCTAATGTGCATAGCTGTAACCGATTTATACAGGCATGTCTTACAACGAAGAAGATACATCAGGCCTCTTTTTCATTTTCTTATATTTATTCTTGGAATCAAGTTGTCAATGAATTACTAGCCAACAAATATAATTATGTAATAAGTATCCAATTTATGGTTTTTCATTTTTTCTATACTTTTTTTTATTAATTTGGGACTTACGCTGCTCATTTTGATTCCAATATATTAGTATATTTGTTGAAGAAGTAGAACTTCATGCGTCTTGAGTATCCACTACCCAGAGACATAGTTAGCAAATTTCATTAGCAGTTGATTTGTTATGTCTAGACATAGACTGGTGTCAATGGTCATGGTTTCTGGTGTAAAGCTATATTTTCCCCTAGGGTGAAATATTTTTTAACTTGTCTCTCCAATTGCCCAGCTGAAACTGTAATATACAGAATATATTACTACATAAATAGATCTGGGAATGGTCATCTTACCCTGAAGGAGCTGAAGCGTGGAAACATAATTGATGCAATGCAGCATGCTGATGAAGAAGAAGACATTAACAAGGTTTTGAGGTAGATATATCATGTGAAAATGTCATACATTTAACTTCACTCAAACATCTATTTTTACCTGATAAAATATATGTCTCAAAATGCGTTAATCTGTTTCACCTTTACAAAAACCCTGTGCAGGTACTTCTCTTATGAGCATTTTTATGTTATATACTGCAAGTTTTGGGAGCTGGATACAGATCATGATTTCTTGATAGACAAAGAGAACCTTATCAGATATGGTAACCATGCACTTACTTATCGGATTGTTGACAGAATATTTTCTCAGGTTTGTGTGGATTAAATGTTGCATTTTTCTTGAGAATAAACTACTTGTGTCCTCAGGGAAAACCCCTAGCCTCTTCAAATTATATGATTTAGACTTGCTTCAATATTATCCCAGGTTCCAAGAAAGTTTACCAGTAAGGTTGAGGGAAAGATGGGATATGAAGATTTTGTTTACTTCATACTGTCAGAAGAAGATAAATCATCTGAGCCTAGTCTTGAGTATTGGTATGTGTTTTTTCTTTTTTCTTTTTCCTTTTATTATGTATTTCATTTGTTAGTTTCTGGTGGAACCTAGCTAATTGGGGAAGTTACTATGGGGCAGGTGGTTAGTAAGGGGCAGGCAGTTGAGGGCAGGAACTATGCAGGGAGAGGGGGATAAATTAAGAGGTAGAAGGGCAGGGGAAGATTATTCAGAAATTGGGAATTGGGTGAGGGAGATCCCTAGTGTCTCGAATAATTAGGATTGGGAGTTTCCGGCCACTTGAAGTGTTGGGTTGTGTAATGTGTGCTTGTTTAGTGTTTCTAATTCACTTGTGTTATTCTGTGTTGTTGTAGGTCATTGTGATGTGTTGCTATTATGTCATCAGACTCATTTGTAATTCAGATGTTGTGACTATGTGAATTAGTGAGACCTATGGTTGTGTTTGTGTTGAGAACCAAACCAGAAAACCATGAAAGCCCACACAGAACAGATGGACATACTGACATTATATGGTAGTAATATCGCTGTTACAGAGAGACAACGCTGTAATTGTACTAAAATACAAACAATTTACTGATAAGACACAAACACCAGTAATACAGAACACTCCAGAATACAATACACAAAACACTAAGACATAATCACACAACAACAGAATATACTAATTCCTCTAGCATTCAGAGTATGCTAGCCACTCCCTCTGGCATTCAGAGTATGCTAGCCACTCCCTCTGGCATTCAGAGTATGCAGCCACTCACCAAATCCCTGTTCCAATATTTGTCTAAGCTTCCGCACTCTTTCATTTCTCATTTATACATGACAGCCCAAGTAACTCATCAATTAACTGTTATTTTGAATAACTTCCCTTAACAACTACCCTTATAACTTTTCTTATTCAAAATATTCTTGTTTAATTTCCTAAATACCCTTGGGTTCTAACATTACCGCCCTGTTCACATTCACCTTGTCCTCAAGGTGAATTTTCATATTATCTCATCATTTTCCTTCTTTTTTTCCTTTGCTCTCTTTTATTTTCCTTCTTTCTCTCTCTCTCTCTCTCTCTCTTTTCTTTTTTGTTTTAATTTTTTTTTTAAATGCTTAACTACTCTATCTATTGTCTAAGATACCCTGACCTCGATGAAGCCCTCAACAACGCTTTCACCTAACGGAAGCAACACAACGAAACCCAACACTGGCCAGTCGTCATTGCCAGAGGCTCGCTGTCGTCAATGTCTGGTAGTGGTGGTTGTCTTTCATGGCAACCCTTCCCTCCTTCCGCTCTTACTCTTCTTCCGCATCTCCCCTGAAACATGCGATCCCCATTTCTAGTTGTTGTTTTGTCAACCCACTCGTCCGACAATTTCACCTCCGGAAATTGTCATTGAGGCATATCCAGAAAGATGTTCCACAACTGCAGTAGACGCCAGGAAAAGGGACTATATCTGGTATGTTGGACTTGCTTCCATATCAATTTCAAGTTGTCATTGAGGCATTGTGGGAACCCAGAACATAAACCAATGATACCAACTTCTGGCATCCTAACAATCCCTCCCACAGGCACGTGGTGGCTGGTACTCAAGCCTCCTCCCCTTTCGCTCCTCTCCACGTCGTAGGATCGGTACTGCTCTGATACCATTTGTTGAGGACCAAACCAGAAAACCATGAAAGCCCACAAATAACAGATGGAAATAGTGACATTATATGGTATTAATATCACTGTTACAGAGAGACAGCACTACAATTGTACTAAAATACAGGACAATATACTGATAAGACACAAACACTAGTAATACAGAACAAAACACAAAACACTAAGACAATCACACAACAACAGAATACACTAATTCCTTTGGAATTCAGAGTATAATAGCCACTCCCCAAATCCCTATTCCAATATTTGCCTAACCTTCCTGCACTCCTTCATTTCTCATTTATACATGACAGCCCAAGTATCTCTTCAATTAACTGTTATTTTGAATAACTTCCATTAACAACTTCCCTTATAACTTTTCTTATTCAAAATATTCTTGTTTTATTTCCTAGATACCCCTGGGTTCTAACAGTTTGTAATTTCTGTTTGACTACTACCTTATATCAGATCAGAATTCCATATATCAGTTGGCTTCATTGTTGGTTCCCAACAGTTTCTTTTTTCTATAAGGTGGCATCAGATTAGTTGCTGTGCAGTTACAATTATGAGGATGATGCGTTGTTAAATTAGGCACGATTAGAACATGTTCAATTTGATTTGGATTTTGGACTGAGTGCATTTATGTTTGTGTGTATGTGGGTGTGTCTCAGAGAGAGAGGTTGGATGACAGAAAATTTAATTTGTCTGCTACAATGCTACTGAAACTTTATCCTGGTTATTTAAAGCAAGGTGCAAAAGAGAACAGCTCAAGAGTCGATAAATCTTGGGCTTATGAGGACACGGTCTCTTCTGCCAGTTGAAAATTGTTCTAGAGAGAATGAGTTTATTATTGTAAGTGCATAATAGGGTTCCATATTGAGCAAGAGTAGGGTCAACATTAGGTTTTAGACTACTGGAGAGTGGAGTTACTTAGGGCCTAGGGCTGCTTGGTACAGCTGTAAGTGCAATGGTGGAATATGGAATGTTTGAAAATTGGGATGCAGATTGTTTTACACTTGCTTGGTTTAGAAAAAATGAAGGTCAATGGAAAATGAGGTGCTCCTTTATTTTTTAAATACTTCACCCACTCTACCAAGTACCAAGGAGTGAATATCAGATACTTTACATTTTCTTTTGAAAATCAGCTGTGAGCTGACTTTAAATTGTCATAATTAGGTTCAAGTGCATTGATTTGGATGGAAATGGAGTTCTGACACGGAATGAACTGCAATTTTTTTATGAGGAGCAATTGCACCGAATGGAGTGTATGGCCCAAGAGCCTGTGCTTTTTGAGGATATATTGTGCCAGATAATTGACATGATTGGACCTGAGGTTTGCCTTTCCCTCTTCTACTGATTGTTATAACATTTTACTTGTCTTGCCTCTGACCTTTTTTTTATATTAAAATAAATTGTCCACTCTGCAGAATGAGAGCTATATAACTCTTCGTGACCTGAAAGGCTGTAAACTCTCAGGAAGTGTTTTCAATATCCTGTTCAATCTAAATAAGTTCATGGCCTTTGAAACTCATGATCCGTTTTTGATTCGTCAGGTGCATGAAATATCAGATAAAAGTAATAGAACTTCTTAGCATGTTTGGCCATTGTTGGTGATTGCCTTGACGTATGAGTCATGTGTGAACAGGAACGTGAAAATCCAACATGGACAGAGTGGGATCGCTTTGCTCATAGAGAATATATTAGGCTTTCAATGGAAGAAGATGTCGAAGAAGCCTCTAACGGAAGTGCTGAAGTCTGGGATGAATCACTAGAGGCTCCCTTCTGAGATTTATATGTAAGTGCTTAGGCTGAAATGATGATGGTACTATACTACTATATGTCTATGACCTAATATTTCACTGTGCTCTATGCCTTATATGGCGTGCAAACTCAGTAGTGTAATTTGTGTCACTCTGTACGGCCTAGATGGTTTTGGGATAGTAAGACAGGTGCAATCTTTGTGCCTTCCAACACAATGTAGTGTTTAGTCCTTTTTTTTTTTTGAAAAAAAGTGACAACTTAAGCTTCTGTTTCTTCTATTTTTTTTTTTTGGTAAAGACGCTTCTGTTAATTATGTGCATTATCTATTATTACAGGGGATGAAGAAAAATGAACGCCCCTGAACTGATGGACTGGCTATTGTTAAGAGACAATGGACTTAAGTGGATGGTGCCAACTCTTCCCTAGGAGTGGGAAATTCCGAGCTTCGCTTTCGAATGTGTTTTTGATGGATAAGCAGCAAAAATATTCAAAGCTTTCGCTGGTAGTGACAAATATTGGGGCCATTATCGTGGAAGTTTTGTTGCGTTGTACCAATGACCATGCAAAGTGAGGAGTGAGGACGAATGCTGAGAGGTGCTATGTTGAATTATTTGACATCATCGAGTAAGCTTTTTATTTTGGGGCACCCTAATTGAAGAACTTAAATAGCAACATGTTAACTTTTAATGGCCGGATCTGTTTACTCATATGTGCCTCTGGGTTGTTGTTTCTTACCAAAATTAACTTTTACCTTTTAGGTGGATTTCATAATCTATACTAATGTGTTTAGGGTAAAAATCAATAGACTAAATTAGTCTTTATTATTCTTGTATTATTCTTTTAATCTTTCTTCTTTTCTTTTAAAGATAATAGATGGTTAAAGTTTTAAAATTTTTAAATAATTTTATTGACATGTACTAATGTAGTATATTTTAATTCTCATTATCTTCCTTAATCTCTTTCATAATTAATTAATGAGAGTTTTTCTTTTCAGTTTAATATAAGAATTTTTTTAAATTTAATAATATAATATTTGATATTTTTGTTTAAAAACATTTCAGTAATTTTAACGGTAATTATTATCCAACTTCCATGGATATTTCACCATTTGAGTATTACCCTTAAAATTTAGTATTATTTCGGAACGATAAGAAATGGGCATTCGACTACATTAGCCAATTTCGTTGACCTGTTTGACTCAACAATTTCTAACTTTTATTCATCACGTTGATGGCAAGTGATAACCTGTGGTTCCAAGCTTCGAAGATTTTTACGATTTTAGTCAAAATTATTGTTGTATTATCTTATTTATTAAGCAGCATATGTATATTAATATAGATTTCAGTTTTATAGTATCTTTTTAACACATCCGCAATCAAAGGATCGAGGTGCGGGGGGGGGGGGGGGGGGGGGGGGGGGGGGGGGGGGGGGGGGGGGGGGGGGGGGCCCCCCCCCCCCCCCCCCCCCCCGAGGTTAATCATTTAAACATGGATATATTTATTGGGGCTTCAGTTTTTTTAATCATCTTATTTTGACTCCTATGTACCTAACATCCATAGTTGTTTAGTTGATGTTCAAATTAATTCTCTCTTCTTCACCACATTCTTTAGAAAGGAGGCCGTACACCATAAAGGCTTGCAACACTATCCTACTCTTGTCCCTAAATATCTCAAGTGATTGTCCTAACCTTGTACCTCTTACTGTCCTGCAACTCCATAAATCTCAAGTCTCAGCTCCTTTTTCTTTAATAAGATGCTCTTTTCTATGGCTCCATATGGTATTAGGAAAAGTTTAGGTGCATATCTTTATCATGATTACTTTTGGACCCAACGTAAATGGCTTTTCTTTAGTTTAATAAACAAAATGGATTGCACTTATCAAGTACCTCGTTGATGCATCTGTAGTTGCTCAAGTGGTCATAATTCTTTGAAAGAAATCTCAATGATTATAATTTTTCAAAATGAATTGGTTATTAATTGGAGTTTCTACAGATCTGAGATGATTCCATTCCCATCGTTGGACAAATCAGCTCCATTATGTAGGAACTTCACTATCATCTTTAGAAGGCGGGTTGCAAGTTTGTATTTTTTAACCATACTTTTTATAGGTATGGAATATAATTATGTTGGTATTTTATATTCACAAATAATGGAATCTGGGATGTAAATCAAGGATCACTGGATTATTACGAGGTGTTAATTAGAATAAGTATCAAGGTTCTAGTATATAAATAAGGATTAATAGTACAAAAGTAAATGTTAACATCAAAAACATTCCAAAATGTTACTTCTCAAATATTGGCACTCTCACATTTGCAACAGGGATGCCACTATTTAATTTATTACTGTGCCAATGTCAGAGAAAATTTCCTTCTTATTTTTTGATTCTTGGAACAAATTTTGAAGGTCAAGGTTACAAATTAAGAAGAGTTTTATTTAATAATTTTTAATCTGTTATGCAATAAGAGTTTTCTAAAATCACTTTGTGAATGGATGACAGATATAAAAATATAATATTTAAAACTAAAACGTCCAATTATAATTTACAATTATTAGTTTGAAGTTGAATTGGAAACACCAAAAGGAATATTTTTACCTAAAGAATTACCAAGCCAATATAAGACATCAAAATAGAAAATGAAATGAATGTATATTTATTTTTGAGCGGAGCAAAGAAAAAGGCAACTAAGGATGATTGATTCTTCCACTTTGAAAGAGAACCCATTTGGGTCAATTTTGTGTAGTAAAGAAAACAGAAGAGAAAAAAAGGGTCAAATTTGTCATATAAGAAACTGCGCACGACGTTAAACACCGCATAAACGGTAATAGTCATCGCAAATTCTAATAGCCCCAACCGAAAATCAAAGGGCCTCCGTTTTGTTGAAAACGTGGTGGGCTGAGCCAGCGCCAGCCCTTGCTGGTCGTACCCACCTAGCGAATATTCCAAAGCACCTTTGAGAATTGGGACCTAAACCCCACATTCTCTCTCTCTCTCTCTTCATTGATCCCTTCTATAAAAATTGAGTAACCAGGAAAACACTCCCAACAAAACCAGAGCTGCACAAAACTTCCCCACATACTGAGACAATGTGCGAACAACTCAACAACCAATACCAATTGTGCGAGGAGATCGGTCGTGGGAAATTCGGCACCATCTTCCGCTGCTTTCACCCGATTTCCAACGAATTTTATGCCTGCAAAGTTATCGATAAGCGCCTCCTCACTGATTCCATTGACCGCGAGTGCCTTGAGAATGAACCCAAATACATGGCCTTGCTCTCTCCACAACCCAATATTCTTCAAATATTTGATGTCTTCGAAAACGACGATTTATTGTCCATGGTCATCGAGCTCTGTGAACCCGTTACCCTATTCGACCGCATCATCAATCGGCCGTTTCTGGAGACTGAAGCAGCTTCGATCATGAAGCAACTTCTTGAAGCAGTTGCACATTGCCACCGACTTGGCATAGCTCACAGAGACATAAAGCCTGACAATCTTTTATTCGATTCGAGGAATAATCTTAAAGTTGCTGATTTTGGGTCGGCAGAGTGGTTCGGTGATGGAAGGACTATGAGTGGGGTGGTGGGTACGCCGTATTATGTGGCGCCGGAGGTTTTGCTGGGGAGAGAGTACAATGAGAAAGTAGATGTATGGAGTAGCGGAGTGATTCTGTACATAATGTTGGCTGGGATTCCACCCTTTTACGGAGAGTCGGCGGCAGAGACTTTTGAGGCTGTGTTGAGGGCCAATCTAAGGTTTCCGTCTAGGATTTTCAGGTCTGTGTCTTCGGCTGCGAAGGATCTGATGAGGAAGATGATTTGTAGGGATGCATCAAGGCGATTATCAGCAGAGCAAGCCTTGAGTAAGTTTCTGCCTTATCATTTTATCTTTTAAATTTCTATATTTCTTGTAAATTTGGGTGCTTTTTGTTCAAACTTTTTTTCCGTTATATATGTTCTGATAAGTGTACTGATCTGTTTGTAGGGCACCCGTGGATCCTGAGTGGAGGAGAGGCAACTGATCTGACTTGAAAATCGGAGTACAATTGAGAAATGGCCAAAGCATAACCAGTTTTGCCTGTGTATATATGTTCTCTGTGAAAACCCGAATAAGATTCACTTTTAAAATTCCATCACACATGGTTCGAGAAACGCTTTCCCCCTTGAGAAAAACAGAGAACAGAGCCCTCTTGATTCTGCCACTATTTTATATATATATATATATATAAGGAGATCTAAAGAATTTGAGACTGTAGATATAGTCGTGGGCTAGGAATCTGTCTTTTTCTTTTCCTTCTCCTATTTTCTTTTTTCCTTGTAAAAACTCATAAGAAGTGAGAAAGTAGAATCTAAACGTCCGGAGAAGTTTGAAGTCTCTTTAATTTCTAGTTTTTGAAACTAGAATAGTTTAGAATGTAAATGTTTTTGATCTTATAATGATGATGTGGATATATTTGTTTGTTTTCCAATAGTCCATCTCTCAAAATTTATATTTGGGTATAATCAGCAATTCTCCATATATGATAGAAAGGAGTCATTTTCATTCCGGAAGACGAGGGGTGGTGAATTACAAATCACCCCACTGGACTTCGAAACAAAGGTTGAATTGAATATGGTAGGGTCAGTCGGGCGTGATCACGCATGGGGCCTTAGAAGGTATTCACATATTCAGAATTCGGCTTCAAACTTATTTCGTTAAAACAATTAGAAAAAAGAAAGAAGTGGTTAGAAAAAATAACCTAAATATCTAAGGAGGGAGTTGAATTAAGTATAAAAATTTTATAAAATTTTTAAGATAATAATCCTTTTTACAAAATTGAAACAACTCAATTTGTAAATATTATGAAGGGCTCAGTTCAACATAAATATAAAATCAAGTTCAAAACTGATTAGTAAAAAATAATATAGAATATGTAAAAGATCAGGCATTTTTTAAAACTTAAAAGAATTTAAGGAAGGAGAAAGATAACACTACGATATATAGTAGTTCGAATTTATAAAATAGATCCTACATCCACTCCCTAAGCACAAAGCAATGGTATTTCACTAAAAATGGATAATCACAAAAATACATGTTCAAGCCACAAAGTTTTTTACAATCACTCACAGATTAACCTATAATCACTGAGTTTTTCTACCCAATAATCCAGTAAAACTTCTGAAAGGTAATAACAGCTTTTACAAACCTTATCCCCAAGGAAAGCAATTACAACTTTTACAAAACTCAAACCACTAGATTTTTCTACCAAGAATCTAGTAAATTTTTCACAAATAATAACAAATGCTCACAAAAAACTTCTCAAAATAATTCTCTAAGAAAAGAGTGAATATTCCAAAGATAGTATAAGAAGAGTTGTAGGAGATGATGAATAGTATAACAAATAAAGTGTTCTTTCTCTCTCTTCAAAGCTTGTAAAGTGGTATTCTTATAATCTTTTATAGATATAGACGTTAGAGTACTCATGACTCTGTTATGAGTAGTGTGAAACGTTTACTTTTAAGATATATTTCTGATATAACCGTTGATTTTGTTTTTTAGTAAGTTTTAGCTAAACGAGTAGGATGCTTCTTTGATTATCATTTGAACGTATCTGACTTTCTTATACTTGAAATATTTTAAAAAAGTAATTTATGAGTTAACATGCAATCTGCTTTTCATATTGTTTTACTAACTTTTTGCACAACACAAAGTTAAATAAAAAGTAATTGTCCTTTCTCATAAATACACAAGACTCAAAAAATACTTTTTATTTTTTCTCACTTAATGAATTTTTTAAAATGATTACATTAAAAAAGGTGAAAGATCCACTCAACTATTTTTAAAATTCAAATTATCTTTTAATTAAAATAATTAAATATCATTAAAATATAAAAAATTAATATTTTAAAACCTTAGGCAAGTGATGAGAAGGAGATATCCCAATATTAATATATATGTTCATATAACGTGAGAGATGACGTAGATGCAGTTAAGTCCAGTGGGGTGATATTCCCCATCCAGCAGCAATTAGTTTTCGTGATGGCCGTCAACAAATTTTTTGGGAATGCTTTTAATTTTCAAGTAAACCCAGCAGTAATTGAATTAAACTGTGAACTTGTTCATTTTTCAAGCACCTATACATCATACATTATTTGGCATCCTGGAGAAATTCAAAGGGGATATTTACTGGCATAATGAAAATAATTTGCTTTAACGTCCGTGAATTATGCCAACAACATAACGGCTGCTTTACCTTTGCACTTTAGTTATAGAATAATGTTACACATTCTAGCTCTTTTTTTTTTTCAAAACAATCACAACTATTTACATAAACTAATAATTTTTATCATTGACTTGTGTAAGCAATAAACCACCAGCATGTGAGCTGCCTATTCTGCGCTCTTGAAAAACCTTTGCCATTAGGTAGATGCAATGGAATCTATCATGTGCAGTCGTTGGGATGATGGGGCCTCCCAAATAGCACACTGCCAAAATTGTAAAGAGAAGAGGGGTTGGAAATTTTTGCCATGCCCTTCAAGTTCAAGGGTCAATTAATGCGGAGAGAGAAACCATCTTTGGAATTTGGAGGCAAATGCAATGATCGATAAGTTGTTTTGGCTATTTATTATTTTTATATTTTCGGAACCAAACATCATTTCAACGGTAATGGGCACTTCATATTAAATTACATTTTCCCTTTTCGTCCTATTAATTGGACGTAGCTTACAAGTTATCTTAGATTTTTTTTTTTTTAATTCAATCAGTTGAAACTATCTGAGGGAGATCATATGCTTTATATATATTGGTACTTAAATATTAGTTATTACTAGCTAGCGTGTTTAATTAGGCTTGTTTAAGAATATTACTTACAATCCCACTCCATAAATTGTTGTTATTTTATGTAGTTTAATTTAAATAGGGGATACTCCCATGCATACGCGGGCGATAGAAGATTTTAATAATTTTGTTAATTTTTTTAATTAATAAATTTTTTATTATATATTTTTTAAAAAATTTTAAAAATCTTTTAAATATATTTAAAAAATTTTATATTTATTTATATTATTTATTTATAATTTTTTTGATACTATTTATTAAAAAAATTTGGAGGGCGAATCGACTGAGAGTGTGAGGTGGTGTGACCGTATTACTTGAGAAATGAGAATGGCTAGATAAGCTATGCTATTTTGGTGTCCTTATCAAGTGGTCGGTGGTGATTCGTCAGTAGGGACCACTTATTAATTTTCAGAGGGGGACACTTTTTAATTAATTAATTAATATAGGCCTCTTTTTTCTTTCATTTTTGGTTATATTGTTGGGCCAAATAGCGCTTGGTTTGAGCTCTGAAGGGACAATCCCATGTGCGTGGGTCCGTGGTACCCCCGCCAAATAGACACGTGTATTGCGGGAAAGAAGAGGATGAGAAGGGGAGTTTGATAAGTTATCTTGAGACGTGAGATCAGTTGGTGGTTCAATGCGACAAAATTAACGTTGATTTAGCGAGGGTAGGTTGGGTATTTTATGCTAATAAATGCCCCCGTACGCTGCAGTCGGAAACATTCATTAATGGGTGGCTTAAAAAAGGATTTTTAAATAAATCTTATTTAAATCATTTTCCATAAAAAACAAAAAGCATGTGTCTGGATGATCATCCAGAAGCAGAACCAACGTTGTTTCTTGTCACCTTAAAATATATTCGCAGGTCCCTCGCTGATTTGGAGATGCTGCTTGAATTTGAAAACTCAAGGATGGATGATTCTAGAAACCCTCCGTACAGAGAGAAGCTGAAAGTTGAGGAGGTGGATGCATGTGGACATGGGGTGGGGTGGGGTAATGGTTCAGATTCCTGCCTGAGCCTGGCTGCCTTTTCCTGCTTCGGAGAATCCAGAAAAAACAAAAAGTAGGAAAAGATAATTGGAATTTGAATATGTATCCGCATATCCTCGGCTTGGCTTGCAATATTTGCAGCCGTCAAAACTGCCCTTAAGTTGATATATATTCAGGTAACAAAATAGAAATGTGTAGGCTTTTACAATATTTCTTCCTTTTAAATTTTATTTGATATTTAAAATAATAATTTTAATTAAATTACAGTAAAATTTAAAAAATAATTAATAATAAATAATTTAAAATAAAATAAACTCCGAACGATGATTATTTTAAAAGTACACGTGGCGCTCCATTCTGATTGATCTGCCATAGTGGTGATTAATACGATAACCTATCTTTTCTCCATTGGCCTTATCACGTGGGTGTTGGGAATGCGTACAATTTCATGTGAGTTGCGCCCAAACCCACACGAAATATATATATATTTACCCTTGGCCTTTTTATAACCCATAATTGACGGAGTGAAAAAGGCACCTTGTCCCACCCTATTTTTGTACCTACAACTAACAAAAACTGGGTACTCTTGTACTTGCTTCAAATGAAGGACTGAATTTCCTCTTCGGATCTTATCATTATTTTTTATTTTTTGTATTAAGAGCATCTACATGTACATGGCAGGTCAGGACTCAGGAGATGCTTCTCCACGAGATTCTCATCAATTAGAGTGTGAAAACTGAACACAACTCATTATTTTAATTGGTTAATGATCAGATTAATTTATTATGTACTAGATAGTTTGGCAGCTTGGAAAACCCAAAACCAGAGTACCAAGTATGTGGTATTGAAACAATCTGTGAGTCTCAGTTTAGATTCATCAGAAATATTGCAACTTAATTATTCATTACTATAGAAAATTTCATATTTGAAAGCAATAATTGTAGCACAGACTCACCATATGTCCCAACTGTAAAGAATGGTCCTACCCACGTGACACATTAGTTCTAATTGCTTTTGCTTCTAAAATGTGATATTTTGAGTGTGTATATATATAATTTTATCCAACCAAAGTGGATAGGATTATTAAAGAGCAATGTTAGTTGAGGTTGAACATTGCTTTGGAGAATCAGATAACTAAGAAGCTGAATAAAGGTCCCTTTCAAGTCCTGACAAGAGTTGGGCTTTAGGCGTCACCTGTTTGGCCACTGCTTCCTGAGGTGTGCCTGAATAAACAAGACAAGGACGCAAATCTGTTGGACAGGACAAGGGGACATCCAGATTAGGCTTACTTAAACCATCCTGTTTGTGCTATTAAAATGATTTCTTTGCAGAAAGCAGTCTTAGGCCCACTGCGGGTCTCGTTTAGTTTTCAATATCAAAGGCAAAGCCCTTAACTATTTCAAAAAGGAAAATACTAATAAAGCCTCGCTATTCTTAACTCAATTTTAAAATCTGAACTTTGATAAGCATTTTAACACTTATTTTTGTTTGTTATACTAAAAGAGGAAGTAGAGTAGAAGAAAAACAAAAAATGGAAGCATGGGCATGGATACAAGCACAAACACAGAACATAACACGACATGTATGTGTATATATATATTATAAATATATTCATATTTTAAAATGAAGAACGATAAATAATACTGGTTATATAAAAAAATGTCAAACAATTCCTTAAGAAAAGGAGAGG
>JASKGM010000001.1:11680234-11719522 GCA_034509205.1 Ceratonia siliqua | reverse complement strand
CCCCCCCCCCCCCCCCCCCCCCCCCCCCCCCCCCCCCCCCCCCCCCCCCCCCCCCCCCCCCCCCCCCCCCCCCGCGCTAGAAATATGTTTCAAGCCAATGGTATGGGAATACATTTGTTGAGCTCATTTTTCCTATTGGAATAGGCGGTCATCTATTTTAAAGCAACTGTCCAACATGCTTTGGCCATGCTCCAATTTCAAAATGTGTTCATCCTGTAAAATCTTTGTCTCTCTGAATTGTCTTGGGTGCTTGGGAGTAATCCAACTAATTAAAAACAAGGAAGAAACTAGATTGGATGAAATCAACAAGGAAGAATCCAGATTTGATGAAATCTGACTATCATTTAACTGTTGATTTTCCACAATTGACCAATAGCATTAACACGCAATACACTTTCTCCACTATTGCATTTTGGTTCCTGGAAACCTGTCTATGTTGACTGCTGTGAGTAATGGATGTTCAAGGGTTGGATTTTTATTGGAGTCTTATTATCATTATTCTAATTTCTCTTTTGCACTGGTTTGTTATGTCAAAATGTCATTTTACATGGGAAGTATCATTCTACACAGAAACTTTTTGGGTAGAGTATAATAACATGGTTTCCATCATTCTATTCCTGTCCAAGTAAGGAAATGTTCTTGTGAGGGACTCTATCTGGCCAAATACTCCTGAAGAAAAAAAAAATCAGAGCATCTGTATAACTTCAAGTTCTGATATCAACAACAAAATTGCCGCCAAATTTCAGCCCTTGCTCATATATTTGGAAGAAACTACATATATTGACTTTATTTT
The DNA here is from genome assembly GCA_034509205.1 of Ceratonia siliqua. NCBI lineage: Eukaryota > Viridiplantae > Streptophyta > Magnoliopsida > Fabales > Fabaceae > Ceratonia > Ceratonia siliqua. The sequence continues at coordinate 11,718,729 of JASKGM010000001.1, read as the reverse complement.
AGGCCTTTCTCAACCTTGGGAATTTTTATATGCCTTTAAATATTAAAATATATGATAAATCTATTTTAATAATGTAATTTAGAGAACATCAACAATGACACTTTTTCATTTAGAGCCTGTAAGTGATGAAATTTAACTACTTAGAATCATCTGTTGTTATGAATTATTAAAGCATCATTACTTTTAGGAATGTTATAGTGTAGTTTCACTGATCTTAAGTTTCTTTTATATTGGTGTTTGTCTGTATCAGTAGATATTATAAAAGCACTTCTTTTCAATCAAATTTAGTTTATCCATTGTCTACTTGTCCGCAGCTTCTAAGGTGCATCCTCTGCACCTTGAGTACTTCAACTTCTCTGGTCGAGTTATTGCATTAGCTTTGATGCATAGGGTGCAAGTGGGTATTGTTTTTGATCGTGTGTTTTTCTTGCAATTGGCTGGAAAGTATATTACTTTACAAGATATACAGGATGCAGATCCTTGCTTGTATAGTAGCTGCAAGCAAATATTGGAGATGGATGCTAATTTCATTGATTCGGATGCTTTAGGACTAACCTTTGTTAGAGAGGTGGAGGAGTTAGGATTCAGGAAAGTTGTTGAACTTTGCCCTGGTGGGAAAAGCATTGCTGTAAATAGTAAGAACAGGGAGAAGTATGTTGATCTTCTTATACAAGATCATTTTGTGACATCTATATCTAAGCAGGTGTCGCATTTTGCCCAAGGTTTTTCTGATATTCTTGGCAACTCAAGGCTCCAGAAGTTCTTCTTTCAAAGTTTAGAGCTTGAAGATCTGGATTGGATACTGCATGGGAGTGAGAATACCATTTCTGTTAAGGATTGGATGGCACATACCGAGTATAATGGCTATAAAGAGACTGATCCTCAGATATCTTGGTTTTGGGAGGTATGTTGGATTTTGTTTTATATAAAAAATGTAATGCCTTTCTCGTTCTCTTTCTCTTTTTGTATCAACTTGCTTCTTTAAAAATTTAAATTTTCTTCCTTATTTTTTTTTTTCACTTTCCAAGGATTTGTTAAATTAATTTTTTTCCCGCTTATGGTGTAATTGGGATTTTTAGGTAGCAATAGCTATATGGGGCAACAGGTAGTTGCTATATGGTGCCCTTCTAATTAAGGCTGTGCCTGGTTTTATTGCCTTATTATTTTTTGGCCACTTAAAAAAGTTTCCCCATCTCTACGAAGGAATCATCTTTCTACAGATTAAAACAACTCTTGGAATGTACTTCTTTTGTAACCTGGTCAGGAACCACTCTGGAGTTCTTTTCTATTTAGTGTATTTGATTCCTTTCCTCCATGCCTGATGGACCCAACCTTAAATTTGCTACATTTCGGCTACAAATATCTCCTTAAGTTCATTGATGCTGCCTAACATTGATATGTTTCCCTTGCTGAAAACATAATTGTGGTACCCTGTTTACAAGAAGGAGGACAATATTATATACTATTTATGCTGCCATATTCATCTTATCTGAAACCAAGTCAACAAAATTGCTTTCGTGATGATTGTCTATTTGAGTCCTCAATCTCATACCATCTAGTTTTCTAACTTCATGAATCTTACTATTTTCATGCTCAATTGCAGTATCATGACAAAATCTGCTAATATTACCAAGAAATTTATCCGAAATAATAGATTGTAGTTTTAACTTTTGTCAAGGCAGAATATTCACTTCTTTTAAACTTAAATGTGGCTGGTTATTACTCAACACCTAAGTGCTTGCGGCAAAATTGCAGTCTTGAAATAATTGTTTCCGGAAAAAATTTTCAATTGACTTATACAACATTTTGAGCTGTTACACAGTTTTTTAAGTGGTTAAATGTTTTCGTCTCTGTAAAATCTTACCAGATTGTTGGGAGAATGTCAGCGGAGCAAAGGAGGGTTCTTCTGTTTTTTTGGACATCTGTGAAGTATTTACCAGTTGAAGGTTTCCACAGTTTGGCTTCCCGTCTCCACATTTACAAGTCCACAGAACCTCATGATCGCCTTCCTTCTTCTCACACATGCTTTTACCGGCTGTGTTTGCCCCCTTATCCATCTATGGCTGTCATGCAAGATCGTCTTAGAATCATCACCCAAGAACACATTGGCTGCAGCTTTGGTACTTGGTGAATACACATGCGTTTTCGGTTGAAGTGGTTTTGACTGCACATAGAAATATTGGACTCAGCTCTGTACAGATTATAGGATAGTCCCATCTGATTTCAAATTGGATGATGTGAGAAGGTGCTCAAGTTCTGGTTTTCAAATCAATTAAGGGTTGCAATTTCATTGCTCTTCTGTCAAATGCTTATATTCGTAAAGTATCAATTAAGCAGAATTGAAGTAAAGAAAACTTGATGTACAAGTCTATCTTTCTTGAAATATTTGTTGGTTTGTCATGCCATGGACACAGGGATCATAATCTCTTAATAAATTATGGAAGCATTTGAACAATTTATCTTTCTCTAAGCTGATTAGATTACTGTTATATGGATAATTCCCCCTCCCCTCAACGCCAAAATAAAATCCTGATATCTTTCTCTTTGTTTTTCAGGACAAAAGGGGAAATTTTGATTGGTGATCCCAGAAAGTCATAAGAAACTATCAGGACTTGAATGTGGGTATTTTGTGTAACTGATTTGCAGACTTTTGTTATATAAACTATGTTACTGATGAGGACATTAATGTGGGAAATTTTGCATAACTGATTTGAACTTATAATGCCGCTAACTGAAATTCTTCAGAAAAATGGCTGACTGAAAATTTTTCCAGATTATGTTAGTAGTCTTTTCATGGTAAGAATTAAACTCTTTTTCTAGTAACTAGGTATAGTGGCTTCACTCCCGTTGGTAAGTTGGTTTTTTAACAATTACGATGTATAATTAGGTATTGCAGATCTATTGAGAACAAAAGAACATCCAAATGCATTTCTGAAGAACATTCTTATTTACCTAAACCTTTACTTTTCTTGGCCTTTTTTGTGTTTAAATTTATCTTTAATGTCCCGGAGTGATTCAAGTAATTTGAACCTCCAGTATCTTGGAAGCAGAAAATCCTCACATAATTTTCTCAATACCTAGATAGTGCATTGGTTCATGTCCATGAAAAATATAAAGTTGATAAAGATATAAAAATTCAAATATAATTACTTTGCAATATATAAACCTGTGGATGGAGGATAATGAGAACAAAGGAGAAATAAATGACTTCATAATAAACAAAAAAAGAAAATGTCTTTATTCAAACCTAGATAAACACAAACTCAAGTAGCTAGATCACTTCAATACAAAACCATAAAATTTCTCATATCCAACACATGCTGATGTGGAGTAAAGTGCTTACATGTAGGTATATATTCTCCATATATTGTAAAATTTAAACCCACCCAAAGACTTACCTTCAACATAATAATAGCAAAATAAACTAAGAAATAAAATAGAAAAGCTTTTCAGCTTTGACATGCAAAAAGGTAGACCTGAAGATGCCAACAAATAAGCCCGTGTAATAAACTTAACTTTTTGCTCTCTCCGTCCATAGGCCTAAGCTTCAGTCTTTTCAACAGGAACTTCTGTAGCTTCCTCAGCTGTTTCAGCTAGTTTCTTCTCCTCAGATGGATTCACTTCCTCCGCCGGGGCTACCGGTGCTTTCTCTGATTCAGTTGTTTCTTTGGACTCCTCTGTTTTTGGCTCTGCTTTCACTTCCTCAGGTTTTTCCTCTGTCTTCTCTGGTGCTGTCTCCTCTGCCTCAGGCTTGGCTTCCTCTTTCGCCTCTGTTACCTCCTTGGTTTCAACTTCAACTGGGACTTCAGTTTCTGGAGCAACTGGAGCTTCTGTTTTTGGTTCTTTGGCGGTTTCTTCCTTAGGTTGCTCGGTTGCTGCAAGCTCTGGGGCAGGAACCTCAGTGGCTGCTGGTTGTTCTGGGGTTGTTTCCTCGGTCTTGGTTACCTCGGTTGCTTCATTCTCTTTCACTATTGTCGGTGCTTGTGCAACCTGCAAGCAAGATCCATCTTCATTTGATCAAAAGCCTACCTTATAGCTAATGTAAAATCTAGAGAAACCAACAACTTGAAGGGAGAAGTGATGTAGAATCACAAATTACAGAATCGATACTAGCATAATGTGTTATGAGAAAATTGTGAATCTGCTTACTATCAAGAAAGAGAACTTCTGGGATTAAAGTTCCATGTATAATGGGTACAAACCAATTTACTTTCTTCTCTTTTTTAACCCATGAAGAAGCTCGATCTGGGTGTTAATTAGCTTGTTTTACCCCAAAGTAACAAGCTTGATCAGTAATAGACTGCTTAGCAAAAGAAAAGGCTTAAGTTATAGATCGATCAACGATCTGTACTTTGGAAGCTATTGTGATTATTATAAAACTAACAAAAAGGAGATCCACATAAGATTGTTGATCAGAATCCTCTTGCACCAAAATAGTTAAAAACGTTACCTGGTTCAATATCTATGATAAAAAGAGCTAAGAAACATGGTGATTACCCTCGATCACATAACTGGTTTGTATCATCACATGATCAGAAGAGAAGATCGAAGAAAAGAATTTATTTGCATATTGGATGGTTTAGAGTTTTGTTTATGGCACTGCTTGTATCATTGCAAGAGATCACTTATGGTATTATATATCATCTCAAATGCAATAAGTTTTGCAGATCGTGCATCAACAAAATCAAACGCGTTTATGAGTTGTTGAATTTGATCGAGGTCAGAGTTATATAAATGAATCAAAATAAAGTAAGAAAAAGTAGAAACACTGATGAATATTCAGTCACTACGAGGTTTTCATTTCCACCAATATATCTGCATGGAGAACTGAACTATATATGCTAGAGTAATTATAACGTGATATACAAAAGGAGAGGCTACGATAACAAAGAGAAATTAACTGTATCTCTGAGTTACCTCAACACTGGCCATTTGGAAAGAAAAGAAGGATAGTGATATAGCAGAGAGAAAGGTTTGAGAGGCTGTGAATCAGCAATGAAGGCAAAGAGAGAGAGAGAGAGTGAATGTGAGTGAGGTGAGAAGCTGATCAAAGGGAGAGAGGTATATATAGAGGTGTTATGAGACTAGAATTAATGAATCCGAGAGGGAGAGAGAGAGACAGTGGCCACTCGGAAGAATCTTTTTCAAGCAGACACCTCATGTCACTGACAGACATTAAAAGACATCAGCACGTCCAGTTGTAAATGTCTTTCCTTTGTTCATTAACTAAAGAAAATTAAAGCACATTTAGATAAAGATCCTATTAATACATTTATCTTTCTCGATATATATTTACAACTAAAATGAAAATCTTACTTAAAATATGTTTGGTTTGTATGATAGAATTAGAGTTTGAATTTGTTTTATTGATCTAAAAATAGACTTTTGTCAATCAACTTAAAAATAAGTCTTAATTTATAAGGTGAAATATAAGTTATTGTCTATTTTTATCTTACATAAATAAATATAAGACAATATTTATAAAAAAAATTAAATATATAAAATTAAAATATATATATATTTATTATAAAAATAAATATAGTTTGACTTAAAAACCTACAAGCCAATCATTTAATATAAAAATATACTTTATTTAATTAAATAAATTTATATAAAAAATTTAACCTGACTTAAATTATTAAATAAGTTATATTGGATTAACTCTACCATAAACTCCTGAAAAGTTATTTAACCTATTTGGTAGACAGTCTTGTTACTTGTTAGTAATATAATCTATTGCTTCTGATAAAATAACTTTCCCAAATAAAACATCGAAGATCAACCTCATCTCATTTATAAAAATCCTTTACATGGAAATTTAATTCACAAATTCCCTACACTACTACTTCACCACTCTTAAAAAATTGATATTAAAGTATTGCCTTTGCCACAAATAGATGTAATACATATTAATATTACTTAAAAAATTAAAAAAAATGATAATTTTAAAAGCATTATATTCTAATATTATATTTAACTACAATAAAGCCTCGATAGATATTATAATTTAATAGAAGTATTAATTAAATTATTTTTTATAAGGTTATTAACAAATGAATGAAAATAAACTAGTGGGAACATAGCAGTTCCAGCACATATTATGATGAAGCAGACATACTGGTGACCGTAAAATGTGTAAAAATGATGTGCTTTTCACTGTTATGGTCAAGTTGTTTACCAATTTTAAGGTTTTGGATGGAATCACTTTTTCACAAAATTCTCAAATAAATTCCGTTAATTCAAAATTTATAAGTCAAATTAATTATAAATATATATATATAAATAATATTTATTAAGACTCATATCTAGTTTATATTTATTTGTAATTAATTTAATTTATAAAAATTAAAAAAATAATAGACCTAACCTAACCTATTTTTTTGCTTTTGTTTTTGTTGAGCAAATTTTGAAATTTTGATGCATTGGACAATAGCGAAGACAAAGGCAACAAGGGACCCACCTAGGGCGGTGCCTGTGTGGGACCCGCGTCACGAAGTGCGATCATTACCGTCCAAATCAGCTCCTCCTCGTCGTGGTCCCACCTTTCAAATAAAAAAGAGATCAGGCCATTTGCCTAGTAGCTTTGGGAACCGCCCTTCCCCTAAAGTTGAAAATCCACATGGCCCCACATGCGCATGCTTTCCACGTCGTACTCTCGTGACAGCGGGACCGAGATCCAGCCCTGATCTTCCACGTAGATCATATCCTATACCTCCACCTCAAATAATACCCCCCCACCTTTCATTTTCCTTATACCACCCTATCCCCCAAGTCACGCTTTTGCACTGTTTGAGGACATTTTTGTCATTTCACGATACAAATTTTGTAATTTTTATTTGATATAACTAAAAACATCTTATTCTACTATTTTTTATGAAAAAAATTTTAAAAATAAAAAAGAAGAAACTCTTTTGTTTGTTTGTAAGAGGGTATGAAATGATAAAAGAAGAAGAATGTGGAGGATGTGAATGATAATACATATATATAGAGTTGCAAGATAAAGCAAAATTTGGACGTAAGCTACGGGGTCTCAATATTCAATAATACGTTTGTGACGGATTAAGGATCCATCAATATCACTGATTATTTTCTCTTAATTTTGATCATTATTTATTTTAGAGGATGGTTTTTTCTTTCTATTACTTTAAAACAAATAAATAATCATAATTAAAAGATGCTTTGACTTTTTCTCAATATACTAATATCATCCTAAAAAATAATAGATTCGATCATGTTATTTTATAATTGATTATTTTAGTTGAATCATGATCATTCGGGCGCGATTAAACTATCACAATTATTTTAAAGAAAAATATGTTTAAAAAAAGTATAAACAGACGTGCATAATTGTAATTACTTTTGTGCATATAGACAATTACAATTTAACTTATATTATAACATGACGAGATTTGGTTTATCTTAGGAGCGGTCAAAATTCATTGGTAAAAAACAACGATTAAAGGGATTCAGATCTCAGTCTTTTTTTAAAAAAAATGTTAGAAATTTTTTTTATTTAAGTCATTCATTTAATTTTAAACAGTTAAAATTTGTTTAACAAAGTACACGTATTTTACATACATTTTAATCTGATCGTTCAAAATTTAATAAACGATTCAAATAAAAAAAATAAAAAAAAAGATCTAAGCGCCTGCATCCATTTGGTCATATTTGTAGAATGGCAAGTATTATAATTTTGACCCTAAACTATAATATAATTCTATTGGGCCAATTTAAAGTAAATGAGGCATTATCCTTCGAGTAATTATGTAATTTGAGGGGGTTCCGTGTGATCCTTAACCTCTCTTAACTTGATTTAAAAATTGATTGATGGAAGCCAAGCAACCTAAACAATTGACAAGCTATTCACATTGTTATGGATCAGTGTACTGAAATTGCCTTTTAAAACACACATTATTGTGGCCATCTTTATCTATTTATGCTCCAAATGCTCTGTAAAGCTTCATTGTTTCGGCCAAAAGTTGGGGACGGCGCCTCCACACCCAAAACCTAAAACTATCATATATTTTTAAAGTTGAGAGTTTCATCCATATAAGAATTGAACTGAACCAACTAGAAAATTAAAATTTATATATCTATATTTAAAAAATAGATTTAATTATGTTAACAAATAATATGATTAATCATGTTATTAAAATTATGATTATTTTTTTATTTATTGATAATTATGATGAGTAATTTTATTTTATTTATATAAATATAATTAAATTTTATTTATATATAAATAAAATAAATATATATAGTGACTGTTTAAAAATAAATAAATAATCATGATATGTCACATAATTAATTATATTATACCTCAAACATAAACGGATTTGAATTCTTATATTTAATGCTTATTTTTTAGGATAACAAGTCATGTATGGTATTGTAATCATTTTATAGAATTACTTTTTGAAATTGATTAGTTATTCATAATATGGAATTTAAAATATTTTGTATCAAATAAAACTAATAATTTATTATTTTAATTTGAGATGATTTTATTAAGACATCTTTATAGACATTTTTTTTTATATTTTCAATAATTTCATAACACTCTTTTATCATAAAAATATTTTTATATATAAGACATCTTTTAAATACCATGTCTTTAGAAGTGTAAAAACAATTTATTCTTTAAATTCTAAATGAATAATAATGGAGATATTACTAAAAATTAGTTAATATATTCGCATTTTCATTAATTTAATTATTTAAATAAATTACTTGTGTAACTTTTTACCAAGGGAATCATTCTAAGGTTAATGAAGGGGATCAATTATTTTGCAGCAAATGTGGGACCCGTGAATCATGGGGTTGGCAGAGATTCCTTTCTATGATGGAGGCATAACGATTGATGCTGGTGGCGCGTAAACACGTAATATTAGGATGGCCAGTCACGTCTCCATCGTGGCAACACTCGTATGCCACGTCACCTTTGCAACTAAACCCCATATTCTTGCTCTATCTTCAATTCCAATTTGGTTTCAGATAGCGATTTCTCATTTAGAACTGGCCTGTTAATAATGCTATCCAGTATCCACCTCTATAATTCTACAATATCAATTTGCTTTATCCATGCACATCACTTTTTTCTTTTTCTTTTTCTAAATTTCATTTTCTTTATTAAACTTAAAAATAAATTATATCAATTACTAATATAAAATTATGTAGATAATCTTTTCTTTTAATTTTATTGATGACTTTTATAGTCTATTCCTATTCCTTTGCTTCCACTTTCATTTTATACATAGATTTTAAGTTCTTTTTCTTATTAAGAAAATGATATTTTTAATTATTGGAGGAGAAACTACTATCTAGTTAAGTATATTGTGTATTTTAACTTTTTTTGTTGAATCTCTTAATTTCGGTGTAAATGGTTTATCTTTAGTTTAATAAAAAAATAAATTAATTGAGTTATGCACAAATTAATTCAAATTATCTTACTGCAAAAGGATTAGAAAAGGAAAGGAAATTGTGTTGGTGTCAGTGTTTCCTTTTTAACCTTACAAACATGGTGATGGGCAGTGTTTCTTCTGTTTCCTACCTTTGATTCCTAAGATTCTGGTTCTTATAAATCATATCATTAAAGAAAAAAATCCTTCATAGAATTGAATTTGAGCCTTAAGACCGGGGATGCTACTGGAGCTTGCTTTTGGGAGACAAGCTTTATGCTGGAAAGCGACCCCGTTGCCAAATATCGTTCTCTCTTTTATTATTGTTGGGCAATGCCCTTGATTTTCCGTTTGTGTCCAAAATCAGCAACAAACTAGGTCCCTTGGTTAAAGTTGAGAATGGGGTGGGACTTATGGTATCAATTTGACTCTTTAACATCCAAGTTTCAGCCGTTTAAGGAGGCTCAGTTCAATCTTTAACAACAGAAAAAGAGGCTCCAATCCAACAACAATGTACGAATACGTTCTTTTCCTTTTAAAATGTTTTGATTGCTTTGCCACCTGTGAGAAATGTATACAAGAAAGAAACAACAGACCAAAACAAAAGTGAGTAGGGAGCGGGAGAGGGAAAACTTGGGGAAGAAAGATGCATGACACTAATATTTTGTTCAAATAATTGTCTCAGTTCCAGAAACTTCTGTTTTAAGCTTTTGGATAAACCAAGTAGCATGAATCTGTCAGACAAAACGTTCAGGTAACCAACAAAAGCAGATGAGAGTTACAACAGAATACAGGGTCCAACATTTTATGGGAAAATTTTATGTTTCTTATGGAAACCTAAAATCTGAAGGCAAGAATGAAAATTTCTGTTCTGGTTTCTACAATAACGTGAAATTGTTCTCAGATAATTATTTAAATATCAAGGTTTAGCTTCGAACTTAAATTTATGGTCTCAACACGGTTGGCAATATCTTCACGGTGGATGGTAAAGCTCCAACAGCAACAATATAATATGATCTATATCCTGCTCTGCACAATGCACGCCATTAAACTTTCCATTCCATGATTGTTCAACTGACAATTTTCCTCAATACTGCTTCAGCACGCTGCTCAAAACTTGGTAAGGCCCAGTCATGCGGAGTTATGTCAAGATTGTCTTTCTCAGCACTCAGACCCTGAAAAGCAAGATGAACATAACCATGAGATCAGGGGTGACTTTATCTGGAATAGGGTTCTTTTTGTTTTTTCCCATCATAAATAGGATTCATAGAAACACAAAATGACACACCTTCATCAAGTCTATTTCTGAAGAGATGAGAAAATAGTGTCGTGGTTACTGTATATTTCCTTTTCCCTCTAGCCAAATTCTCGGAAAGACTTTTCTTTTCTGTTTATATTTTTATAAACTTGATAGAATGCACCCTACATTTTGCTTTCTTTTCTAAAGGCAGGGATTTTCTCAAGACATCAATTCAACCTATAAGCTACACAACAGAGATAATTTTCTTCCCACAAAGACCCCATACTTGATTAAGAGACTAATCCCAGGACCACACCTTTTCCAACATCATATAAATAAAATAAATCTTTGTCAAGTCTAGGTAAATCATTACCAATAAAAGATCCGCCAGCATGTGAACATTTAACTTGAATTGTACTGGATAAACAACGTATCACTTTGAAGCCCTTAAAAGGCCTATCAGGTCAGCAATAATAATTATAAGAATCTTATGTTCCACTGTCCCAAAGTAGAAGAGCACAGAACAGTATGGAGATGTTATACTATTATTTATTAGAGAAATGGTATTTGCACATCAGCAAATACACAACCCTTCTCCACCGACTTCCTTTGTCTTTGATTTAATATAAAATAATGGATGATGTAACTTTTTATAATAAAATATTACATGAGATAGAGGTGTTAAAGTATTGTGCATTTGGTGGTGTGCAAATAACAGAACTTTATTTTTTACCTCCTGACTCTTCATAAGGGTACTGTTCTTTCACAAAACATTAACCTATCTAAATTTACAATCCATCTTACAAAGCAGAAAAAGAAGACCCCTTAAGCATGACAGGCCTTTACTTGAAGACATTTACCATTTAAAGCTGCAGTTTGATGTACAAGATCATAAAAGTATGAATAAGTATAGTGATGACAAATTATGGGTATCTCAGCATTAGATGGATCGCTAACAGAATTATTGAAGTTCTCAGTCTAGTCGCTGAAGTTAAAAAAGATACCCAGCATTTATTAGTTGTTCCTTTCATCAGCCTCAAATGAAACTGCATTAAAATCCTACGCAGCAAAAAAAGATTTGTGGCTGGAATACCCTACTAGAGGTTCCCTAGGAGGAAATGATATATGGAAGATATAATCCCTCAAGAAATTACCTGAATATATTTCAGTTAAGTGTAAGGGTATATAACCAAAGACTTTGGTGCTATGAGGTACTACTGACATGCTGTCATTACCCATAAGGTAACACAATTAGTGTTGTTTGCTCCGAGACACTATTTGCATGCTATTTTATGTAATGTCATCCCACATCAAAAAAGGAGAGATCCTTAGGCCATCTTATAATGTAAGGGAATGGAGCCTTGGCAGCACCAAGATGGCAAATGCCCTTGATGTGAGGCATCATGGTCATACTGATCCTAAAGCCAAAGATAGGAAGAGTGATTTAAAATCTAGTATTTTTGCAAGATTGAAGGACCCGTGAATTAGCCACCAAAACCAGCCCCATAGCCATGTGGGACATGTGTATAGCATCATGGGTCCACTCAAGAGTCAGAGTTGTGGATCTCTTGGGTTAGGACATAAAGGATTGGCATGAGAAGCCTGTATGATCATGTCTATTCATTTATTCTGCATTATTAGATAGATGGAGAAGACGAGTCCAAATATAACAGATAATGAAAGCTTCTTAAAGTTGATCTTCTCTTTGGGGGAACAGAGTCAACAGACCACCTCTATGCAAAGAGATCACGGTCATATATATCGAAAATTTTACATGCAAAGTTTGCCTAACAGTTAACAAACAACAAACTACCCTTAACCAAATAAGCCAAAGCAGTACCATAACATACCAATGTCAGTATTTTCGGCTAAATTAGTCCGATATTATGAAAAACAAAATGTGAAAGGTAAAATATGCCAAAAAAAAAAAGAGCAATCATAAGTGCATCAACTCCATTTACTGCTAAATATGGTTTCAATATATATAAAATCACAGGACCCTAAGGGCACGATCAGGGAAATTTTAAAATGGTGGCTTCTGTCCTAGTGAAAATTTGTTTATGCCAGAGCGCCAGGTTGAAATGTCACTAAATGTAAATTATGGATGCACGAATTGTAAACAAATATAAAAAAAAAGGAGTCCAATAGTAAATTTTGTTGGGGCAGGATGGGGGAGGGTAAGGGTAATGCAATCAATTATGCAATATTTGACATCTTAGAGAGTAAAATTGATCTTCAAGAACATGAAAATCCTGCATTAAACATTAATATTGTACCTTTGAAGGATCAAATCCAAATCCACCCATTTGCATCATACGTTGTGTATCATCTACAGCTGTATCAAAAACATCACATCAGAATCTCTAAGTAGTGTCTATCCAAATCCCAGGTTTAAAGAAGCAATGGACAAAATAATGAAAATAGTAATAACTGAAAGTTATGAAACTGGATCTAATTAAAAGTGTGTATGTCTATGTGTGTGTTTGCAACAGCTTTCAACCACTAACCATTTTCTTCCCCCAAGATGAGACTAAAAAACCCTCTTAACCCAAACAGATTGAGGAAGTACCTGCAATCAGAAATCATGACAATCAAGCCAAGTTAGAGAGCAAGTGTTAAAAACATCCAAAGGAAAATTTTAAATTCCATAAAATTGAGGATTACCAGGAGCGACTACTGACATAGCTAACATCCACTGTGCTTAAGTCAATACCATTCTGCAACATTGACCTAAATCTCTGAGTCAATGGAAAGGGTATCTTGGCTGCGGGGAATAAAAAGAGCCATTCAGTCGTTTATGACAGTGGAAGTTTTGAACATTTTTTGCGAGGTAGATAATAAAAGTAGGGAATGTAACACTAGGCCCAGCATATTGGCACTATAAAATGTCAGAGATAAAATATAGTGCCTTATTAAACACACAAAAGACCAATTGCATAATTATTAATAGAATAAGCTAGCTTGCTGACATCCCAATTATGTAGATATAAACAGAGACACAATGAAAAATATGAGTTCAAGTTCATACAAACAAGAAACCATCACAATTATCCAGGTAAAAACGAGGGGGAATATTAAAAGTTACCTGCTACAAATCCAGAAAAGAAAAAGTTCACCCAAGCAAAAGTAAGAGTCTGTTCAACAAAGGAGAAACATAATAACAATTTACTACGGCATCTTGTCATCATAGGTTAAAATTAAAGTAAAAAAGTAAGGAGTATGATCTAAAGATATTATGCCAAAATATGGTGAAACTATAAATTTCAAAACCTGAGGTATGATCATTGAAAGGTTTTTCTTCATCATATCCATGGCCATGTTTGGATCAGAGAACATCTGTGCTTGTGGATTCTGGGTTTGGCCCTTAGGGACAAATAACAGACCATTTTCCTTCAACAACAATAAACAAACAATATTAGTTCACTTTTTAACTAAATTATGATCATTTCAGATTTTCCAAAGCTCATAATAGAATTATTAACTTCTTGTAAGTTTTAGTTCTGTAGTAAAACGGTCAAATTGAAATTTATTGCACAACTTTCTGGGTAAATCATTCAGCAGTTTAGCCAAAGAAAGGTTTGGGTACAAGCACACAGGCCCAAGCCAAGAAACCTCACAAGACCTACAGCCGAATCAATTGACCCACAAATCATGGATAAGTCATCACCTACAATAATTGACTGAAAATTGATTTCTTCAATAATGTATTAAGAAACAAATATATAACCCTTCTGAAGAAAAAAATAAATAAACACTAGACAAACAAACCTCATTACAGAAATACATCTTGCGAGCACGAAAAGCCTTTGAAGGTATAAAATTAGCAGCAGCACGTAAATTCCGAGCTCTAAGAATCACTTGCCTGGATTACCATCACCACAAAACCACCCTAATATCAAACTCAACAAATACATATCAATATTAACTTTTGTTTAGGGGTTTGAAAATACCCTTCTTTAACAATTTTAACATCAGGAGTTTGGGAAGAGCGCATAAGCTTTGAGACAAAATAACGGAGTACTCCAATGAGTACCATAACCACTGAGAGAGGGATCAGCACCCAGTCTCTGATCGCAGTATCTAGCACTAGATCTTCTGCCATTTTTCTAACACCTACAAGCACAAATGACAAACCAACACAGATATCAACAGCATATGACTGTATCACTTCTCACAGCAACAAATATGGTAATTTTTGAAAATTTTGAATACAGTAAATTTCAAAGTTTGCACAACTATACAAGAAAGCCAAAAAGTTTCTGAAAATTTTCAAATATTTTAATAGAACGCTTCAAAATGCTGTATTCTTAGACTTTGGCTGTAAAAGAAAAAAAAATACCTTTCAGCACTTATCATCACACCACAACCAATGATCCAATTAATCAAGGGGCATATGAAGATAGACATTTCATCTACAAATACTTAACCAGTTTGAATTCAAAATCCAGTGCATCAGTCACAAAATTTGAACCTGAGTTCTCAACTAAAAGCCATTCACACACTAAATAAAACAGAATCCAACAAACCTAAACCACATTCATTCTATGACTATTGACTAAGCATCTGTTATAGTATTAGGAATGAAAAGCTTAATATAATAAGATCTTTAACAACGTAAAACCCAAAATCTAGCAAAATGCCAGTTAAACCTAGATATTTTAATAGGATAGATATTTTTACCTAATCAAAAAATTAAGTGAGGAAAGAAAGAAAAACTACAGCAAATTGAACTATCCATTCTCAGAACAGCCCAAAAAAATTAGGCAAGCATCGAAAAAGGTCGATGATTGTCAGAGTGAGCAGGGATGGCAATTAGGGATCCAAGATCGCAATCACCCCTCCTAAAATATTGTTTTCATATTTCCATCAAATACAAAGCTGCTGATATATTACAAGCACCTAAGGTCATTTAGCAAAAAGACCAGCTTGATAACCGTCAAATCACCCTATCACCATATTGAACAATGACAAGAACAAGAGTGCATGGAAAAAAAGGAGATATGTGCCGCTGAGAACATGGTTTACTACCTGCCTAAGTTCCTTTCCCTCCCCAAGAATTATTCTCCCTCTTGATCCATATACTTTCAATTGATCGCATATTAATTAGAATATGACCTATTTCACTAGAGCGTATCCATTCTCCCACACCATATCCATTCTGTTGCAATGAGCATCTATTAAAATTTTCTGGTGGTTTTTATTCAATTGAAAGCTTACTAGACCTGTCAACAAAGAACATGAGAAGTGAATAATATCCAAAATATAAAATCAAGGTTGTAAACCATGTCACTCAAATTGTACAGCACAAACGCGACCCAGAGGAGAAAAATATGCATGATTTACAAGAATTGATAAACGTGCAGAGGAACAGAATTCTAAACCTAGTCACAGATTCCACTAGAAATAGCAATAGCGCATCAAAATTCATACCCTCAGAGAGAGAGAGAGCCTACTGATGATTATAGAAGTCTCCGTCTGGTTCCCACCGAATACGAGCCTATTTCCGTTTCTCCTCACTCAGCTCTGATGGGATTCCTCCGCTCGGAGCTACCAATACTCTCCGATCTCCGTCCTTCCAAGAACAAGTAGCCTGTATGGATTCTAATTGGACTTCTCAGGATCCGAACCCGACTTTCACTAAAAAATGCGCCGGATCAATGCAATTGGGTGAGTTGTGGGTACCCATCCTTGCTTGCCCGAATAGTAGGTGTACCGTCCAATGCCAGCACTAATATTTTCAAGCCCAATAGAATCACCTTCGCTTCTTCGGTAATATTATCAATAAATAAACGGTGATATAATTTTTTGGGGCAATTCTATGCCCGGGCGAGTTTTTAATTTTTTAATTTTTTAATATTAATAAATTATTGTTTATATCATATATTTTTTAAAGGATTTTTTAAAAAATTTTTATATTTTTTAAAAATATTTTTATTTATGAATAAATAATATAAAAAGAATTATGAGTAAATAGTACATAAAAAATATAAAAAAATATAAAATTTTTTTAAAAATTATATGATATAGACAATAATTAATTAATATTAAAAAATTAAGACAAAAAGTTAAAATAAATCACTATCAAATTGAATGATGCTGCACCATAATGATCACCAATTTTTTATCCTAATAAATTTCATGAAGTTTTTAATTTAGTTTTTATAATTTTTTATTTATAGTTAAATTTTTACAATTTTAATTATTTTTAATTTAGTCGTTACTCTAACGCTTCATTATTACTTCGTTAACTAAATTTAAATTAATAAAGTTATAGAGATTAAATAAAAAATTTAATAAAATTATAAGTATCATTTTGTATTATTTAAAAATCCTTGAAGTAATAATATTTTTGTATAATTAGATAAGAGATTTTACTACATTAATTATAATCAATATGAGCAAAAAAATTCAACAAAAGGTAATAGTAAATAAGTAATAAAAATTCTAAATGGATTTATATATTGTGTGAAAATTTTAAATTTGATTTAGGTGACTGAGAATTTACAAATAATGCAAATATTATCGTTGTAATAGTATATGACTTGGTGTGAAGATACCTAGCTTTGAGGTTGATTAATGGATTTTTTTTTCTTGCTCATATATATCTGATGTCTTTCCTTTTGTTTAAAGTGTGCTCTCCATCTCTCATATAATACTTTTTCTCTCTTTTGGTTTTGAAATCATTCCCATCTTCAATGGCTCCCTCGCCTTTCAGTACCCCAGTAAAGTGCTATAGAATAACCACGTTTTCCCCACTCTTTTCTTCTCTTAAATGCAATTTCTGTAATATTTCTCTTCCCAGAAAGCTACCTAGAAATGTGAATCAATATGGCAGTTCTCCTTCTCCTTTTTCATGCCAATACTCAGTTTACAGAAACTTGTATTCCCAAAGACAGACTGGGATGTCCCTAATTACCTTTGACGCTAAGAACTCAGAATCCAGGGCAAGAGATGATCAAGTTCTGGATGCAGTCTTGAAGTTGTACTTTGCCATCATCAACAGAAACACACCCCAATTATCTGAGATACTTCCAGATGAAAGTCAAGGAAAAAAGGTATACTTCAAGTTATATATTTTTCAGTTCATATGTTCCTGTAGGTTGTTTTCGACTCATTTTCATAAATCTACAGCAATAAAAATAAGACAGAAACAGTTTAAACAAACACTTATTCAAAAGCCACTTATTTTATAAGCACTTATCTTGCAGCAAGTGTTCCGATTTTTCTCTTCTCTGATTAAAATCTTCGGAAACAACGTTCAGATTGTGGTGAAACAGACTCTGCAAGATGGCGTCAATGTTGGTGTCCAGTGGAAATTTGGTACATACTCTTGTTCTCTTCGCTTCTCTTCCCCTTCTCTTCCCTTTTTTTTGGGGGGGAGCATTCTCTTCTCTTCTAAAAATTCTTATAATAATACTTTAGGAGAATAGAAAAATTTTCCATCCTTTCACAATTAGAATAATTGACAATTATTCTTTCCTATAGGAGTAGGGTTACTTGTGTATAAGGCTATATACTTAGAATTTCTTCCACGCTGATTATTCTGCAGAATCAGAAAAGATACATGTGCCCCTGGGAAACGGTTTCAGCTTCCATATATGCCACAGCTACAAGGGAAAAGCAGTAATAAGGTAAGTTTAATATTAGTTTATAAACCCACAAAAGATTTGGATAATTTTTTAAAAGTTTTAAGTTTAAACCTCCGGACCTGCTTTAAGGAGTTGACCTGCCTTAAATTCTTAAGCTCAAACTTTGAAATTAGTACATAAGAAAATTTATTTTTTTAAATACATTAAGTTAATGTGGGGAATATATTTTAAAATTATTCAGAAAATGACTTAATCTAGACTAATGCACAAGCTATCATTATAACAAAAAACAAATTTTTGTGTTATCATACGTACAAAAGAATATATTGTATGTACCATTAAGGTCTTATATTAGACCTCCGGACCTGCTTTAAGGAGTTTACCTACCTTAAATTCTTAAGCTCAAACCTTGAAATTAGTACACAAGGAAATTTATTCTCTTAAATACATTAAGTTAATGTGGGGAATATATTTTAAAATTATTCAGAGAATGACTTATTCTAGACTAATGCACAAGCTATCATTATAACAAAAAATAAACTTTCGTGTTATCATACGTACAAAAGAATATATTGTATGTACCATTAAGGTCTTATATTGTTGATGACACCATTTTTTTATCTAATTCAGGAATATTGAGACGTTCATGGAGCCACTGCTGCAGATTTTACCCTTTAGACTGGTATGTTTTTAACTTAGTTTTGGTGTAAGAGGCTCAAAAGTCAAAACCTGTAAGCATATGCCTTTTGTTTTCACATTCTTTTATTTATATTCTCTATCTCGTTCTAATGCAGAAAATAATGGCAAGCCTCGCAGGGTTGAAGGTGGGTATAGGCTCGTTTATGGAATTGGGGTCTGAGAATAAGGCAAAAAGGATTCCATGCATTGTGCTTGCTCTGTTATCCCTAGCTGCTTTGTTATTCTTTTTGAGACTAGCCTCATGAAAAGTTGTGTATAAATTATGTCATAGGTCTAGATAGTTTGTTAGTTTTGCCTACCATTAATTGCAACTTTGGAAATAGATTATTTAGTTAAGTAAAATGGTCCATCAATGTCTTTTTTATACCAAAAATGGTCCATCAAAATGGAGAGGACACAACAAAATAGCAGCAATTTTAGTTTACTTCTCTAAGAATAGATAGATTCATTTTACTAAATATGGTTAAATAGGAAAGTGGGTTAAAATGTATTTGATGTATAAGTTACAAATTTGCACAAAATTATTTATCATTTTATTTCTGTTCCCTTCAACTAAATAGAGAAATTCTTAAATATATTACGTTAATAACAAAGAAATATGTAAGCATGTCAAATTTTGGAAAATGAATCTCTTAAATACTTTAGAAAATCAAGTAAAAGATAAATAAATGAGAGCAGATGAGTGTAGTCTCTTTTATTCAGGTGAGTCACGCTCATCCCTCTCCTCTTTCTATTTCTCTAATACTTTATCTTCTCAAGTTTCCTTCAAACTTTTGGAGATTCAGGTCTCATATTTTGAGATTGAATTTATGTCCAATACTACTCGTTGTATAGTAAAAGAGAAACTCAATTTCAAACTTTAAGATTCGAATCTCCTAAATTTCTAATAGAACAAATAGAGGAATAAATAAAACCCACATGAATACAGGAAATCCCACTCATCCCTCTCCCCTCTCTATCTCTCTCGTAAATTTATCTTGTAAAGTTGAAAAGAAATTTCAAGGGATCCATCTCCCAAGCTCTAACATTGAGAATTTCTCAAGTGATGCAAGACTTTGAGAACAGTGATAAATGCTAACATAAATTAAAGATACTCCTTGTCTTGCCCAAGGAATATTGTCATTCTAAATAATCAACCTATTAGTTTCAGTCAGCATACAACCTAACCATGCCATTGCACAAAAGAGAGAAGGGACAGAAGTTACAGGAATGAGTAAAAGGTCCTAATTTCTGATCTAGCAATGTGCAGAATCTGATAACAATGGTTTACGCCCCTGCATCAGAAGCAAAATAGAAAGAACCACTTGTTAGTTGAATTTCATGTGCAGGGACATAACAAAAGACTCATTAATGGGCATGAACAGCCACAATGAGAGAAAATAACTCATCAACATTTCCTGGTGAATAGAAGGAAATAGCAGCATAAAAAGGAACTCAGGAAAGGAAAATGAGTGGAGAAATAAACTATCTACCTGTATTGGTAATTACACTCCACGTTAACAAGCAAAGTTAATCAAAATAGGAAGTGTATGTAACTTTTGACGGACCTATTTTGATCAGACCCAATTAAAACCTAGTCCAATTACATAATTTATAATCTATCAAGGTCAAGAGTAAATCTATCCCTCTCTGCTTACCAAAATCACAGTCACGTCATTCTTCTCGCTTATAAAATCCCACTTTATAAGTATGAAGGACTTGAGATATTTCTGGTATTTATTATTTTTTCTAATTCGAAATATACTAATTTGAGTATCAGAATCTGAATATTATCAACTTGACTTTTAATTCACGTGCACTATTCTGCAGGAACCATCACCATTCCAACCTTAATCAACACGACTTCAACACAAGCATTGTTGGGAAGATTAAAAATTTAATTAAACCTAAATTATAAAAGTTAATCAAAATAGTGAAATACACATGAATATATAATAAAAACTAAATTAACTTTTTTTTGCTCCTCAATTTGTAAGTTTATTTAACTGTAGTTCTTAAAGTTTCACTAGCATATGAGTTAGTTCATTATAAAATTGACAAAAAACTAATGTACAAGAAG
The DNA here is from genome assembly GCA_034509205.1 of Ceratonia siliqua. Classification (NCBI taxonomy): domain Eukaryota; kingdom Viridiplantae; phylum Streptophyta; class Magnoliopsida; order Fabales; family Fabaceae; genus Ceratonia; species Ceratonia siliqua. The sequence goes on along the minus strand of JASKGM010000001.1, from coordinate 11,697,744 downwards.
TTTCAAATACTCAATGGACCAAAAAAAAGTGAATTTAGTCATTAATGAATTTGAACTAGAAGAAATACAAAGTTATACATTTTTGGTAACTTACATCCTATTTTTAGTTAATAAGTTTGTAAATTAAATCAAACAAGTGAAATACTATACTATGCATGGATTCATTTCCACATTTTCATGAACAAATGACTATTTTTGAAAGTAATATAGTGGAGGATTTCAATTTTTTTAATTTCTTTTAGTAATAAGTTAAATTTTTAAAGAGTTTTCTATGTTATCCCATTTTGGGACAGTAACATAATTTATTTTGCTCTCACCTCTTATTTTTTTTTTTTAATATTACTTGATTTTTTATGCCACCTATTTTTTGAAAACTTTTGAAAAATTTTTATTTATAAAAAAATAAATTCTAAAATAATGATAAATGAACAATATAAAAAAATTTTAATTTTAAAAAACATATATGACTTAAAAATAATTAATTAATAAAAAAATAAGAGCAAAATAAATTATCCTATTTTTTGAGCATAACATAATTAAACCTAATTTTCAATTATCTGAATCTAATATGCAAAATTAAAGCTGATACACTCAATTTCCTATTGAAAAACACGGAAACACTTTTTTTCCCCTTTTCTCCAAGAGAAACGCACTAACCATAGCTTCAACAGTGCGGCCGTTCGGTGAAAATCATGGCACAGGTCTTAAACCTAAGCCCGCCAGTCCCAAGTATCAACAACTCGTTCTTGGGTTGTTCAGAGTCATCTCGCTCCCAGTTCAAGGCGTCAACTAACTGTCATTCTACATACCAAAGCTGGGACTCTTTGCAGCAGAAGCTCAAGTGCAAAGGCAGATTCTTTTGCCTGTTCTCTGATAACAAAAGAGAGGTAATTGAGTAACTAAAGTCACTTGAGTAGTAGAAGGGGTGAATTTCGGTATTGAATGTTGAATTTTCAGCTATTGATATCAAATGAACAGCATGGTTCTTTTAGGAAACTTCGATTTTGGTGTTCTTTAGGCTTAGAAAATTTGCTGAACGATTTGAACACAACCGAAAGATGCTTTCTTTTAGGTCTTACAGTACCTGTGCATCGTAAAAAGCCTTATCAGTTGCTTTCTGATAGAAACCACTGCTTCAGTAGAGAAATTGAAGGAAAATACAACTAGTATTTATGAAAATATTGTCTTGTAACAGTACATGCACACCAGAAACAGAACAACAGTACAACGTACTAGAAACAAAACACAGCACTCAAACAACACACACCAGTGCAATACATAAATTACATAACCACACAATCTCACATTCACTCACAGTGGATATCTGAATAGACAACACAGAATGTAATATCTTAATACGAAAACACAACCCAGCACTTCAAGTGTCCGGAATACTCTCAATCCTAGTTATTCAAGACATTAGGGATCTCCCTATTACTAATTTCTGGATGTCCTTCCCCTACTCCTCTCCTCCTCTATTTATCCCTTTTTCATTGCATACTGATTGTCCCACAAACCAACTGCCTTAGAAACTTCCTTTCCCTTGTTAACTTCCCCAACTTCCCCAATCAGATAAGTTCCAACACTTTCTCTGTCAATTTTTTGGGGCCAACAATTGGATTCTGTATGCTTCTCTCGAACTACTATATGGGGAATGATACTCTTCAGTGGTATCTTATTGAGACTAAACTAAAGGTGGGTTGTTCTTTAGAGTTTAGGAGAAGAACTAATTCTGTAAATCATGAGCTTCCCATCATGTCAAAAATCAATTTGTATATGTTGTAGAGTCCAAAACTAAAGCCTTGATAAGACTTTTGAACTTCTTTCTACTGTCATCATCAATAATTCCACTTGCTTGTACATTAGTGTTTCATGATTTGCTATTCAGGAGAACAGTTTTTAATAAGATTTATGAACTTCATAAAATATTCGTTGCAAGTGTTAAGATTCTTTTTTGAACCTAGAAGGCTAGAATTACATATCAGATTGATCAATTTAATTAAAGACTTTGTATTATTACAAAGGAAGTTTAAGACATGGAAGTATCTCTCTGATATTGATGGCCAATAGAATTTAGATAGGATTCCTTGGGAATTGATATACACATCAGCATCCTACATGAAGTAGTAAATCCAATTGAAAATGCCATACTTCATTTTATTAGTATGCTATCATGTGCGTAATAAGGTCTCCTTTTTGAAGCAATTTGTATGTGGCCAATTATGTAGTATCATTGCCACTGAATTTCTATAATCTTTATGGGATTCTTTGTCACGCGACATTAGATCTCAAGGTAAATCCTGAATCTATGCTGAGTTACAGTTCCTTTTCCTTCATCCTTATAATTGAAAGATGGCTTTGGTCACTAAACTGGTTTGGTTCATTGATTAGCTTAATTGTGTACTGGCTTCCTCGTTTAATGCAGGTAAATATTGAAAGTACGATTTTCATGTAAAATGTATAATATTGAATAGGCTATCTTGTTTGAAAGAGAAAGATGAACTCTCAGTCTCTCACTTTCACCTCTTATTGATAGAGCTCTGTCCAAATGATTGAAGGTTATCCAGTGAAATTTACTTTGGCTGCACATTTCCTTGCACTTTTTAGATAACTTCAACTTTGGGAGTTCAAACTCCCCACTCTCCCCCTAACATTGAATCATCAGCAAAAAAAAGTTGCCATGGGTCTTTTCCAATCACTAAAATCTATTTTGAATTTTTTATGATGGTTTATATGTAACCCTGGATACGTTTTGAGTGGCAAAGCAGCACTGAAGGCACGACAATCAATTTAAAGTGAATGCTATCCCTATCAAAGAAGAATAGTTGTGTTTATGGTGAATTTATCTTATTCTTGATACTTTTTCCTGCAGGAACAAGCTAGAAAAGCTTTAGAAGGTGCACTTAGTGGGAAGAAAAATGAATTTGATAAGTGGGACAAAGAAATCAAAAGGCGAGAAGAGCTGGGAGGTGGAGGTGACACTGGTGGAGGAGGCTGGTTTGGGTGGGGTGGACGGTTTGGCTGGTCTAATGATGACAATTTTTGGCAAGAAGCAAAACAAGCAAGTCTTACTGTACTTGGTATCATTCTCATGGTAAGAGATTTCCCTATTTCCCTTTCAATTGTTTTGCCATTGTAGTCATAATCAGCGTATAGAATAAAATTTAAAAACTCTCCTTTGTGCATTTTCAGTGTCTCATAGTTGCAAAAGGTGGACTGGTCCTTGCTGTTGTCTTAAATCCATTGCTGTATGTGCTGCGAGGAACAAGAAATGGGTTCAGTTTCATGACATCAAAAATCTTGAAAACTACTTATGCCGGTAATCAGCCCAATTTTGATGGTGTTTTGAAGAAGGAAGATTACCAGCGTCTTTCTGCTAAAGAGAATGTTATAAGGAAATGGGGGAGTGAGTAAAAATTTTGTTACAGGTTTGAGATTACTCTTTCCTTCCATGCAAATCTAACTGTGACAATTATTGTTGTAGCTCAATTGTATTTTTTGGCAATAAAAGTTCATTTTTGTTTCCTTGTTCATTTCTGTCCTGATAAGTTAGCTAGGTTGAACATTGTGCTCATATATCAAACTGAATACACTTGTACAAGTTTGCATTTTATATGGAAATTGGTTCCTGACTTCCTGCGAAACAAATTGATTTGGGACTTACTGGATTTCAAATGTGGTTAGCTTTTAATATTAATCATATCCCAGTTAGTCTCTTTTTGATCATGATCAAATTCTGTATACCATTGACATGAAATTTAAGATCAAATAAGAAATTGGATTTCTCTTCGCTTGGTGTACAAATACCTGAAAAATGTAACTGGGGATGCTTGCAAGTCCAGTCTATCATAAGATAAACATTCATGGCCATAGTTGTTCTGAACAAATTGCTTCATATGGTATGGTCAATCATTCAAATATTTTCTTATTTCACAAGAGTAACAGTAGTTCACGTAAATTTCATTCACAAATTATGTATAAACTACTGAGGTAGTTACATTTGAGTTGAATTTAACAGAAAAAGTTTAAGTGAGGTCACTTGAAGAGACTTTGATAAACTTGGTCTACATGTAAGCAAGGCAAAAGTGGATCCTACTGAAAAGTGGATCCAACATGTTTAAATGCCCATTCATGATTGCATTGATTAGTTTAATTTATCTATTTCTTGTAAACTAGTTTTACTTAAGAATTTTTCTTCCTTTGAATTTAGTTGCAGCCATCTCATCAGCATGTTAATGAAATTTATATAAGTAACATTACTCATTTCACAATCATGTGAGCTGTGTTTTGTAAGTTTCAATATCTAAGATCACCATCTGTCTTTATGGTATCTGGCTGTCTCTGTCAATCACAGGACCACAGAGGGAACCAGAATACTAAACACATTGGGCTGGCATTAAAGTTGAAATTTGCATGTTTGTATTTGAAATTTTTTCCCTCTTGGCCTTGAATTTGTGTTAGTAAGATGCTGGAAATTTGTTGTCTGCATTATAATTTTTGTGTTTCTTTTATCTGATTGCGGCAGCCATACGTTATCACTTTCAAACCGCGTTATGGTTGGATGATAGTGAAATGAATGCCTTCTAATCCCGTGACATTAATAGGTGTGGGAAGCTAATGGCAAAACAAAGAAAAGAAAAAAAAAAGAAGAGAAAATTTCGTTTCTCATAAATATCTCTTATAAAATTCATAAAAAAAAATTTTTTTTTACTAATCAACATATCATGAAATGATGTGATAAAATAAATTATAATGATTGTTAAAAAGAACTTTTTATAAATTTTGTAAAATATTTTTGTGAGAGGAACTATTTTCAAAAGAAGAAGTTTAAAATTAATTATGAAATTATGAGAGCGTTTTCTTTCCACTCTCCACTGTTACCAGCTTGGCAACGAGGACTCTATTTATTTATTTGACTAATCTTTATTTTTAGAACACTTTGTAGTGTATATATATATATATAGGCCCGTTTGAAGAAATTATTGTTCATCTTTTTGAAGGAAATTTTTGTTTTGTTGCAGTTTACTTGAATTGCTCAAGCCATTTTCCGTTTCTCATGAAACAAAATTTTTATATAATTCACTAAAAAAGAAAAAAGAAACTTTTTAAAGAGCTGTTATAATTTTCTAAAGATTCATTCAGAATGAGTTGTAGGCCTGTTATATTGAGTATTGGAGGAAAAGTGGTGAAGATCGTCTGCAGAAGTTTTATTTAATAGCAATCTGCATTCATCTTTCTCTTCTCAACCCAAATAATGGACTAAAATCATGTAATGTTTCCCACCCAAACGCACGTTGTCCTGTCGTTTCTCTGAAATCAGTTGAACTTCTATTCCTCCAGGCTCCAACTAGTTGGCATTTGGCAATTGATCATATTTTTTGTTTTTAATTATTTTATTTAATAATTAATCATACAGTCAGATACCAATATCTCAGAGTAAGAAAAATCAATATAGAAGAGCTTGTAACATTGAGAAATAGAAGTGCGTGTGTCAAAGGGGTTTAATACCAGTCCACCACTGTCACACACAATAATGGTATGATAGATTGTTTATTTTTTATTTTTTTATTTTTTATTATTTTAATTTTTCTTTATTTTTTGACATTAACAAATTATTGTCTATATCATTTTTTTTAAAAATTTTTTTTAAAATGTTTTAATTTTTTTTATTTATGAATAAATAATATTAAAAAATTATAAATAAATAGTATAAAAAAATTTTTAAAAATTATATAACATAAATAATAATTAATTAATATTAAAAAATAAAAATAAATAAACATAAAAAACAAAAAACAAAAGGTAAAGGGATGTTAAAAATTATGCTACCACCTACAAAATGAGACGATAACATAGTACTAACATGGTGCATTCTATCCTACTGGTTTTTCTTATTTTAAATTTTTGTTATATTTTTTATTTTAAGAAACAAGCTTAAAAAATTTTAAAAATATATACAAAAAAGTCAAAAAAAATTTTTACTTTTTTTTGTTTTTCTACTTTATTTTTAAATTATTTTTTAATAGTTGTGTTAAGAAATTTTTTTATTTATTTTTAATTTTTTCAAATTTTTTTAAACTTATTTCTTAAAATAAAAAATATAATAAAAATTAAAAAGTTAAAAAATAAAATAAAATAACCTACTCTAGGAAAGAATCCCCCCTGGCCTTAATATCATGACATCCTACATACATTTAAAGATATTTTGAATATCTAAATATAAGATAAAAAGATATTAAAAAAAAACATAATCATAACATTTTAAATATCTTTAAACATGTGTTACGAACAGTGATAAATCTTGAACCAAATTTTTTTAAAAAATATTTTAGAAAGACAAAATATTAAAAAAAATTTACAAGCAAAATTACATAAAATATATTTTTTTAGGAAAACTGTCACTCCTATAGCATAATAAAGTTTTGCCTCTGGTTATGAAGTATAATTTAAGTAGTATATTTTTTAATACTAAATATTGAAATACTCTAAAAGTTTAAACCTTTGCTCTGTTTACTAATAAATAATGTCTCATAAACTCAGGTTTAAATTTATGTTATAATTTCTAAAACATTTTATTTAAAAATTTAAAAATCATTTATTAAGTATAAACATTTTATTATAAAAAATTAACACATAAAATTCATAATAAATCCAAATTCATAAGACTATCATTCTTAATATATATATATATATATATCTTCAAACATCTTAAATAACCTAACTTTCCCTTTATTTTTCCTTTCTACCGAACTTCAATTTTGGTGGGAACGAAGATAAATGACTTTCCCTAATGGAGCTTTTCCAAGATCAATCATGTTTAATACTAACGGTATCATCAGTGAGGAGTCAAGACCCAACTATTGTACACCTAAACCTCAATCTTAGGCTAGGCTGTCGCCTCTCTTGTGTGTTTGTGTATTACTATGGATATCTGTCTTCTTCTTTTCTTTATTTCTGTTTCCCTCTGTATATTTTTCTTCTGCACGTTAAAGATGATGACTTGAAGTATTGAACTATGGGAAAGCTTTCCTCGAATCTTGGCCTTCGTGGAAGCTAGTGCTAGAAGAGTGACCTTCACGATCTCTCGCCCCCACACCCCCACTCTATCTCTATTTCTTATTGAAAAAATCTGAATTTCGGATCACCGTATGACCATTTCCTCCTCTTGTTTGTACTTTTCCCAAAACACACCGGCTCTCACTCTCTCTCTCTCTCTTGCTCTCTTGCTCTCTTTCTCTTCCTTTTCTCTACACCCTTTTGCCTTCTTGGCGTCTTTTCTTGCCGCAAGAGTTATCCTACGTGAGCTATCTGATTTTCTATTCTATTTCTCTCTCCTTTCTGGGATTCTTTGACTCCAATTCTTTCTCTCAAATCCTTTGTAATACGATTCTTTTAAGCTCAAGGTAGCCTCTTGTTTCGTTATACTCGCTGGGGGGAGATTCCATCAAGTGGGTTTTTGGTTTTCTCTTTGTTTGTATCTTTTGGGCGGTTTTGTGGCATTGTCTTTTTCTCCTTTCCTTATATTCTCTGTTTTCTGTACTCACACCGCCGTTTGGGTTCTGCCACTGTTCATGGACCTTTAATGTCTTTGGCCATTGGGGTGGTTTTGAATTCCGAAAGCATGGGTTTCGATGAAAAAGGCAATGAGGCTGAAGTTCCAGAAACGCAGCACACGGGTAAAACGGCTACTGATGAAGAAAGTGGCGACGAAGGCGGGGTGGTGGGTCTGCGTAGACACATGAGTGAAAGTTCCATTGCTGTGACTGAGGATGATGATGATGAGGAAAGGAAAATCGAAGTGGGTCCCCAGTGCACATTGAAAGAACAGCTCGAAAAAGATAAGGTTGGGTTTTTTGTTTTGGGTCATGTATCGAAAAAAATCTATGCTTTTTCACCTGTCTCATTTATGTTAATGTTGTTTTCTGGTTGAGGCCTTAGGATGATGAGAGCTTAAGGAGGTGGAAGGAACAGCTTCTTGGAAGTGTGGACGTGAGTGCTGTTGGAGGTAATTACTTACCAAATTGCTTCCCTTAATAGTCTGACATTGGTAGCCAAAGATTCAGTATATGATTTGGTTTAAATTTTGGTTCGTTCAGAGTTATCTTGTTCGCTCTCTGTTCTTTTCTGATATACTGCTATATATGATATTAGATGGCTGCAAAATCAGTTTCAGTGGATTTTATGCGGGAAGAATTTGAATCATCTTTCGAAAATGTATCTTGTCAAAAGTTTTCTTGTAATCAGACGTAATCTAAGACAAAACAAATACAATTTATCCCTAACATGAATTATTTTTATGGTCAACTGGTCGTAGATTAAAATTTGAAAGAGACTCTTTATAGTTTTCTGGCAATTTCAAACACATTCAGGCCCTAACATTGTTGGTTTTTCCTTTTGATCAATATGCTGTTTTGATTGTTTACTGATAAATGATAAGTTTTGAACAAGGAAGATTATAAATATTTAATTTTGGGGAAGCCAAATAGATATATTGTAGCTTCCCCAATGGATATCCTTTTGAATTTTGACCCATGTTTTCTGAATAATTTAGAAACGCTGGAGCCAGAAGTGAAGATCCTGAGCCTTGCAATTAAGTCAGCTGGTAGACCTGATATTGTTCTTCCAATACCAGAGAATGGAAATCCCAAGGGCTTGTGGTTTACTTTGAAAGAAGGCAGCCATTACAGGCTGATGTTCACGTTCGAGGTCAACCATAATATTGTTTCAGGTCTCAAATACATCAACACGGTGTGGAAGACTGGTATCAAGGGTAAATTCAGTCCCTCTCACTCATTGTTATGCCAAAGAGAGTGTAATTTGTCCATAAATTTATCTCATTTTGAGCCTTGTCACAGTTGACAGCTCAAAAGAGATGATAGGAACCTTCAGTCCCCAGGCAGAACCTTACACCCATGAGATGCATGAAGAGACTACACCATCTGGGCTGTTTGCTAGAGGGACATATTCAGCTAAGAGTAAGGTAATTTTAACAATCATTAGATTTTGACCAGCATGATTACTCAAAGGTATAAAATTTCTTGCTCTTGTATATTTACTATCCTACTTCTCATGAAAACATTAGAACAAATAAATAAAGTTTGGAGGGCTGCACTTCCCTGCAATGATCAGCTTATTTCAACCCCAGGGGCCAATTTTATAGAAAACTCAGATCTAGGTTTAACTTTCTCATTGTTAGATGTATTTTGAGATTCTCCTTTTACTTTTCTAATTCATAGTTCAACTAATAGACTACTAAGAATTTCGAGATGAACCTAATTGTAAAAATCTCAATATTTTGAGAGATTGAGCTCTTCATAGAAATATTCTTTCACAAGTTCCACTAGTGAGTTATAGAAAAATTTTAAGACAAACTCAATGCATGTACATTAGATCTACCTAAGAGTCTCTTATGAATTACGATATTACTATGCATGGGATAAGAAAAAATTAGCCAATGATAAAAAGATCTTATCTGTGTCCATATTGATGGTGACATGTTTCCTAAATCTGGCAAACATGAATTAATGCCTCTTCAGCATCAATCCATACACCAATAAATGTTTCAATAAATTTGTGACCAGACTTCATGTGCACACCTTAAATCACTTATTTGAAATTCAAATTTCTGAGTTACCCAGTCTTATATATTACAAGTTATTAATTCTTATAGAAACTTTCTTTGCAAGAGAATCTCAGATATGTCTTAAGGCACTGCTTGACTTGGTTTTCTTTTGTGAATTTCAGTTTGTTGATGATGACAACAAGTGCTACTTGGAGATCAACTATACTTTTGATATCCGGAAGGACTGGCTTTAGGATTCAATGAACTTCTCCTTCAGAGATGTTTGTTTAATCTTTCAGTGATTTTAGCTGAAATCTCCTTCAGTGTTTACTTGTTTCTTTTCTTCTGCTTATGTATTTGTAATCCTGTCTGAGACCTGTAATCTTAACAATGATGAGAGGATTTTGAGGAAAAAAATGGGTATTCATTTGATAGATAGTTTCTCAATAAAATTTTGTTTTTCCTGATTGAATGCATAACTATTCTTTTTGTTTTTCCTCTGTCCCTTGCTCTCTGTAACTAATAAGTTAATCTTGAGAGATGAATTTGAATTCAGGCCTTTTCAGCCAGGATCTTTTCTCACATTTTTTGTCACATGGCAGAATCACACTCTTCCCCTGTCATTATTGCTTTTCTCTCTCATGTCTTATGATCGTTAATTCTCAAAAAAGATGAGAAAATATTCAGGTCGAAAAAGCCTGAATTCAGATCCGGTTCATCATTTAATTAGTGGGTCTTCTTATATTTATTATTTGTGAATTTATACACATTATATTACATCTCTTTATTAAAATATTAGTGTTATGTACATGAAAAGATCTAAATCTAATTGTAATTTTTTTTTTATTTCTATTAATGTTATGTTAGCTTGCCAAGTTTTCTTTATGATGTTTGAGCTTGTCAACCATTTCTATGGAAGTTTAGAAGGATAGCCTTATAGATTTGTTCCATAACTCTACTTCAAGATTAATGACAACACACAGCATGCAGGAATGGGATTTCAGTTATTAAAAAATTGTAGAAACCATTCTAACTTCTAAGTCAATTTCAAGGCCATTGCTAAGTTCAAAACATTGAATCTTAAAAGCCCAATGGCCCATATGATCCAGTTGGCCTCCAATTTTTAGATTTCATGTAAATTAAGATCCGATCACGTTGAATGGATCTGAACTATTTGTATAAAATAAAAAAAATTAAAAAATATATAAAAACATATAATAAATCATAACTATCCATTTAAAAAATAAACTATTGAAATTTAGTCTGGATCCGAATTCTTTTGATTTGGGTGCACTGTTTATTGACTGGATTGATATTCATTTTAAAATTTTAGGCCCAAGTATATTAACATTATTCTTATCTAATTGATTTCTTTAGCAAATATATTTTCTTTCTTACATTTAACTAATATGTTTTTCCCCATAAATTTTGTTATATGTTATACATTGAAATTATATGATATCCCCTTAAATCAAAGGAATTGGTACTCTAATTGTTATAAATCTCTGTAAATTTTGAATATGCAGGCATTCCCATTCTATTGCACCATTAAAAAAAATTGGTTAAATGACTATTTTTGTCTAGGCAAATCTTTTTATAGCTTTTGAATTAATGTTTAAGTTGTAATCTTTAATTGTAATAAAAAGGTTATGAAAAAAAAAATAGATGTTTTGACACAATGAAAAAATAATAATAATAACTAGTTCTTGGTATGTTTATATTCATTTTTATTTTAATATATTTAAATAAGAATTATCATTTATCATTTAATAAAAATAAAATATATAATTATTCAAAACTTATGTATAAAATATAATACATATTTTTTAAATTAATAAAAAAACGTAATAAAAAGTTACTAAATAATTATTTATAATAATAATAATAGATAATCTTCGATACACAAGAAACTGCAATGTCCAATGAAAAATTCCTGCTCACATTAGTTTTTGTCCTTGTGATAAATGAGATTTTTAGAGATTAACGGCACTCTTAATTTAAAATGACAAATTATCATATAGAACATCTTTTTTAAAGGATTAATTTATTATTATTATTATTATTATTATTTTATCAAAATTAATTTGATTTCACGTATGGTATATTGTCATGTCAACAATAAATGTCTAGTCAACAAATTAACGTTGGCAATTCAGCTTAGGCACATTCCTTTGTTATAGAGTTTACCATTTAATTATATAACCTTTTTACTTTATTATACGTATGCCCAATAACTTGCCATTTCTGCCTTCCCTAAATTTAATTATAGAGGACTTATTTTGATATTTTAAATAGTCAAATTTTAATATGATTATATTTGATATATTATCATTTAAAATAAATAATAGATAATAATTTAAAATAAAAAATATTATGAGATTATATTATTTTTTGTAATATATTATATCATTTAAAAATTATGAAAAATTGATATTATAATGTTTTTAACTTTATTTATTTGTATAAAACATTAATCACTTTTTAATAAATTTCAATTCTCTTAGTATCATAATATATGTAATATCAAACGTACCAAACACTTAAAAAAATTCTCTCACCGTCAAAATTGAGGTGAATCGTCAATTTTTAAGGGGATTTAAATTTAAAATTTAACAAGATTTTATATAAAATTTGAGCGGTGATCAAGTTTGCTTTCTTTGTCAGAAGTTTAATTATCATTATTTCCTTTTCTTTAAATATCTAAGCTCTTGCACTTTTATGTAACAACAAAAAATAACAGATAAATCTCCAAGTATTTTTCATCAATTTTTTAATTAATAAATAATATGTATATTAATAAATATTAATACATTAATTTAATGAAAACATTATTACATCTATTATTCATTAATTAAGAGATCTAATGACATATTATCCATTGATAAAAGAACTTAATAACAAATATTTAAAAAAATTACCTAAATTTTGTTTAAAAAAACCTCTTAAAAAATAAGCTGACATGCATGCTCTTAGACATGATCTTAACATTACAATTTCGTAAATTTAATGATACTTCCAATGAAACCATTCTCACAGTCATAAATAATCAAGAATTAAGTGGTTTTTTTTTTTTGAAATTGAAATTGAAATTTAACAAAAGAAATCACACACACATATATATATGAGAATATTTTAAGAGAGTTAAACTATTATATATTTGACATATATAAATTTTTATTAAAATAATAAGCATTTTACTTCAACCTTTCTGATATTTAAACATTAAATATGTTATGCTGCTGTGTTGAATGGTTTTTGAATTTTGACCAAAACAAATATTTGGTACTATTATCATACTATAATTGTGTTAATATAGTATTTTATAAAAATTAATATTAAAAAAAATATCTATTTCCTAATTCTTTCCACAATGGTGGCTTTCTATTTTCAGTACTTCAAACTTGATAGGCTTTACTATTAATTGATTACCTTTCCGGCCACAATATTTTGACAATTACAACAATTTTAAAATGATCAGATGCAAATTAAATATTTTATCTTAATAGTATATTACATTTTTACGCACTCAAAGAGTTTTTTTTAATATTTATAAAATATAAATGTCTTAAAATAATTTAAAATAAGTATAAAAAGCAATAAAAGTTCATTAAAATCATGCATCTCTTATAAATGCAAAAATTATATCTAAAAATTTATCTTAAAATAGTAAAAGAATTACAAGCCAATCATTTTTTCGTTTTATTTTTATTGGCTACTAGTGTGGTTGACTAATTTCTTGTTTATTTAAAAAAAATTAACATAAGATATAATTTTTATAATTTTAATTAATTGTCAATTTAATTTTTATAATTTAATTTTGATCAATTAAGTTTTTATAATTTTTATTTTTATTAATTTAATTTTTGTAGTTTCATTTTAATAAATTAAATTTTTATAATTTTTATTCTTATCAATTTAATTTATATTCTTAAATTATTAAATAATACCATTAAATTATAATATGATATGATAAAAATAATTTAAGTAACAAAAAAAATTAGTAATAACTCTCGAACTTTGGAGAATGAAGTATGGTTTTCCCATTTGTAGTCTCTTTCATGACGTGGACTTAGAAAATGAAGTATCCTTTCTCGCGGTGGCTTCTACAATGCTGGTGAGTATCATCCCATTTGCAATCTCTCTCATGACGTAGACTTAGAAAATGAAGTATCATTTTCTCATATATAGATCCCTGATGGTCTTCTCTTTATCTCTTCTCTTTATCTAGGTCGTACAAATATTTAGACTGTCTAGATTATGCCACATCACTAAAAACTTAAAAAAAAATTAATTTCTCTCTCTTCGCTTTCCTTTTTCATCCAAATTTTCTCTACCCAAAGGTATCAATGGATTTACGAGGGACGAAGGGCGATCAACAATCGGCCCATCATTTCTATTTTATATAAAAGAGGATTCCTATGGGATTTACAGGAGAAGAGGTGACAGGAGATGCCTACATTCTTAAGAACAAAGATTGAAAATTAAACTCAATTTCTATCTCTGTGTTGGTATTGAAACTTGGGGCTACATTAACATTGATTTTGGAAGAAATCTTCAAGCTTTGAAGAAACTCAAATACTGAAGCTTCACTTCGAGGAATCAAAATCGTGGTGTCGGCTTCCTTCACTGCCTGCTCCAACACTAGGCTCTCAGATGACTCAGCTTGTGCGAAGGTTGAAGATAGCAGAGTAAAAGGAATGAAGTTTTTGGGTAGGGAAAAATTAAAAAAAATATATATATTTTTTTAAAATATTTGATGGCATGTGGCATGATTTAGGTCGTCTAAAGATTTAGATGGCCCAGATAAATAGAAGAGAGTCTTCCTTTTCCATTAAAGGATGGAATTCATATCCCATTTTCCCATTTCTCATTTGCAATCTCCTTTGTTCAACTTGAATTTTATATATATTTATATTAACTTTTTATATATCTTTCGTAATAATATTACCCTGAAGTATGCTTTTTCTATTTCCTCTCTGTTCAACTTAAATTTTATATATATTTATATTGACTTTTTATATATATTCCATAATAAATTACTCAAATAATAGGGGTTAAAAAATGAAGTATGTTATTTTTAGTTTTTTTTGAAAGATAAAGAAGTAATTTCGTTATCACATAGATTTTCTTTATTACGTTATACTCTAATTTAATGAAGTTAATTAACAACTTAATGGTAGAGACCTAATTAACAAGAATGAAAATTATAATGACTCAATTGATTAAAATTAAATTGTAAATACCAAATTAACAATGGACTAAAATTATAAGGACCAAATGTTATGTTAATCCAAAAAAAAAAACAATGTAACTATATTTTTATATTTATTTTTAGATAAATTAAGTTTATAAAATATAAGTAAATTAGATCAATTATAAATAATTGTTTAAATATATTTATAAAAATGAGTGGTTTATTATGGGAGGTAAGAAAAGTAATTAATGATTATTGGATGGAAAATGAATGGTTAAGATTAATCATTAAAAATCACGTGTCACTCATATGATTACTCATTAAAAATATATGTACTATTTATGTTATTTTTTATGGGTAATCTTAACCTTTTTTTCACATTATCATTAATTATTTCTCTCATATTTTATTATAAACATTAAGTTATTATATTTGTACTAATTTTTTTACACCTCCCTTTCACATGTATTATTTTATTATTATTTATTATCTATCATCATTATTATTTTACATTAAATAAAAAATATATGTGATGTAAACGTAATATAAGTATCAATTCTCTCAAACATTTTCTCTCATAAAATATGTCCGGACATATAGTGTATATTATATTAATAATTTAAACTACCCAACAAACTTCTAAAAAATTTCCCACGCACCTCACACTTTCGTCTCGGACGGCGATTTCGATCCCCAAAAATATTACAATACTAATATAAAATTAAGAAGTTTCAGCCACGCAACTCTCACCTCACTTCTCCCTTTCAGTGTACCTTCATATGGCCCCGTATCAACAGCAACAGTGGCCAAAATCAAACCGTTGACAGATGAATTTGGGGTCGACATGATAACGAGTTAACCAATTATCTGTTAGCAGCCTTAACTCTTCAAATGAATGTGCCTTGTCTTCTCTTTCCCTCTCAAGTTGTCCCTCCATTTCTGCAACAGCAAGCTTCATAAACTTCCTCTCTGTTTAAGTTTAAACACCTCCATTTATCAACAATCAAGGCAAGAATGGAGGGTGAGATGAACAACTACATCAAGATATGGCTTCAAGTGTTCTTATCTTTGTGTTACTGCTATGCCCTTGCCAAGATTGTCCCTAAAGGTATTCCTAGACTCTTGGCCATATTACCCATTGTCTTCCTCTTTCTTTCTCTGCCTCTTTCTCTCCACTCTATACATCTTGGAGGCACTCTCTCTTTCTTCATCGCTTGGCTCGCTAACTTCAAGCTCTTGCTCTTTGCTTTTGGAGAGGGTCCTTTATCTGATCCATCACTCTCTCTCAAACAATTTGTGGCTCTTGCCTCTTTCCCCATCAAGATCCACGAAAACCCACCTCCAAAATCGTCCAAGAAATCCCAATATTCACTTTCAAATGGCCATACCAAATCTCCAAATTCAAACCCACCTACCAAAAGCCATAGCAATGGCGAAAACAGAGAAGACACATGTGAAAAATCTCAAGATCCAGCCATCAAAACGCATAAGAATGACCGCAAATCTCTTTTCATTTACGCCATTAAAGGTCTGATTTTTGCTGGGGTGGTAAGATCTTATGAATACAGTGACTATTTCCATCCCAAGTTACTACTAACCCTCTATTGCCTCCACATTTATCTGTGCCTTGAGATCATTCTAGTTATAGTTGCAGCCCTGTCTCGAACCCTTCTTGGGATTGAGCTCGAGCCTCAGTTCAACGAGCCATACCTGTCTTCCTCGCTGCAAGATTTCTGGGGCCGAAGATGGAACATGGTGGTCCCCAAAATTCTACGACCAACCATATACGAACCCGTGTACAACGGGGTGCTACGTATAATGAGCCGTACTTGGGCCTCGTTTCCTGCTGTATTGGCTACATTTCTGGTCTCTGGCCTCATGCACGAGCTCATGTTTTATTATCTCGGGCGCGTGAGACCCACGTGGGAGATCACGTGGTTCTTCGTCCTTCATGGCTTTTGTTTGGTCATAGAGATTGGTTTGAAGAAGAAACTTACCGACAAGATCCAGTTGCCGAGAGTGATATCAGGGCCGATGACCGTCGGATTCGTGATGGTTACCGCTTTTTGGCTGTTTTTCCCTCAGCTTCTCCGGTGCAAGGGGGATGAAAGGGCGCTTCAGGAGTACGCGGCAGTGGGCGCGTTTGTGAAGAATTTTAGTCGTACGTTGACGTTCAACATATGGAGAACCTTGCAAACATCGTAAGGATTTTGGGATGTCCAAATCTTGCGTGTCACTCCCAGTAAATTTAGGATACCGCTTTGGAGATTATAAATGTATTATTTTATGGCAGGACTAAGATATATCCGTTTTTTTTTTTTACTTTTTTTTTACGTTTTTTTTAAATTTTTTTACTTTTTAAAAATAATTAAGTATTTTTTATCTTATAAATTTTTTTTAAAATTTTTTAAAATATTTTTTAATTTTTTATTTAATATTTTTTTAATTTTTTTACTATTCATCCATAATTTTTTTTACTATTTATTTGTAACTTAAAAAATTCTGTAAAAAATACAAAAACATCTTTAAAATTTTGAAAAAAAATTTATGATATAAAACTTAATTAATTGATTTTAAAAAGTAAAAAAAATTAAAAAATATAAAAAAAATCAGTGGGTAGTAGGGTAGTAATGTCTAGGACTGAACAATGGTTTGGGTTAAACCGCAAAACCGCCCAAACCAATCCAAACCGCACTAAAACCGAACCAAACCGAGGTGGAGGTGGTTTGGTTTGGTTCAAAAATAGGCAAACCG
>JASKGM010000001.1:11619807-11643047 GCA_034509205.1 Ceratonia siliqua | reverse complement strand
AACCAAAAGTCCTTTTACAGTTTTGCAGCCGAACACATTTTCTAATTCAAAAGTCATTCTCATTTATTGCATCCGAATACAAAACAACTTCTCATTCTTCTAAAATACATTCTTTTTTCAGAATCAACTTCTTATTCTATAAAAGTTATTCTTTTTAAAGAATATCCAAACAAGCCCATAATATATGATCTTTGTGTTGTTATTTTAACCTTTTATTAGCTTATATATAGCAAATAAAATATTGCTTTTTAGTAAAATATTTCATAAAAATGATTGATTATGTTATTAAGCAAATTGCTTAAATTGAAGTGAAATATAATACTAGAACAAATTTAGAATAAAAGTGCGTGTAATTTAGCATCAACCTGAAGATGATGGTTGCTTTCAAGATTGAATAAGCGGCATGTCGTTTCTTTGTGAGGGTAATAGCTAGTATGTCGTTGGTATTAGGCTATTAGCTCATTCGCGTTTCTTGGAGTGACTTACCTTCAATTCGTTGTTTGCCTCATCAGTTATCGGTTATCGCCATTCACCGCCTATCTCAGTGTGTCACTCTCTCCATAAACCTCATTTCTTATCCACCCATGTCTGCTCTTCTCTTGCCTTACACCTCTGTCCCATTCAAGTTGAATCGCTTATCTCCTAGAAGCGCGGTCGTTCGCGCGGCGGTTTCCGTTCCAGTGAAGCGAACAAGAAAGAAGAGGCAGCCAAAGGATGATGACTCTGCGCTCGAGAATGGGCTTCGCTTCACTTTCATGGAGGAGCTCATGGACCGCGCCAGGAACCGAGACCCTAACGGAGTCTCTGAGGTCATCTACGACATGATTGCCGCTGGTCTCAGCCCCGGTCCTAGGTCCTTTCATGGCTTGATAGTGTCCCACGTGCTCAACGGTGATGAAGAAGCCGCGGTAGTCTATCCTTTTTTTTGGTCGCACACAAATCCTGCAATGCAGATCACTGAGTAAATCTTCTTTTGAACACTAGGGAAAAAAAACATTTCTTAAACATTCTCTGCTTCAATTGATAGTTTTAATTTTGTTTGTTTGTTGAATTACACTAGCGAATGAAAAAAAGAAAGAAAGAAGGAAAAAACATTATGATGGATTTTGAATTTGAACACAAACGCGGAGCCTATTTAAAACTAAAAGACTCATTCTTACACATATGCAGATGCAATCACTAAGAAGAGAGTTGAGTGCAGGGCTTCGCCCAGTTCATGAAACATTTCTGGCATTGATTAGATTATTTGGGTCTAAAGGGCGTGCCACTAGAGGTCTAGAAATACTTGCTGCTATGGAAAAACTAAATTATGATATACGTCAAGCTTGGATAGTGCTTATTGGTATGAATCCCTCTGAATTACTCGTTTGATGTATTTAATTACACATGGCCTATTTCCTTTTATGATTTTGTACATGATATTTATGTTCCTTAACATTTCGTATAGAGGAACTTGTTAGGAACAACCATTTGGAAGATGCCAACCAAGTATTCTTGAAAGGTGCCAAAGGAGGCCTGAGAGCTACTGATGAGGTTTATGATCTTCTAATTGAGGAAGACTGCAAAGTGGGGGATCATTCTAATGCGTTGGAAATTGCTTATGAGATGGAGGCAGCTGGGCGGATGGCAACAACATTTCATTTTAATTGTCTCCTCAGTGTGCAGGTGACCTTCCTAAATGTGGTTATTGTGCTGAATCTGTTTTTTGCAAATGCATATTAACACGGTTATGGACGTAGGAATACTTAGACTGACATACAGCCTGCTCATGCAGTTCTTTGTTCTTAGGTTGTTATTTAGTGATTCTGGCCCTCATTCATAAATCATTATATAAATTAATTATCTGATCCTGAAATCACTAGTCAAAATCCTTGCTTTGTGGTCTGTGGTTCTCTTTGTGATTATAAATCTCTTTGTCAAGGTAACCAGCATGGTTCTTCTAAACATAAGATGGCATAGTGCTACTTACAATTGTGAGTTTTTTTTTTTAATTTAATTTTCAATTAACTATGAAAGAACAAATTATGAGCTTGTTTGATTTTGGCCTGGCTATCCTCCATTATGTTTTATGAATATTGCACCAGACTTATTTCTTCTTTCTTTTTGTTCTCTAAATTAATTAGGCTACCTGCGGAATACCTGAAATAGCTTTTGCAACATTTGAGAATATGGAATATGGAGAAGGTTCACATCTACTTTTCTTTCTTCCCCTACCCTTTTCTTGCTGATTATATTTTTTTAGTGATAATTAATCATTTTAGGACGAGCTTGGATTCTAAGAGTGTTACTTGTGTCAAATTCATCTTCAAAACTTATGGCCATTTTTGTGTGTCTGTGTTGGGGGAGGGGGGTTGTATCCTTTACTGAATAAAACTTCTAATGATTGGTGTGAATTCAGCTCTAGTTTTCATATTAAAAAGCTTCAGTCAATCCTCCTTCTCAGTTATTAACTCTATGTAAAATGAGTTATCTTTGCATAACAGGTTACATGAAGCCTGATACAGAGACATACAATTGGGTTATTCAAGCATATACTAGAGCTGAATCTTATGACAGGTTAGTCCATTTGCATGCACGGTACATACAAGATTATCACATAGCAAGGCTATCACATGATAGTCTTTGTTCTTAATGGCTTGAAATTGTTCCTTTAACCTACATGGTTCACAAAATATAAGTGAATTTGCTAATATGAATTACATATTGCTGAAGCCATTTCCAGTCCTTTTATCTATCTTGTAAGCCATAAAACACAATTCTCCCTTTAATATGTGCTGGTTTCTTCAAATTTTGAGCTTGTATATGCACTGCTCTGTCTCCTCATTTTTCTTTCAGTTTCATTCAAAATAGTTGTGAAGTCCTCCCCTGGATTGAGTTATATTTGATGTTTGATCCTATCACCTTGTTTTTATTTGACATATAGAGTGCAAGATGTTGCTGAGTTACTTGGCATGATGGTTGAAGATCACAAGCGCATACAGCCAAACGTGAAAACCCATGTGTAAGACACATTATCTTCAATTTTCTTTTTCAAACTTTACCATTGTTACATATTGGATGTCAAAGTATTTGGATTTCTTGGTCTATCTCTATCATTTAAATGGTAATAATATGCTAGAGTTCGCAGCAAGACCTATCCCAAAACAACAGATTGCAACTAAGACGCATTTTTAGACAGGATCTTCATGCTGAGGAAACAACAAAATTAGTAGTAGAGTAAATCCACTACATAAGAGGCCATTTGGAATCCTGGTTTAAGATATAGATTTTTTCCATACTACCTATTGCAAGGAATTTAGTGCACACCAACTGCTAAGCAATCTTCAACTCTCCATTATGTTGAATACAATATAACATTTCCATATAAATTTTTAGGGATAGACTTTTAAGCTGTGCTTTAATTTAAGGATTTCCATCTATTTTTGGCAAGTTCCTTGGGTTATCAGGAAAACTGAGTAATGACTTGTAATCTTTGGGAAAAAAGGCATTAACTGAGTTGGTAAATGTAAATTGTAAAGAGTGATGATCTCATGAGCTTGAGTTCACCATGAACTCTATACATGACAACTTTTCAAACAAACTTTCTTTGTAAAATATTTAAAGTCATGTTTTCTTATTGAATGTGAAATTAATTTCCTATTCTGAAAAGTGGTCATGTATAGGGTTCATGGTGAATCCGAGTTCATGAGAACATCACTCAATTGTAAATTACTTCACTCTGGCAACATGTTTTATATTTTGTTGCCATGACTTTTCCTCTAGGCCTGACTAATCCCATACCTTCTCTTCAGTCTTTTAGTGGAATGTTTTACCAAGTACTGTGTAGTACGAGAAGCAATTAGGCATTTCCGTGCCCTTAAAAACTTTGAAGGTGGTACAAAATTGTTACATAATGAAGGGAGCTATGGAGATCCACTTTCCTTGTATCTTCGAGCTTTGTGTCGAGAAGGTACACCTATGCTATTTATGTATTTTTATAGTTTTCTCATTCATAGTGATGTTATCTTTATTCTTAAAGAATTTGAAATTTCATTATACCTTCTGTACAATATTAGAAGTCAATAATCAAGAAGCAATTGTTTTTAGCATTAATATGATACAGAAAAGGTACTAAGTGCCTTAGAGAAGCCGGAACGGGAGTATGTGGATTGCTGCAAAACAATAGTTAATTTTTAGACCTCCTGAAATTCTACAATTAATTATGTACGTGTGTTATACAAATTTATATTGCTTATGTACTTCTTAATCTGAAGTGTTAAGGTTGAGGAGGGAGAGAGTTAAAATTGAACTTTTGAAGGATTTGTTAAATTAATCTGATTTTTCTTACATTATGTTTTGAATGGTCTCGGGATGCTTGGCCTCAGCTGGTAGTCATTTTTAAATTCAGGAAGGATTGTTGAAATGCTGGAAGCTTTAGAAGCTATGGCCAAAGATAAGCAAACAATTCCACCACGAGCAATGATATTGAGCAGAAAATACCGGACATTAGTGAGCTCATGGATTGAACCTTTACAAGAGGAGGCTGAACTTGGTTATGAGATTGATTACATTGCTAGGTATTGTTTCTATTGCAGCAGTTATTCATTTTTTGTGTTTAGTTATTAATTTTTAAATTTGTATATATTTATATTCTTGGTTAGGGCATTGAATCTGAAATTGAAATAATTTTGGGTAAATTACCTTTACCTCCCTTTAGGTTTGGTAATATAATATTCACTACTATTCTTGTTTCTGAAATGACATTTGGCATCCTTATGAAAGTGTGAATATACCAATTTACCCTTAACTTTGGCCTGATGGGAGACCAAGAAATAAGGATAAATTTGTATATTTTCACCTTCATAAGGGTGCCGAATGTCATTTAAAAAACAAGTAGGGTATCGAGTGTTATATTATTAAACCTTAAGGGACCTAAAGATAATTTATCCAATAATTGTAATGAATTTTTACTTCAGATTTTTTCGTGAGTAGTGTATCTATGGCTTACATTTTAGTGCATGGCCATCTAACTTCTAGAGGTAGCTGTAATATTCTGAAATCTCTGTAGTACCCAATATTTGCAGAATAGGCATCAAACTCCCAATGTTGGTCATAAGAAACTCCTAATTTCTATAGTCAAATAACTTTTTAGCGTATTCTTTCTGGTTTCCTTTTCTTTCTATCCAAGACAGGCATGTGCCAGCAAAGATCTTATACTTATTAAGGTGTTGATTCCCTTATAAATGAATCAGGCATGTGCTAGCAATGACCTAAAACATATTGGCTTTTTTTTTTGGGTTAAGGCATTGATTCTTATTAAACGAAACAGGTATATTGCAGAGGGTGGCCTTACTGGAGAGCGCAAGCGATGGGTGCCTCGAAGAGGGAAAACGCCTCTAGACCCTGATGCTGCTGGATTTATATATTCCAACCCTATGGAGACCTCCTTCAAACAAAGATGTCTTGAGGAGTGGAAGCTGCACCATAGAAAACTTCTGAAGACCTTACAGAATGAAGGAATTGCAGCTTTAGGGGGTGGAGCATCTGAATCTGATTATATTAAAGTGGAGGAGAGGTTAAAGAAAATCATAAAGGGTCCTGAGCAGAATGTTTTAAAGCCTAAGGCTGCTAGTAAGATGATAGTGTCTGAATTGAAGGAAGAGCTAGAAGCACAAGGTCTACCAACTGATGGAACTAGAAATGTTCTTTACCAGCGTGTACAGAAAGCAAGGAGAATAAATCGATCTCGTGGTCGGCCCCTTTGGGTTCCGCCAGTGGAGGAGGAGGAGGAAGAGGTTGACCATTAATCTACTATTCATATATGTATATATTATATTAAAAATTGCCTTCTCATTTTTTCCCCACGTTGATCTTCAGAATATAATGCCTAAAATTAAATGATTCATTTGCCAGGTGGATGAAGAGCTGGATGCATTAATTTCACGTATAAAGCTGGAGGAAGGAAATACAGAGTTCTGGAAGCGTCGCTTCTTGGGAGAAGGCTTGACTAGTAATCATGGAAAGCCAATGGATGCAGGTATATCAGAGCCTCCTGAAATTTTAGATGATGTTGATGCTGTAGAAGATGTTGCAAAAGAAGTTGAAGATGATGAGGCTGATGACGAGGAGGAGGAAGCAGAACAGGCTGAAGAGGAAGTAGAACCAGCAGACAACCAAGATGTAGAGAGAGTAAAGGACAAGGAAGTTGAAGCTAAAAAGCCCCTTCAAATGATTGGAGTCCAATTGTTGAAAGATTCTGACCAACCTAGTACCACATCTAAGAAGTTGAAAAAAAAATCTTCTCGATTGTGGGTTGAGGTATGAAAATCATATGGTGTTTTTTTACCTTTTTTTTGGGGGGGGGGGGGTGATAGGGAAATATTCATTCATGTATAAGATCCAAAAATTGTGGAATTAACCAGAAAGAACAGATCTGGAAGCCTGAGATCTTGGTTGTGTGATTATACCTAAGAGCCAAGTGCGGACCATGTTCTTGCATTTACTGTTAACTTTACAACCCTTCATTCATTTTTGCATTTTAAACTTGTTAATGATCTTTTAGGACCTAAAGAATTTCTATGCAGGATGATGATGACGATGATTGGTTTCCTGAGGATATATTTGAGGCATTTAAGGAGCTGAGGAAACGGAAAGTGTTCGATGTATCAGACATGTATACCATAGCTGATGCTTGGGGTTGGACATGGGAGAGAGAATTGAAGAACAAACTTCCACGTAGGTGGTCACAGGAATGGGAAGTTGAGTTGGCAATCAAAGTTATGCAGAAGGCAAGTAACTGCACCTTTATTACGTTTTATGTGCAGACTATTTTTTTGCCATCAATCATATGGTCTCTATTGCTCTTTGTTAAATTGGTTTCAACCTCCAGATGACATGATTTCATATAATAGACATCAGAACTTTTTCCTATTCATGTGAACAAAATCAAAATTATCCTCTGTAAGTACTAGTGGCGGATTTAGAAATTTTAATTAGTGGGGGCAAGAAGTAGACTATAAATAAGAGGTTACAAAAGTAATTTTCACTCTCATCAAATTCTCAATTGCACCTAATGTCTCTTTCACAAAATACATAATTTCATGGCCAAAAAACAAAAGATACGTTAGCTTTTACAAATTACAATTGTTATCTACATATTTTTATATTTTGAAAATGTTGTATGAATTTTTCATTTTCAACACTATTAAAAATTATAATTTGTTTTTAAGAAACTCCTAATTGCCCTACTCCTTCACTTGCCAAAGAATGCTGCAACTGGAAGCACATTTTCATATTTTCTTTATATTATTTATTTCTAAACAAAAATTAAATAAGTAGATAAAAACTCTAATAAATAAGGAAATTAAACTTAAGTTAGCATAAAATTAAGAGTTAAAAGAATTAAAAATTAAGCACATTAAGTGATTTTTGAATTTTATCTAAAAAAAATTAGTGGGGTACAATTGACTAAAGGAGTGGTGGACTGGTGGGGATTTGACTTATGTGGGACAAGTTCCAAATTTTCATGGGGAAATTTTTTTTTTACATATATTAATTACAAAAAAAAAATTTCCTTGGGGCAATTTCCCTCACAACCATACACGTAGATCTGCCAATGTCTGTAACTCTCCAGCTGAGAGTAAAACTTTAATTTAATTGGTGCAAAAAGGCACCTAACATTGTATTTTGACAGTGTTTATTTTCTTTTATTCATGGACAAGCACTTATATGAAGACCTAAATTTTTGGGTTTTTTCTTATGGACAGTCAAAGAAAAAGTTTATCAACTTTCTTTGTTGGAGGGCACCTTTGGAGTACTTGAAACATTTTATGTTTTGATTTACTTTTGCATTCAGGACACTTTTCAAAAAAAAAAAAAACTTTTACATTGATGTCTACCTATGAGTTAAATCATAATGTAAATGTAAAACTTCATACAAATTCAAAGTTCGGCTTCAATATGTCACAACATCGTGAAGATATCCATCTGTCACATGTGGAAATTATTTCTGAGACTTCCTTCAGTATTGTTGAAAGTTCCCTATGATATTAGGAGCTAACACATGTTCAATAAATTCTTGATTACTATCCCTACTTTGGTTTTCTAGAATATATAACAGATTACATACTGAATGATATACTAGGCTGTATAATACAGGTCATAGAACTGGGAGAAACACCAACTATCGGAGATTGTGCCATGATCTTGCGTGCTGCCATAAGAGCTCCGCTGCCTTCAGCTTTCTTGACAATATTGCAGACAACTCATAGTCTTGGTTATAAATTTGGGAGGTAATTCTATTTTTTATATGACAAAAGTCGTGTATTTCCAGATTGGACTACCCAACCAACAAAAAATTGAAAATGTGCTTGATATTGGGCCGAGAGATTTTCTCTCCAATAAGCTGCTTACTTTTTTTAAAAAAAGTGATTATTTGTAACATGGGTATTTGGGTGGGCTTTGGGAAAAATTATTTTAAAAAAAAAAAGCAGTTTCATTTGTTTTTTTTAGAAGTCATGATTTGTAACTTTTGAAACAAGCAGGTCCAATGGAAAAGAGAGAAAACTTTTTGTACAAATATACCCATAAAATATTTCACAAATTCTCTAAAAATTACTTTTATATGTTATTTTCAGTAATTTTATATGTTCAAAATTACTTTTACGTTTTTGTATTCAAACACAAGATCTGCCTTTTTCAGTAAAATCACTTCTGCGTAACTATATCAAAACACCAAATACCTATATATTTTTTTTAAAATCACTTCTACTTGAAGCACCTGCTCAAAAGTACAAGCCCATCCAATTGTCGAGAAAAAGAAAAGCTAAACCGTGTAAAGTTTCCAAGAGAAGCATTATCTGCCTAAATTTGGCACTTGAAACTAGTAATATACATCTCTAAAGATCCCTGCATATTTTGGAATATCGTTGGGTAAATGGACATGCCATTAGGCGCTCTGACTCTGAAGCTTTCTTAAGGACCATATTACATGTAAACATCTTTCCAATTCATTTGAATTTATCGTCCTGCTTTGATTTGTGTTAGTTTGCAATTTAAATTTTCAGAAATTTATCTCTTCCCATTTGTGGTTTTAGATTTTTCGGGAGGGACGGAATTACTAGTAAGCATGGTTCCTCTAGAACATAAAAGAGCATTATGGACCATGTTGGCCCCTGAAATGGACTTTATTATTATTATTATTTGTATTGAATAAATCAGGGCCCATATAGTTCACATTGGAAAGTATTTCTGTGGATTACTGCCTATTAAAATAATGATATGCTATATTTAACTTGCGCATTTTGTTTTTTGTAATTCCTACTGTTGAAGGCATAACTGGCTGATTGGGTACAGTTAGATGATGCAGCTTTTTTTATCACTATGATTCAGAACTGCAAACTGAAGGCAACATTTGGTTACCTACCTTCCCGTATCTGTTGTTTTGCCGCTTACAGATTCCTTTATTTCCCATATTTCAGACCCCTTTATGATGAGATCATCTCTCTCTGCCTTGATCTCGGGGAACTAGATGCAGCTGTGGCAGTAGTTGCAGACTTGGAGACAACAGGAATCATGGTTTCAGACCAGACCTTGGACAGGGTGATATCTGCTAAACAGATGATTGACAATACTTCTAATGATGCCACATTATAGTGCAGCATGTACAATGTTACCTTACTGTTGTATTGTTTTGCACCGGAATACGAAGAGGTTGTGGCAACATTGCACCTGCTACAAATTTTGAGCTGAGCCAAGGGTATAGAGTATGACACCATTAGTTTTGGTAAGTTTGCAGTATTGTTATAGTACTACGTGTTCTCCTCTCTCCCTAGGTTTGCTAGAGACATTCTTGAGTAAGAACTGCGTATATAGGTACATCAATCAAGAGATGTTACATATAACTTGAGGGTTTAATTATATTGAAAATGTAATTTTTTATTATTAATTCTTACTTATTCATGAGTGGAGTGGATGAATAACATGATAGGATGATATGCATTGTCATACTGTTTTGCCAGTAATCTATTAAAGTCAAAGGGGAGAAAGTTACTGATTTCTCAGCAAGTTTGGGTTCTTCTCAAATTAGGCAGGACCTATTGGGATTTTTCCCCTCCGGGTTTTTAAATAGCTGAGAGCAGGTATGACGGGTGTGGGCTTCCCAGGGAATAAATTCCTTTGCTTCCTTACTATCATTATATCAAAAAAAAAAAAAAAACAAATTAAGGTCACTTGGGCTGAAAAATTAAAAAGAACTCATAGTTGAAGCAAACCCTTCCTTAGTGTCCATAGTCCGTGCATATTTATGATCATCGAGTAATACTTTTTTTTCCCCATTAGTGAAAGATTGTCCGATATTCTTTGTGGAGAAAGACGTCCAAAACAAAAATATTCGTTAATAAACTAAAAAGCCACTAACACGTTACTAACCCACCCCGTCCACGAGCGACGAGTCCACTTTGCGTATTGATACGAGGATAGGGATTTAAATAATAGTTTTTGCTATGTTAGTGGATGTAGCGATGGATTTTCACTTCTCACTATTTGTTTTTGTTTTTTTTTGTATTATTTGATTATTTTTTATCTTTATATTTTTTTAAAAAATTTTTAAGATTTTTTTATTTTTAAGATTTTTTTACACTTTTTATATTGTTTCTTTAATAATTTTTTAAGTCAAAAATTAAAAAAATATATTTAAAAAATACATAACATAAAAAATAGTTAAATAATATCAAAAATAAAACATAACATAACAAAAATTGGGAGAAGTGAAACTGTATTGGTACCGCTAAAAAATGAGGCAATAAGATAGCAATCTATGTTGTACGTATGAATAAAGCAATAAGCACTTGATAATTGGCAGCCATAATCAGTTCCCACCCTTACCAATTTGCAACAAACTTAAAATGAATCTAGTACTTTCTTTAGTCAATTTATATTTTATATGATAGGTTCATTGCATCTAGACTATATATCTACTATAAGACGGCGAAAACACTGACTTTTTTCAGTAGGCAAAGTCACTCTTACGCGTGATGTTCTTTTTTATAGACTAATTTATCTATTTTGTTCATACGCTTCAAATACTCATTCGATTATAAGTTAGAATTATAAATCTGACAATTTTCATAGTCCATAACTGAAATTTCCAATTTTTTTTTAATCAAATAACATGTAGTAAAAATTAAATAATGATCTTTTTTCTTGTTTCTTTTCAAAACGACTGATATTTAGACAAAGTGTAATTATATTTATATTTTTTTTACACTTTGTTTTTAATTATTAATATATTATAAAATAATAATAATAAAAAATTATAACAAGTAATAGATAATAATAAAATAATAAATATATAAAAATTGTGTGAAAAAAATTAGTACATACATATTATTACTCTTACACAAAGTAAGTAACTGGAGGATAGATACCCTTATGGTAATACTAATAGGGTCCAAACAAAACTTTAAGGCCCTTGCATAAGGCTATTTCGTCCTTCTTCCAATTTCAACCATTTGGATGTGGGAACGTTAAAAATCCACTTTTATCAATGATAAAGTGGAATTGATGGTGTCAGCCAACAGTTATGTTAATTGGTGTACAGCCGGACACTGTAATACATACATCCAAAAGTAAGGCGGAGTTTATGTCATGCTATGAAAATTTAAATATCTGTTCAAACATTCCATATATTTCCTGTATTTTTCTTTTTTAATGGAAGTACTAAACCCAGAGACTGCATTTGAGATTCTGTTAGCTCCCCAAAGCTACTGGGTTGAGAAACTCTATAATATTATGGAGTCCAGTGAAAGAGTACCAAATATATTCATCCTTTGTCGGCCATCACAGAGCTTAACAAATCACATTAAGGCTCTCTTCCTCTCCCTCATATATGAACTTGTCATTCAGAGGAAGTGGGATCTTTGAAACCTTCCTCAAGCCACCAATTATTAACAAGCTATCCATTCCATACATTCTTTACATTATCGTTTGAAAAGTTGGAATGAAATTTTAATCCACAACTTCCTACCCTCTGCACCTTCCCGTTCTTATTGGAGCTTGCATTCATTTATGTGTTTGTTCCTTAAAAATTCCTGGGCTTTTGTGACTTTTGTCTCTCTTTTCTTCTCTAACAGGAACTTGTTCTTAATTTTGTAGAGATGTTTAAGTGTCGGTTTCCTTGGCTGTCCTGCATGTGTTCTTGACTGGAAGTAATCTTGCTTCTTATCGGTTCCAGCAGAAACGACTGCGACACTATCAGTTCTGCCACGATGAAGATGGAGAAGAATGCATCTACTATTTTCGTGATATTTACTCTTTCAACTGCTTTATTGGTTTCTCCATCTCAAGGTCAATGGCTCAATGCAGAAGCTAAATACCTTCTAGATATAAAGAGCAGATTGGTTGACAATTATAACCATCTAGGTAATTGGAATTCAAGTGATTCTACGCCTTGTGGGTGGAAGGGTGTGAACTGCAGCGCTGGTGACAATCCTGTGGTGAAGTCTCTTGATTTAAATTCAATGAATCTCTCCGGGTCTTTGGCTCCCAGTATTGGTGGACTGGTTCACTTGGCTTACCTTAATCTGTCTCATAATGCTTTGTCTGGGAATATACCAAAGGAAATTGAAAATTGCTTAAGTTTGGAGGTTCTTAGTCTCAATAACAATCTGTTTGGAGACCAAATTCCTGTTGAAATAGGTAGGCTTTCTCATTTAACAGTTTTGCATGTTTCCAATAACCGATTCTCTGGGCCTTTGCCAGAGGAAATTGGTAACCTCTCTTCGCTCCTAGTTTTTGTTGCATACACAAATAATTTCAGCGGACGTTTGCCACGTTCTTTTGGGAAACTCAAAAGATTGAGACTTTTCCGAGCTGGGCAGAATATGATATCAGGAAGTTTACCCCCTGAGATTGGTGGATGTCAGAGCTTGGAATATCTTGGCTTAACTCAAAATCAGATAAGTGGTGAAATTCCGAAAGGTCTCGGACTTCTCAAGAACTTAACGAATCTGACCCTTCGGGAAAATATGCTTTATGGGGCTATACCCAAAGAGCTTGGAAACTGTACAAATTTGGAGATTCTTGCTCTCTATCAGAATAATCTTGTGGGAGCAATTCCCAATGAGCTGGGAAACCTTTTGCTCCTAAAGAAGTTATACCTTTACCGAAATAAGTTGACTGGAAAAATTCCAAGAGAGATTGGGAACCTTTCTCTGGCAATAGATATTGATCTTTCAGAGAACCTGCTGACGGGAGAGATACCGATTGAGCTGATTAAAATAACAGGGCTGCAGTTGCTTTATCTCTTCCAGAACAAGCTAACTGGTGTCATCCCAACTGAGCTCACCAGCTTGAAAAACCTGACTAGGCTTGATCTCTCTATTAATTATCTCACAGGTCCAATTCCCATTGGATTTCAGAACATGACCAACTTGATCATGTTGCAACTCTTCCACAACTCACTAAGTGGTACCATTCCTCAAGGGCTAGGAGTAAATAGCCGACTGTGGGTGGTTGATTTGTCAGAAAACTACCTGGTAGGAAGAATTCCAACCCATCTTTGCCAACATTCTAACTTGATCCTGCTGAACATAGGATCAAATAAGCTCACTGGAAATATCCCTTATGGAGTCACAAACTGCAAGTCGTTAGTGCAGCTTCGTCTCCTTGGGAACAACCTTAGAGGCAGGTTTCCTTCAAGTTTGTGCAAACTTGAAAATCTTTCCGCTGTCGAGTTGGATCAGAATGACTTCAGCGGCCCTATTCCTCCAGAAATTGGTAACTGCAAAACTTTGCAAAGACTTCACCTTTCTAATAATTATTTTACGTCTGAATTTCCTAAAGAAATTGGTAACCTCTCACAGTTAGTCACTTTTAATGTCTCATCAAATTATCTTTCTGGAAGAGTACCATTGGAACTGTTCAATTGCAGGATGCTTCAACGGCTTGATCTCAGCCGTAATAACTTCGTGGATGCTTTTCCTCGTGAGATAGGAATTCTTTCACAATTGGAGCTTCTCAAGCTCTCAGAAAATAAATTTTCTGGGAATATTCCTGAGGCGGTAGGAAAGCTCGTGCATTTGACTGAGTTACAAATGGGTGGTAACTTGTTTTCTGGTGGCATACCAGATGAGTTGGGTGCCCTTTCAAGCTTACAGATAACATTGAATCTCAGTTATAATAATCTGTCTGGCAAGATCCCCCCTGGGCTTGGGAATCTAGGTATGCTAGAATCTCTCCTGCTCAACAATAATCATTTGAGGGGTAAAATTCCACCCTCTTTTGTAAGACTGTCAAGTTTACTGGCCTGCAACTTGTCGTACAATGATCTAACCGGGCCTTTACCTTCGTCACCGCTCTTTCAGAATATGGCGGTGAACAGCTTTTCTGGAAACAATGACCTTTGTGGAGGACGGCTTGGCCGTTGCAGAACATCAAATTCACCCTCGGCTCCTTCAAATAAACTAGGGAAGGTTCTCGGTATAGCTGCAGCCGCGGTTGGTGGGATTTCTCTGGTTTTAATTGCAGTGATTATAAATGTGATGAGAGGTCCAGCGGATTCCATTGTGCCACAGCAAGATATAGATAGACCAGCATCTGCCCTGGCTTTAGACGTGTATTTCTTTCCAAAGGAGGAGCTAACTTTTAAAGACATGGTTGAGGCCACCGAAAATTTTGATGAGAGATTTGTAATTGGAAGGGGAGGCAGTGGAACTGTGTATAAAGCAGAATTATTTAGTGGTCATACAATTGCTATTAAGAAGCTGGCATCAAGGAGGAAGGGCTTGAATGTACTTGACAGCTTCGGTGCTGAAATATCAACTTTGGGGAAAATACGTCACCGGAATATTGTGAAATTATATGGTTTCTGCAGATATGAGGGTTGTAACATGCTTGTTTACGAGTACATTTCAAGGGGAAGTCTGGGGGAGTTACTTCATGGAGATGGAGATGGAGGAGGGTGTAGGCTGGATTGGGAAACTCGGTATAGGATTGCCCTTGGAGCTGCAGAGGGCCTCTCTTATTTGCACCACGATTGCAAACCCAAGATTGTCCACCGTGACATAAAGCCCAACAACATTCTTGTTGACCATGAATTCGAAGCTCATGTTGGGGACTTCGGGTTGGCAAAACTGATGGACATTTCAATTTCAGGATCCAAATCAGTGTCGGCGGTTGTAGGTTCTTACGGCTATATTGCCCCTGGTGAGTAGATTTGACTGCGTTTGGGTTGATTCTAATTAATCGTGTGATATGATGACTGACTGACTGACTGACATGAATGAATGGCATTAATGGCAGAGTATGCTTACAGCATGAAAGTGAGCGAAAAATGTGATGTCTACAGTTATGGAGTTGTCCTATTGGAGTTGCTGACTGGGAAGAAGCCAGGCCAACCCGTAGACCAAGGCGGTGACCTTGTGACTTGGGTTAAAAATCACTTCCTCCACTACCACTCTTTCTCCCTCGACATACTGGATGCTCGGTTGGGGTTGGATCCACATCAAATAAATGTCCCTCACATTTTTAATGTCTTCAAAATTGCTCTGCTCTGCACCCACGCCTCCCCTTCTCATCGCCCATCCATGCGCCAAGTTGTTTCAATGCTTATAGGTTCCGCCAATTCTTAGGTGAAACTGTACACTAATTGACGAGTCGGAAATGGATTGATTTGCTCTCTACAAATCATAAATTCTTTTCTCTATATCTATACTTTTCAATTAATATCATAAACACCTTTCACTTTGTTTTTTAAAGACTTATTATAATTCAACAAAACATAAAAAGCTCAAATAGTGCTCCACTTTTTAAAGAAAAAATTAATTATTAAACAAATTTAAAACTTTAATTACATATTATTTCATTCTCCCTTGAAAGAACAGGTTTAAACTTTAAAAAAGTGATATAAAAAAATAATAACTAATTTGTGAAGTGTCGATCACCATATACCTTGGTACAAAATCATTTGGAACGCGACAAGGTGGGATGAGCATCATGGGCATGAGTCCATGGATGATGGGTGGGAAGCGAATAGCAAAACGACAAGCGAATAGCAAAGCGAATGGCACGGCGTCATCTACTTTTTCTTCCTACATAATTACTTACGCGTCAGTGGTTAGCCGATCTCCTCCGCCTAACGCCACTACCTCTTTTATTATCAACGGTCCAGATCTCTTCCCTCCCACCTATTTATTACCCCTACCAGGCACTCTCTCCATTTTAATCGAAACTGCAAGAACAAGCACTCGGGAAATTTCCCACTTAGGGTTTGGATTTTTCGAGCAACTTCTTCCTATTCTTTCCGGCGATCCCTTTTAATGACCTTTTTCCACCCTTGAATCAGCTTAATCTTTCTTTTCCCTGTTCTCTCCGTCGGCATCACCATGATCTCCGTCCAGGGCGACCATCGCCACCATCACCACCACCCGCAGCTGCCCGGTTCCACCGCCATATCTCGTCCTCCCTTCACTGGTGATCGGGTCGAACCATTCTTCATCAAGCCTGAGCCTGCGTCCCTCACTCTACTGCCCTTGCACCGTCATGATTCTAATGAAGGTTCGTTTTTCTCTCTCTTCGTACCGAATCGAGCTTAAACGACTTGAACGGAAGAAACGAGGAATTTTGGATTGCGATACTTGTTTTGTTCTTTCTAAACTACCTTTTGGCTTATATTTTCAGCTCGGTGCATCATTGTTGTGGTTGTTGATATCACTATTTTAGCTGAAGGTGCATAGTTTGTATGATTTTAGAAATTGATGTAATTTTGACTTTAACCGCTGTTGCAAATTTTAGGCCTTTGGCACGATACTTCTGATTCAATATTCGAAATCTTGTGAATTTACGCTGGAAATAAGATTATTATGGGTTGATATCGCATTCAAGGAAATCTCATACATAATATATCGTAGGTAGGATTTTATTTAGGAACTAACAAGGAGTATTCTTGAATAGTTGAATTAATTTTTCAATCTAATATTTCTGTAGTTCCCTCTTTCCTTTCTTTATGATGATACTGTTTCCTGATGAAGGCTGTTTTTGTGAACAGAAAAATAGCCTTTTTTTCACACTTTCCCTTTTTTCTTGGGTGAGCACATTAAGAAAATCAGTGTCATCACTTTTGCTATTGAGGCAGACTTATGATATACAACTTATTGCAGTGGACAAACTTCACCGACTACATTAGACAACCGCTTGAATATCCTATGCGTCTCTCATTTTAGGGAATATTTATGTATGCCAAGCATTCTATGTCTATATCTGTGCAAATTAATATACTTTTCTCCCCTTTCCTTGATGCAGTTGATGAAGATTTGCATTTAACTCTTGCACATCAGATGTACAAGACTGGCAACTATAAGCAAGCACTGGAGCATAGCAGCACTGTTTATGAGATAAATCCGCTGCGCACTGACAATTTACTACTTCTGGGGGCAATTTATTACCAGGTTTCTTTCTTTTCTTATATATGTTTCTTCTGTCATTTTTTTTATGATCCATTTATAACGATTAGCACTGACTTCTTGTTTATTTGTATTGCATTTTAAATATGCGGTCCTATTTGTCTGCAGTTGCATGATTTTGACATGTGTATTGCAAAAAATGAAGAAGCACTCCGGATTGAGCCACATTTTGCTGAGTGTTATGGAAACATGGCAAATGCATGGAAGGTAAGTAACCCATGCAGATCTGGTATGGGTATGACTATGAAGGGATTTGTACTACATTATATTTATGTAGTAGGTGAATTTTGTACATTTTGTAGTATTAATGAAGTTTTCATTTCTGCAGGAAAAAGGCAACATTGACCTTGCTATTCGCTACTACTTGGTTGCCATCGAGGTCTGTGTGCAATTTTGACCTACAATGTAGTTCCTTTTTATAAGTATTTATTAAAATTATTTCATGAGCTTATGCATTACGTTGGTTCTGTTATTCATGTTGAACTGAAAAGAGCATTTATTTAAACTGTGCATATATTTTATGATGATATATTTCTTAAAAATTCAAATTTATATTTAAGAATGTAACCTTTTTTTTGTTGGTTATCCTCGTTTTTTTCCTTACTTGCTGCTTGTTCCTGTTAGAAAGTTTCTGATGAAAATTCCAAGCTGAAACGAACATTTATTTAAATTGTTCATATATCTTATGATGGTGTATTTCTTAAAATCTCAATTTTACACGTCGGATCTGATCCTCTTAATAATTTTTTGTTGGCTATTATTAT
This sequence comes from Ceratonia siliqua, assembly GCA_034509205.1. NCBI lineage: Eukaryota > Viridiplantae > Streptophyta > Magnoliopsida > Fabales > Fabaceae > Ceratonia > Ceratonia siliqua. The sequence continues at coordinate 11,624,845 of JASKGM010000001.1, read as the reverse complement.
TTTTTCCTGACTGCTTTCAGTAAAAAACAGTTAATTAAGATTGCAAATATCTCATGGTTCATTGAAGTTGCAAATTGTGATATAAGTTATCAAATGTCACCTGGAAGTTGGCAAAGAGGAAAAAAAGCTATTCTCAGGTTTAGATTAAAATCTTCTTAGAGAACTTTTTGTGTAAATTCTTTTCTTCCTGCTACTAAACTGTTTTTCAAATGAAACTAATTTTGTTTGAACCCATGAAGCCTTTTATTTATCCATGTAAAACTGCAGTTCCACCACACTCTCGAATGTTTCTTTTTTCTCTCATAAATTTTTACTGACTATATCACTTGGATGATGTCCTAAATCATAGGGGTTCCACATGATAAAGTAAATATTACATGGGAATAGAATTCAATTCTGCTATGGTCATGAATCCCCTTTTTTGGAGCAGTGTATTTATGATTAAAGACCACCATATGAGATTCATCATAAGTTTTTTTGTACTGAGTCTCTTTTTTGGAAATGGTGCTTTAATCTTCTTTTGTTATATGTATCTCTTTTCACGGTTAGTGGTTTTACCCAGTTGATCCAATTTTTACTTTATGCCCTTTCTTGTATGTTGTTGTGTAATCCTTGATTAGTTTATTTATCTTTGTTTCTGTTCTGCTGCTGTAGCTTCGTCCCAATTTTTCTGATGCGTGGTCAAACCTAGCTAGTGCATACATGCGCAAAGGAAGACTCAATGAAGCAGCCCAATGTTGTCGTCAAGCACTATCCATAAATCCTTTAATGGTATTCTTCTTCATTTTAGCTTTACCTTTTGTTGATAAACAGTTGTTACTAAAATTAACTATTCATTTAAAAGGCTGCGAGATTTCATGAAATGTATTTTTTAATTTCGTTTCCGTGCCGTTACTCAAATCTGTTGACTGGATGTGCATTTTTTCGATTGTGATTTATCAATGCTTTTGTGATGTTGTCTATGTAATACAGGTTGATGCCCATAGCAATCTGGGGAATCTAATGAAAGCTCAAGGGTTGGTGCAAGAAGTAAGTCCTATCATACTGCTGCTCATTTGATATTCTCTTTACATTCTGCTATACCAAATAATTTGGCTTCTTACATTATCATATCTTGTAGCATAGAGGATAAGTCTTAATTTTTTATGTCCCTTCTGCGTCAATGCAACATATGTGGAACTGGATTTTGATGTACCACTTCCTGCTGCTAGAACTGATACAGTTCCTCAACTGTCATTCGGCTTCCCAGTTTGAGCTAGTACTCTACTGGATTCTCCAGTATGAGCGGTACCCTTGTGCATTCTACTGGCCCATACTCTTACCATTTTCTGTATGGCCAATAGTAATTGGCTGTGTGCTGGCCTAGGAGCCTCGAGACTCCTTCAATACTTAGTATTTTGTACCCTAAATCTCATGTTCACATTTTAGTTACTGATTTAAATAATTCGTGCGTGGAACTGTGTCCAAATTCACAGTTCGGTACAGATATCAAGTTGTTGTCTTCAAGCCAGGGCTCAGATGATGGTTGGTCTTGTTGTAACTTCCTTCTCCAAGACTGCAAATAGTCAGAATCTAACATTTTTTGCAGGCATACGGTTGCTACCTTGAGGCGTTGCGCATTCAACCCACTTTTGCCATTGCATGGTCAAATCTTGCTGGTCTGTTTATGGAGTCTGGTGATTTCAATAGAGCTCTTCAGTATTATAAGGTAGGTCTTGTACATGGCTTTAGTCAAATTCTTGAATTTTGAACTGAAGGGATGGTGCATTGGTTTGTCTAATCTATAATTTTACTTTTACTTTTGGATTTTTTTTTATCAAATTGAACTTTAGCTTTAAAAGCCACCAGTAGCAATTTGCTATGTACATTACTAACCGGCATTGGTTATGTCTTCCTGAAAATATTTTGTTCCCTACATTGCACCTGATATAATAAGAGATAATTCTGTCCATGATGCTGCTTAGTGTTCTTTTTGCAACATATTTGGACTTTACATCATCTTTTTTCTAAAAATTTCAGGAAGCTGTGAAACTCAAACCTTCCTTTCCTGATGCATATCTGAATCTTGGGAATGTGTATAAGGTAAGTGTTAAGCATCATGTTAGCACAATTGGTTGGATTCAGGTACACTAAATATTATTGGAGGAAACAATGAGTTTTTCTTTTATCAGGCTTTAGGGATGCCTCAAGAGGCTATTGCGTGTTACCAACGTGCTCTTCAAACACGACCAAACTATGCTATGGCTTATGGTGAGTTCAGTCAGTTTAGAACTTTATCTCTGTTTGCTTCTACTTTTAATTTCTTTTTAAAAAGACTAAGGCAAAGATATGGTGGGGTGGGGTGGGATGGGATGATATTAGTTCTTATCTTATTTAAAGCTCTTTTTTTCTCTCTTAAAATAATAATAATAATTAATGGCTTTTTGTGTGTTTTATTGTTGATTGACAAATCAGTCATTATTAATGTTGGAGAAAGAGAGTTCAAACTTTATGTTGCGACACTTTATGGCCATATCTCAAGATGATTCATACTGTGGAAAGTCTAAATTCTACATTGGTTGGTTTGCTTACTTAGCTTTGCAATTGACTAGGCAATTAACAAAGTTAGGATTTAAACAGTCAAGTGATGTTGACTGCCGTAAGGCAGTTCTGAATATGCTTTTCATATAGTCAAATTAGAACTATTTTAATTGGTGAAGATGACGGTTTACAATTTACGGTATACTGGTATAATGAACTTAATCTGTTCTATAATCAGTTTCACTGTAATGTATGTCAAATGGTGCACAGGTAATTTGGCTAGCACATATTATGAGCAAGGTCAATTGGACATGGCAATTCTACATTATAAGCAAGCTGTTGCGTGTGACCCCAGATTTTTGGAGGCTTACAACAATTTGGTAGGTTCTCTTGTTTGTTTCAGTTTTATTCAAAATATCATAATGTGCAAATTTTATATTCAATAGCATAATATTGTCTTTGAATTTCTTTTCCCATATGTAGGGCAATGCGCTTAAAGATGTTGGCAAAGTGGAGGAAGCAATCCAGTGCTACAATGTATGCTTTTATTTTCTAATCTAGCATGCTTTTCATTTGGCTTAGTTTTACTTAAAATTTCAATATACTAAACCTTTTATACTGTGCTTTGAAGCAATGTCTTGCATTACAACCTAACCACCCGCAAGCACTGACCAATCTTGGAAATATATATATGGAATGGTATGTATTCCTGATTCCTTCATGTTAATGTTAATAACTAGTGATTGGTACAATGTGGAATATATGAATTTTCTTGGTTTAAATTGATGTTATGCAGGAATATGGTGGCTGCTGCTGCTTCATATTACAAGGCTACGTTGAACGTAACCACTGGATTGTCTGCTCCTTTTAACAATCTTGCCATACTCTATAAGCAGCAGGTATTAATGCCTTATCCGTTGATAAGACATAATGTTTGCTTGCATAAGGTGTATGTATGAGTTGGTGTGGGTTTGGTCTATGTATTCTTGAAAGAACATAGGAAAAGAATCAGAAGCTTATCTGAAAAGTGTAATTTTTTATGAAACTATACTGCTTATGATCTATTTTGTCCCTTATTTTTTCCGCAAATTATTGCAGGGCAATTATGCTGATGCTATATCATGCTATAATGAGGTTCTCCGCATTGATCCCTTGGCGGCTGATGGGCTTGTAAATAGGGGAAATACCTATAAGGAGATTGGTAGAGTTAGTGAGGCTATCCAGGATTATATACGTGCGATTGCTGTCAGGCCCACTATGGCTGAAGCCCATGCTAATTTGGCTTCAGCTTATAAAGATAGGTATGACAACTTTCAATTTCTTTTCATGGTGGTGAAGCCATTAGTAGAAACCTAAGTTTAGAAACTATATAAAATTAAATAGAACATTTTCAGCTGTGCGCACTCAATATCAATATTTTTTTACCTGACTAAAATTGGACCAGGAGTTTCTTAGATCTTTAAGCTTTATCTTTCTTGGACCTCTCTTTTTGTTCTTGTTACCTCCAGCAGATTTTTGAAGTTTCTCTTGTATCGTGTATATTTTATATCCCAATTGCCCTCAGACTACCTTTCAGACGTCCAATAAAAATGGATCTCTGGAAGCAATATGTAGATGTGGTTTATGACTAGAAATTCGACTCTGTTGTTTGTTACTTACTGCAGTGGACATGTAGAGGCTGCTGTAAAGAGCTATAGACAGGCATTGATTCTTCGCCCAGACTTTCCAGAAGCAACTTGCAATCTTTTACACACACTTCAGGTATTGCGACCAATGTTTTTATCTTCATTATGCCTTTGGTAAAATCATCTTTGGAAAGATACCTTCAGTTTATGCTACAATTGAATTTATTCTAATTGATTCTATGTCTTAATGCATGTGCCATAGAGTTTAGTGCCCCTGGGATTGGTAGGTTTCAAATGGATGGTGTCAACAATGTTAGTTAAATATATTCTATATGAAATAAGCGTACATTGAGTTATCATCAAATGGATCCTTCGTTTGAGCGTAACTGGTTGATTTAACTGGATTACTATCTTGGCATTCTTTATTTATTAATGTTTGTTATCTTGCTTGTTTGGAATTGATAAGTATATTTTGCTGCCTGCTTGAACTAATCCGACTTTTGTACATGCATGTCATCTTGGTAATGAACATACTTCGAGTTTCAGGCTTGAAGTTACTCTGGCACAATTCCTTTTTTTTTTTTAAAGCTTACATTGTGGTCTTTTGTCTTATTTGTCATGTGCTTATATTTATGTCTTTTTGCATGACTTGGATATCATTCCCCCCCCCCACACCACGCGCGCGCGCACACACACACACACACAAAACTAACAAGGAAGTTAATAGGTCTTTGTCTGGGGGTGGTGCTTAGTCTGTGTCATCTTGGTAATGAACATACTTAAGTTTCAGGCTTGAAGTTACTCTGGCACAATTCCTTTTTTTTTAAAGCTTACATTGTGGTCTTTTGTCTTATTTGTCATGTGCTTATATTTATGTCTTTTTGCATGACTTG
>JASKGM010000001.1:11609006-11619707 GCA_034509205.1 Ceratonia siliqua | reverse complement strand
CATTCTTTTTTAAGAATCAACTTCTCATTCTATAAAAGTCATTCTTTTTAAAGCACATCCGAACAGGCCCTAAATATCCGGTGCATTTGTCATTCTAGAGAATACTGAACATTTTGTGTCTCAATCTGTGCTAAAAAAAGCTTTACTTCTTTTCCTCCTTGATGCAGTTGATGAAGATTTGTATTTATCTCTTGCGCATCAAATGTACAAGACTGGCAACTATAAGCAAGCACTAGAGCATAGCAACACTGTCTATGAGAGAAATCCGCTTCGCACTGACAATTTACTACTTCTGGGTGCAATTTATTACCAGGTTTTTTCTTCCTTTCATCATATTTGTTTCTTTTGTCATTTTTTGGATGATTGATTTCCTTTTCTTTTGTATTGCATTCTGAATGAGCTATCCTAGTTGTCTGCAGTTGCATGATTTTGATATGTGTATAGCAAAAAATGAAGAGGCACTTCGGATTGAGCCACATTTTGCTGAGTGTTATGGGAACATGGCAAATGCATGGAAAGTAAGTGGTGTGTTGTGTGTGTGTATAAATTATGCACATCTACTAGTATTAATTGAATCTTCCTTTTTGCAGGAGAAAGGCAACATTGACCTTGCAATTCGCTACTACTTGATTGCTATTGAGGTCTGTGTGCAGTTCTTGAACTATGGTTTTGTTCCTCTTCCTGAATAGTTTTGTGAACTGTTGTGAAAACCTATATGTTGCTTTGGTTTAGTTTTTTCTATTTTTGTTATTCCCCTGAAATGTGTTAGTTCAGTTCCCAACTGTCAAGCCCCCCCTTGCCAAAAGAAAATTCCCTTTATTCGTCTACAAGTTTCTCTTGTTGATAAAGTAAACGTTACACGGGATTAATAATCATTCCTGATATGATCATGAATGGCTAGCTGTTATGAGCAGTGAACTTATGATTGGAGACAACTATATGAGATTCACCATAAATTCTGTGTGCTAAGTCTCATACGTTAAAATGGTGCTTCGATGATCTTCTGTTTGCAATATCTCTTTTACTTCTTCATAGTTTTTCCCTCAGTTGATGCAAATCTTTCTGATGTCCTTTTCTGTACATTGCTTTGCCATCCTTGATTAGTTTATTTATCTCTGTTTCTGTTCTGCTATGGATCTTCTACTGTTAGCAGTATCTCTTTTCCTTCTTTGTAGTTTTTCCTTCAGTTGATGCAAATCTTCCTGTATGTCCTTTTTTGTACATTGCTCTGCCATCCTTGATTAGTTTATTTATCTCTGTTTCTGTTCTTCTGCCATAGCTTCGTCCCAATTTTGCTGATGCATGGTCAAACCTAGCTAGTGCATATATGCGCAAAGGAAGACTTAATGAAGCAGCACAGTGTTGTCGTCAAGCACTTGCTTTAAATCCTCTAATGGTATTCTTTTTCACTCCAGCTTTACCGTTCGTTTGATAAACAATTATTGCACAATTTAGTAGTCATCTGGAAGGCTTTGATATTTTACAAAGTATTTTTTTATTTCTTTTCCTTTCTCAAATGTTTAGATTGGGTGGGGTTTTGGTAGCTTTGGTGATATATCATTGTTTGTGTGACTTTATCTTTGTAATATAGGTTGATGCCCATAGCAACCTGGGGAATCTAATGAAAGCTCAAGGGTTGGTGCAAGAAGTAAGTCCTAACATTTGACATGCAATTTATTGTTTTATTTGATATACTCTTTACATTCTTCTACACCCAATAATTTACCTTCTTGAAGTATCAAATCTTGTAGCTTAGGAGATTAGTCTTTACTTTTTATGATATTCTGCTCCAATGCAACATATGTGGATTAGATTTGTTGTATCACATCCCATTGCTAGAATCAATACAGTTTCCAAGAAGTAATTTAGCCTTCCAGTTTGAGTTGATGCTCTTCTGGATTCTCCAGTATGAACAGTACCCTTGTGCATTGTGCTGGCCCTTACTCTTCTCCCATTTTCTGTATGGCCCATTAGTAATTGGCTGTGTGCTAACCTGGACCGGAGGGCTCCTTCAATACTTAGCATTTTATACCCTACATCTCTTGTTCACATTTTAGTTACTGATTTAAATAATTCGTGTGTGGAACTGTGCCCAAATTCACAGTTTGATACAGATATCAAGTTGTTGTCTTCAAGCCAGGGCTCAGATGATGGTTGGTCTTGTTGTAACTTCCATCTCCAAGACTGCAAATAGTCAGAATCTAACATTTTGTGCAGGCATACAGTTGTTACCTTGAGGCGTTGCGCATTCAGCCCACTTTTGCTATTGCATGGTCAAATCTTGCTGGTTTGTTTATGGAGTCTGGTGATTTCAACAGAGCCCTTCAGTATTATAAGGTAATACAAGCCTTAGTCAAAATTCTTAAAGATTGAACATAAGTATGCTTGCATTATCTAATCCATTTTGTTACTTTTGCTCATCTGTTTTTGTTTTTTTAATTTTTTCCTGTTGAAGTTCACCTGTTAAAGCCACCAGTTTCAATTTGCCATATCATACTCTACTGTTGTGTCATGGTTATATCTCCCTTTAACATCATACTGTTCCCTGCCCTGCTCTGGATATAATAAGAAATAACTGTCCATGGTGCTGCTCATACAGGTCTGATAGGTACATGAATACATGTTCTGATAATATATATTTTAAATTTCAGGAAGCTGTGAAACTGAAACCTTCCTTTCCTGATGCATACCTGAACCTTGGGAATGTATACAAGGTAAATTGTTAAACATCATGTTAGTATGGTTGGTTGGATGCAATTAACAAGGTATTTGTTGGAGGAAATTATGATGATTTGCCTTTATCAGGCTTTAGGGATGCCTCAAGAGGCTGTTACTTGTTACCAACGTGCTCTTCAGACACGACCAAACTATGCTATGGCTTATGGTGAGTTCTGTTGGTTTAAACTTTATTTTTGTAAAAGATTAATCCGAAGAAATGGGATGGGATGGTATGCTAATGGACATGTGAAGGTCATTTTGTTTTCCCACTTCTAAAAGTTGGGTCATAGCTTTCTAAGAAAGATGGCCGTGGTCTCAAGGGCTTCTTTGGTGTTGCTGTATGCTTTTGATAATCAATTTGTTGATAATTAGGTGTATACCATTACACAACTATGATGGATTTTCTGTAAATGTTTGACTATCTAATTTTAAAATCTATTTAACAGTGGCAATATGACATGAATATAGTTTGATATAATGTATAATATAATTGCTAATTTAATTTTGTTTATTTCATTTCCTGTTATGACTTGTTTTAGCTTAATTAAATAAATCATAGCTTGTTAGGAAAAAAATTAATAATTCATATTTTGTGATTCATAATTAATTGACTAACTAGTCATTACAAATGCCGGAGAGAGAGACTTTAAAACTTATGTTGGCACACTTCATGGGCCTTATTATTTCAATATATGTGATCACAGCTGATTCTGACCACAAAGTTTCTAATGGTGCATTGTACATTGATTTGCACAACTCATTTTGGAATTGAATGGACAAATAACAAAGTAAAGATTAAAACACTGCTATACAGAGTGCTTGGAGTTGCTTTTTCTATGTCCAGATGTCAGCTGCTGTAAGGAAGATCCAAATATTCTTTTCATACAGTAAAAGTATTATGTTAGTAATTGGCCAAAATGCTGGATTATACTTTAACCGTATAGAGTTGTTCAAATTATTTTCATTATACCTTCATACCATGTTTCAAATTGTTTGCAGGTAATTTGGCTAGTTCATATTATGAGCAAGGCCAACCGGACATGGCAATTCTACATTACAAGCAAGCTGTTGCATGTGACCCCAGGTTCCTGGAGGCTTACAATAATTTGGTAGGTTCGTTTGTCTTGTCCCAATTTGGTTTGAATATCAATATATCCTAAACGTCCAAATTTTATAATGTAGGGTAATGCACTAAAAGATGTTGGCAGAGTGGAAGAAGCAATTCAGTGCTATAACGTATGCTTTATTTTTTTCCCCTTGTTTGCTTTTTATTTTGTTTCTATTTGTTATGATTTCATACATTTTCCGTCTTATCCAACTGGCTTTCTTTTGGTGTGAAGCAATGCCTTGCATTACAACCTAATCACCCACAGGCGCTGACCAATCTAGGAAATATATACATGGAGTGGTATGCAGTCCTTATATTTACATGTCGAAGTTAGTAATTACTAATTAGTGTTGGTACAAGGTAAAACATGAGAATTCACGGTTGAATTTTTCGTTATGCAGGAACATGGTGGCTGTTGCTGCCTCATACTACAAGGCTACATTGAATGTAACCACTGGATTATCTGCACCTTTCAACAACCTTGCCATAATCTATAAGCAGCAGGTACTAACGTCTAGAATAATGATTCTTGAATGCCATCTCAGTTGATAACTTAATATGGATATAAGGCTTGTATAGGTGTTTCTGAAAAGTGTAACTGTTGATAAAATTAAATCACTTATCTATTTTGTTCCTTTCTTTTTTGCACAAACTATTGCAGGGCAATTATGCCGATGCCATATCATGCTACAATGAGGTTCTCCGCATTGACCCCTTGGCAGCTGATGGGCTTGTGAATAGGGGCAACACATACAAGGAGATTGGTAGAGTTAGTGAAGCTATTCAGGACTATATATGCGCAATTGCTGTCAGGCCCACCATGGCTGAAGCCCATGCCAATTTGGCTTCAGCTTATAAAGATAGGTATGGTGACTTTCAGTTTCACTTCAGGGCGGTGAAGCCCTGTGGTTGAATACCCTAACTTAAGAAATTAAACAAAGTATTCTTACTTTCTTAGCAGTGTGAACTTGAAATCAGAATGTTTTTTTGCCTGATATTAAAACTAAATTTTAGAGTTTCTCAGATATTTAATCTTTATCTTTCTAGGCCCTTTCTTTTTCCAGTTGTTACTAATAGCAAAAATTTCCAAGTATGTTTTTTGTTCCAATTCCTTGGAGCTCCTGTCAGAGGTCCAATCAATAAGTGACGTTTGAATACAATATGAATTCTAGACATTGGGATATGGCTGGAAACTCAGCTCAGTGATTTATTACTCATTGCAGTGGACATGTAGAGGCTGCTGTAAAGAGCTATAGACAGGCATTGATTCTTCGTCCAGACTTTCCAGAAGCAACTTGCAATCTGCTACATACACTTCAGGTATTGTTTTTTCTTTATCTTCAGAATGCCTTTGGTAGATCATTTTTGGAGGAGACCTTCAATTTAAGCATTAAATTGAGTTAATGCACAGTGACTGTATGTCTTAATGCACAATCCATACTTTGAAGTGCCCATGGTATTGGTAGGTTTCAGGACCATTGATATTGTATACTAGATAGCCTATTTTGTAATGTTGAGATTGTAACAGGTTATTTAAACCCAAAAAAAAAGTCTGTTAATCTCTGTCTCTCGGTGTGTTGTTGTTATATGTAGTTTTCTCAGTTGGCTTGTTTGAAGTTTGCTAAAGTCAATTTCATGAATCAAGTATCATTATTATCATATTTTTGAGAGGTGGAGTTCTTAACTTCATTTTGAATCATTTAATATAATCTTGTGTCGTATTGCAGTGTGTCTGCAGCTGGGAGGATCGTGATAAAATGTTCAATGAAGTTGAAGGGATCATCAGGAGGCAGATCAATGTCAGGATCGATCAATCCATTTTCTTACTATATATGATGTGGTGTAAACATGTTTGTGTTGACTATGCTTCAATTGTTTTGATTATGTTTTTCAGATGTCAGTTCTTCCTAGTGTCCAGCCTTTCCATGCAATAGCGTATCCGATTGACCCAATGCTTGCTCTGGAAATTAGGTATGATCAGAGTTTTGTCATAAGACATATTTATAGGAAAGTACATGTTCCATTCTTTTTTTTTTTTTCTTAATTTATAATGTACTTTTCTCCCACTTCTTGCAGCCGTAAATATGCTGCACACTGCTCATTAATTGCATCTCGATTTGCTCTTCCTCCTTTCAACCATCCTGCCTCTATCCCAATAAAGTGTGAGGGAGGATATGAGAGGCTTAGGGTTGGGTATGTTCTAAGTTGTTGACTAAATCTCTAAATATTTTTCTCCCCAACCTTTTGTGGTTTGGTTATATTTTGTTTTAAGCATGGAAAACTTTTGGGTTGCAGGTATGTGAGTAGTGATTTTGGTAATCACCCGTTGTCACACCTCATGGGATCTGTTTTTGGTATGCACAGTAAGAAGAATGTCGAGGTATTTTACTTTCTTGTGTTCAACCTATGTATGGCTGCCAGATGATCTACTTCTAGTTCTCACTGTAAGTGACAATGTCTATGTAGGTGTTCTGCTATGCCTTGAGTCAAAATGATGGTACTGAATGGAGACTACGGATTCAATCTGAAGCGGAGCACTTTCTGGATGTATCTGCCATGTCATCAGATATGATAGCAAAAATGATTAATGAGGATAAGATACATATCCTTGTCAACCTTAATGGTTATACAAAGGTGGTTTTTTTTTCCGAGTCATTCTTTTCTGTGATCTAATAATTATCAGAATTGTGGGTGTTGTTTCAATTGGTTACAGTATTTGATACTCAGTAATTTTGATGTGTATAAAACTTTGACTGAATTACTGATTTGGTCTTCAAAGATATTCAAATTCTCAATTTGGTCGTCGAAAGATTTTTTTTCTTTTAGTCTGGTCCTCCAATGAGTACTCCATTAGCCAAATGGTATTGTCATTAACGGATACGTTGATGTGGCTTAACCCAATACACACCTAGCTGTTGATGTGGCTTACTAGTAGGACCATTTTTGTAACGGAATATACATTGGAGGACCAAACAGAGATAAAAAATCTTTCAAGGACAAAACTGGAAATTTGGAAATCTTTCAAGGATCAAAACAGTAATTTAGTCTAAAACTTCTTATGTATCTGCTATGTTGTTTGCTTGTAGTATAAAAACCTTGCTTGGCTTGGCCTGGTGAATGCCATGCTTGGATTTCTGAATGTCTCTTAAAATAAGTCTCAGAAGTTACTTGATTATGATGCAGGGTGCCAGAAATGAGATATTCGCAATGCAACCTGCACCCATTCAAGTTTCATATATGGGATTCCCTGGAACTACAGGGGCTACTTACATAGATTACTTGGTCACTGATGAGGTGTGACTTTGGATATGGTCCAGACTCTAAATGAGAGATGATCCTTTTTTATTTAGTCACCTAATATGTTTTCTGTCCTTTTTCTTTTCTTTTAATTTTACTTGCAGTTTGTTTCACCACTACGTTATGCACATATTTACTCTGAAAAGCTCGTCCATGTTCCCCATTGCTATTTTGTAAACGATTATAAACAGGTTAGTCTGTCAACTTGTAATGGAGAAACTTGGGTCAAAATTCATTGTGTATGAGGCTTTCTTGTGTATTTATGCACATTGTTGATTTTTTTTTTCCTGCATAATCTGTGTTCAGAAAAATCAGGATGTATTAGATCCAAAGTGCCGGCACAAACGATCAGATTATGGTCTACCTGAAGATAAATTCATATTTGCATGCTTCAATCAGTTGTACAAGATGGATCCTGAAATCTTTAATACATGGTACTGTCAAGATATTGTTGATTGTTTGTTTAGATAAAATAGGATTGCTTGTTTATTTCCTTCTCTTGTGTTCAATTTCTTTTTCTCCAAATTTTCCATCTCTAAATATGTCTGCTCTTTATTTTTTGTTTAGATCAAATAAGATTGCTTATTTTTTTTCTTTTTTTGTATTCAGTTTTTATTATCAAAATTTGCTTCTTACTCTTTAAATGTCTGCCTATGTTCTCCTTATTCTAGGTGCAATATTCTTAAACGTGTACCCAACAGTGCACTTTGGATCCTCAGATTTCCTGCAGCTGGTGAAATGAGACTAAGGGCATGTAGGTGAAGTTGTTCAATGAATGTTATATTAACGTTTGTTATTCTCTGATTGGGGATATCTGTAATTCAATTATATTGATTCTCCAATGGGTCCTGGCCATGCATCTACACTTGGAAGTTTTTACTATCCCTTTTATATGTGCGGCATAATTATACGCTTTTTCCAAAATTAGCAATATTTGGCTAGATTTTTCTTTGATTTATGGACTTCTTTCAGATGCTGCTTCACAAGGTGTACAGCCAGATCAAATTATTTTCACAGATGTTGCCATGAAGAATGAGCACATCAGACGAAGTGCTCTAGCAGACTTGTTCCTTGACTCGTAATTGTCTATTATACTTTAAGCTCCACTCCATTACATCTGTATTTTAGTTGCTTACATAATTATATTTATTTGCTTACCAAATGTTGAGTATATGTTTTTGTCAGGCCTTTATGCAATGCGCATACAACAGGAACAGATATCTTATGGGCAGGTCTGCCAATGATTACTCTGCCTCTTGAGAAAATGGCTACTAGAGTTGCTGGGTCACTCTGTCTTGCCACTGGTCTGGGGGAGGAGATGATTGTTAACAGGTAAGCACTTGTCATTTTGATTCCATTTATTTGTCTGAGTGGTAGAAGATAGGCTCTTACTTTTTTGAAGAAAAAAAGACGCAATTGGTACGCTCACAGAAGCATGTAAATTGAGGTGGAACCTTTCTCCCTGAAAAGTCTTTCATGAATGAGATTATTTGTACATATGAGCAGTGGTTACTCATATGGCATATACTGCTTATTGAAATCAAATTGTCATTCGAATATCTGTTCCTGATTCTTTAGCTTAATTCCTGATTTCTTATCTGGGATGGGGATGTTTTCGAGTGTATTTGCTTCATTCTACTAATTTTTCGCCTGCAATATCTGTTGTTTTGTGATTTTTTTTTTTGGCTGGATTCCATTTTTATGTGTTTATCTTATAATATATGGAAGATAGTCATTTAATTATAACTACTTGGTTTTGGAATCATATAGCATGAAAGAGTATGAAGAGAGGGCGGTATCCCTGGCTCTGAATCGCCCCAAGCTTCAAGCTCTTACTAATAAGCTGAAAGCCGTCCGCATGACTTGCCCTCTGTTTGACACAGATCGTTGGGTGAGTTTGATATGATACTTTTATATCTTCTAATGGTCATTCCGTTTGTCCTGTGGAGTATTCCTAACCTATGCTGAATGTTGCAGGTAAATAATCTTGAAAGAGGATATTTTAAAATGTGGAATCTGCATTGCTCTGGTCAACGTCCACAGCATTTCAAGGTCACAGAGGATGATCTTGAATGTCCTTATGATAGATAAATCTAGGGATCAGACGGAACTGTAGATAAAAGAAAATTAAGAGAAAATAGTAGTTGCCTTGGAATGTCGGGGTTCCAAGTAATTCAGATGATACAGTTGTGACGTACATTTATGTGTTGTCCATCAAAGAAAATGTATCCTTTCAGATTTTGATCTGGGCCTGTTCTGTCCGGCACTCTTCGGGTTTCTTTTCCTTTCGTATATCTTTTATTCAGTATACGTCTAACGCTTGATTGCCCCTTGAATCATGATTTTCGTGTGTGCAACGTATTCAAAGACTACGGTTACAGTTATGGATCGTGGGTTCGTTGATACTCTTTGTATTCGTGGTCATCGGCATCTTAATCAACCTAAACCCGAGGAAACGAAACATCAAATTTTACTATTTCGTGAAAATCTCCCTGAATCAGTTTCGGTGGAAATTGTGATGTTTTGAAAAAAGCAAACATAGCTATTGATTTGAAATTTTTTATCTTTTGAACAATTAAATTAATTCGAAGTTTTAAATTAAATTTTTCAAAAACTTTTTCATACATTACACATCTAAAATTTAAACTATCAAGTTGAAAACTTAAAATTAAAAAATTAAAATTTACCTTCAATCAACCATTCAACCATTAGCAGGAACTGTAATTATAAAGAGCAACTGAGGAGATGATTGAGCATTTTAGATTTCAGAGGATCAGAGCAATGCGAAGAGGCAAACGACAGCGAGGCAAGGAGAACTGGAGAAAACGATCAAGCAAAGTTGCAAAGGAGAACTGGAATTGAAAGAATTTAAAAAGAATTTATTATGAATCTATACATAAAAATTGAAAGAATTTATTATATATTTACTTTAAACTTTTACTTATTTGTTTTTATTTTTATATTAAATGACAAATATATATTTAATAAATAATTTTATTTATTTAATTTGTTTTACATTTTCATAACATTATTATTATAATTAATTTAAATGACAAAAATATATGTAATAAGCATATTTTAATATTTATGTCATATACATTTTACTGTTAATTGATTCAAATAATTTAATTAAGTTTTATATATGTCACATGTTTTTAAAATTTATAAAAATTAATTATCTTATTATTTAAATAAGAATTTAATTATTTAATAATATATTATCTAATTATATATATTTATATTATTATTATCATGTTAAAATTTTTTTTAAATTAAAAAAATTATTATTTAAACTTATTTAAAATATTTTTTTAAAAAAATTTTATGAAAATAAAATTTTTAAAACGTTTTAAAACATTTGTATTTTGAATGATTGAAACAGTATGTGAAAACAAAATTTGATTCCATATCTGTGGGTTATACCACTGCATGGTTCCGACTTCCGAGAGACAGAAAGGAGATAGTATTGATTATTTTGAATTATATATTTGGTCTAGCCTCGGTGTAAGGTGTAAGGTCATGTTGTAGAAAATAAAGCGCTATTAGTTTCATTATGCTGGGGACGGTATATCTGATTT
>JASKGM010000001.1:11554237-11574694 GCA_034509205.1 Ceratonia siliqua | reverse complement strand
AGAAAAGACCAATGAAAAGCCATATCCATAAACAGGCCAAAATATATACATGAAGAAGGCAATTGAGCAGAAAAGGATAGGCATAGCAAGGTACCAGGTGCAGCATTTAGAAGGTTTGTTGGCCTGCAGAAGGACATTGTTCGGTATACATGGTCAAAGTCTGCATTGCGACGACTAACTGCATCTAAATGTGCAGCAAAGTGACAATTAACAAAGCACATTATTCGATCATACACTCTAATCCTCAAACCAACAGCTCCCTGGTGTGACACCCATTTCCCATGTCAATGAAAAAAAAAACACAAAATATTAAAAAAAATTACTGTTTTCTATGAACTAAAGAACATATTAGTTTGTGCACTATGCATACACAGAATGAAAATAAGTAAACCTGACAGTGCAGGCCTACCTTATTGCCAATAGCACGTCCAAAGCCACATGGAACTGCTGCCGCATCAACATCCCCAACATGAAATCTAATATTATTTCTGATCCTGAAGAAGAAAAATTCAACTACTATAAGTCAAGAGATCAGCAAAAATAGAAATAAAATGAACAACAAACATACATTCAAATGGAATGAGTCATTGATTCAGGAAAAAAGAAAAATGAATGAGGACAATAGTTCATATTCCATTTCAGTATAAAATTAAGAGCTCAACCTTTTATCAGCAATATCCATATATTTCAACCATAAATAGCATTTATAACTAGTAAGGGAAGCAAACAATCATCTGACATGATGAAGAACTCAAAAACATATTCAGATTTTAAATTTAACAGACATCATATTGCCTTATATAGCAAAACAATAGCCATTAGTTCTGAGATATTAAAGGCTTCCCCAGCTCACTTGGATTCCTTCTCTTAGATACTCACCACACAGCAATGACCAAGCCTGCAAGCTGCCTGGAACCAACACGTTCAAATGTTGAACCTTCATCCAATGTTTTGTCTATCATATCCAGCCACCACTGCCCAACAGAACTTCCCTCCAGTCCTACCTATATATTTCCGAGGTGAGGTTAAGGGAGGGACGAAATGAGAACAGTTAGGCAAACTAATAACTATACTCATCATAGCTTATGTATTAAGAAAAAAAAAAAGGCTGACATGTGAACACTCAAACCACTGTAAATTTCCATTAAACAATTATCACAACAAATTTGTACAGATTTTTCATATATTAGCAGCCAGACTCCAGAGAGATTTAACAACACGAGACATCCATCGTATCTTCTATTATTATAGATCATTCCAATAAACTCCAATTATGGAATATTGGATTAATGATCAATTGGATGAGCAGAGGATTACAAGTATTTAGTGAATTAGAAAAACGCATAGTGTAGTCTTTTGAATGGAGATTTAGGAATTTAATGTAGCATTATTGGGTAAAAATAGCAAAGTTCCTTGTGGTAAAAGATGGTTGTGGCCAAATATTTTATTTTTTGTACAAAAGAATCTATAATTAGAAAAAAAAAGAAAGGAAAGAAAGTACATTTGGGTGGAGGATAAGGTATCCTCCTAGAAATCAAAATGTCAAAAGAAAGTAGTGGGTCAAAGTGGCTCAAGAATATAAAAAAGCTGTCCAATCTCTTTGCATATCGGTAACAAAGATTCCTTGAAACAACTATGAAGTACCAAAGGGAAGCCATAAGTACAATCCTATCCCATAACAAATGTAGGGTGAAGAAAAGTTATGGAATTCTATTATCGAAAATGATCGAATACAAAATCTTTATATTGTAAGGAATTGCTATTCTAGGAAAGTTTGACAATGTACAAATCCCTAGAAATCAGGAAACTGTTAACTACTGATTTAAAGATAATCACCTATAATTAGAAATAAAAGTTTGTCCCCACAGTTACTGCTATTTACAGAAATCTTTGGATTTCAATCAATCCTGAATTTCCAACACTCCCCCTCAAGCTAGATATTTTCCATCCCTAGCTTGCTTACAATCCTTTGAAATGCTGAACCTATCAATCCTTTAGTTAGAATTTCGGCTAATTGGCCTTCTGTAGAAATGTAGGGAGTGCAATTAATCCGCTTTTAAGCTTTTCCTTTATTAAATTTCTGTCAACTTCCACGTGTTTAGTTCCATCATACTGAACTGGATTATGAGCTCTGTTGATTGCAGACTTATTGTCACAATAAGGCTTCATTGGGGTCTCCCATTTAATCTGCAAATCTTCTAGGATAATCTTGAGCCATAATAACTCAAAATGCCTTATGCCATTGAACGAAACTCTGCCTTTGCACTAGATCTTGCTACAGTTGGTTGTTTCTTACTCTTCCAAGTTACCAAATTTCCACCAAGAAAGGTACAATATCTAGATGTTGATCTTCTGTCCATAAAAGAGCCAGCAAAATCAACATCTATGTATGCTTCCAGTTCCATATTTGTGCCTTTTCTGAAGAGGATCCCTTTTCCTGGACTGCCTTTTAAATATTGTAGGATCTTATATACTGCATAGAGATGGACATCTAGGGTTCTGCATGAATTGACTTACCACACTCATAGTATGCAATGTCAGGTCGCATGTGTGATAGATAGATTAGCTTCCCAACAAGTTGTTGGTACAAGCCTTTGTCAACTGGTTCCCCTTCCATAGAATCTCCTTGTTTGTGATTTGGCTCAATAGGCTTGTCTGTTGGTCTGTAGCTAAGTTTACTTGTTTCCTCTAACAAATCAAGGACATATTTTTGTTGTGAAATAAATATCCCTTTTTTGGACCGAGCTACTTCTATTCCTAAGAAGTATTTTAATTTCCCAAGGTCCTTTATTTCGAATTCTTTTGCTAAATACTTCCAAAGGGCTTCCTTTTCATCTGCGTCATTTCTATTTACTATAATATTGTCCACATAAACTATCAACACCGTGACTCCCCCTGAAGCCAAATGCTTGATATACAATGTATGATCACTTTGGCTCTGTTTGTACTTCATATTCAACATTGCTTTAGTAAATCTTCCAAACTATGCTCGAGGAGATTGTTTAAGCCCATGCAATGCCTTTTTCAGTATGCACACTTGATTTTTCCCAGATTTAAGCCAAAGCTAGGTGGAACTTTCGTATAGAATTAATCCTCAATATCTCCATATAAAAAGGCATTCTTCACATCAAATTGTTGTGAAGTCCAGCCATAGTTTGCTGCTAGAGATGACAACACCTTTACTATATTCATCTTTGCCACTAGTGCAAATGTCTCTTGATAATTCACTCCATAAGTCTGTGTATATCCCTTGGCTACTAGTCTCGCTTTATACCTCTCAATGGATTCATCTGACTTGTACTTCACTGTGAAGACCCATTTGCACCCTACTGGTCTCTTCCCAGCTGGTAATTCCACTAGCTCCCATGTTTTATTTTTCTCTAAGGCCTCCATTTCAATTATCACTGCATGCTTCCATTCCTCTTTACCCAAGTCCATCAAATAAGGTTTGTGGGATGGCTACATTATTTAGATGGGTAAGTAAACTTTTGTGTGAGGTTGATAATTTTTCAAAGGACACAAAATGGGATAAAGGATATTGTGTGCACTTTCTAACACCCTTTCTTGTTGCTATGGGCATATCTAAATCAAGAACAGTAGGTGACACTTCAATAGAAGGATTTACCTCATTTCCAAGTGACGATTCGGTTTCTTGAACTTGCACAAGATTGATCACGTGCTTTATTCTTCTTGAGTATACCTGTAATGGCTTTGTGAGTGTAGGATTTATTTTAGAAGGATTAGGAGGTGACTCAATAGGCTCGGCTTCAACAATGGGTTCAATTTCAGTAAAGAGTTTAGTGGGTTCAATGTGCACGGGGGATGTTTTGACTAACATGGATGGTTCTCTCAAAAACAAATCCTTATATTCCATAGACGATGTCTCCCCCCGAAGATAAGGACTAGAAAAATAGGTTTCATGTTTAGCAAATGTAACATCACTAGAAGCATAAGTTTTACGAATTGTAGGATTGTAGCACTTTTGTAACCTTTCTAAGTAGATGAATATCCTATGAAGACACACTTGACAGGCTCAAGGATCTAGCTTGCTTCAACTATGAGAGTGAACATGAACAAATGAAACACACTTGAAAACTTTAGGAACTAACTTAGTGGACACATTAAAATCTAGAAAATACTAAGAAAATACCTCGATTGGACTTTTTAAATCAAGGACATGAGACGAGATACAACTTATTAGGTGAGCTCTAGTTAAGGTAGATTCCCCAAAAAAATTTTTGGAACATTCTATTGAAACAAAAAGGCACGAATAGAGCCTAAAAGAAGACATTTTTTTCCTTTTAACAACCCCATTTTGTTGGGATGTGTCAACACGAAGATTCATGAATAATTCCCTCTCATTGAAATTATGGAGACAAAATTTGATTAACGTAGTCTTTAGCATTATCAGTCCCCACCCTCTTGTTCCAACATTGAATTGAATTTTGACCATTGTATGAAAAATAGGGAAAATGTTCTCACATCATATTATTGTTTTAGCAAATAAATCCATGTAACTCGAGTGCAATCATCAAAGAATGAGACAAACTAGCAAGCCCCTGAAATGATGGGGACTCGAGATGGACCCTAAATATCATCAAAGAAAAAAGAATTGTAGTTCTTTTATTACTCAAAGGAAAGGAAACACGTTGGTGTTTAGCAAATTTAGTAACATCACAGTGAAAATCATCTAAATTGACATTCTTAAACAGAAATGGAAACATGACACTGAATGCTGAAAGAAGGGTGTCCAAGTCTAAGATGATGAAGCCACATTTGGTCTTTATTGGAATGAGAGCTACCGGACAAAAATGCGAGGTGATTTGTTCCCATTGTTCACTTGGCTGCTAAGTAACTCAAGATAATAAAGACCATGTCTTACCTTAGCATACCCAATCATCCTCCTCGTAACTTGGTCTTGAATACACAAGAATCATTAGAAAACACCACATTGCAGTTAGATCTTTTGTACACTGATGGATAGACACAAGATTTGTAGATAACTTAGGGACATGTAGCATTTTTTTAAGAATCATGGATGGATTTAGAACAATATCTCCTTGACCAGCAATAGTAGCAAGGGATCCATCAGCAATGGATATTTTTTTGTTGCTAGGGCAAGGATGGTATGTGAGGAATTTGTGTGAAGAATGGGTAATATGATAAGTTGCCTCGGACTCAATAATCCAGGAATTTGAAAAATCTGAATCAAGAGTCACTTAAAGCATATAAGAAATGAAGCTTACCCGAATTTGCCAAGGAACATGTACTCGTAGACTTCTCTAATGAATCAAGTGATCTCAACCTTCCAATGTCTTCTTTGTTGAATTCTTTCTATTCTTCCCCACTGGAATTTACAGCATCTTGAAACCTATCTTCCCTAGATTGAGTCATATGCACCTGGATTCGCTGTGTTCCACTTCTAGGTCCTTTACTCCACTGAGAACCTTGTGGTTTTCCATGAAATTTCCAACATTGTTCCTTGGTATGATGAGGCTTTTGCAGTAGGTGCACTAGAGGTTATCCTTTTTTTAGGACCAAGACTCCATTCTCCCATCTGAGTTTGTAGTATTGGAGGCCGATGTCTTTTCAGTATTAATTTTGATTTCTAATCGTTAATTCTTCCCAGCATTGCTGATCCTTCAACCGGTTGAGAGCAAAGCATAACTTCCCTTCGACTTTCTTCAGCACTGATGATGGAGATGGTCTCATTCAAAGAAGGGAAATCCTTTTTTCCGAATATCTGAATTCTCACTTGATCAAACGCAACATTTAAATCAGCAAGAAAATAATAAATTTGATCATTTTCAATGAAATTCTTTAATGCAGCTGTATCCTCGCTACACTTCATCACAATGCACCGATAATGATCCATCTCTTGCCATAGATTCTTCAAGAGATTGGCATAGTCCGTGACTAAGTGATCTCCTTGTTTGGTGGCAGAGATTTTAATTTTAATTTCAAACACTCGAGTAGCATCCCTTACCTTAGAATAAGTTTGTTGGGCAGCTTCCCATATTTCTTTAGTCGTTGATAGAAACATAAACATATTACTAATTTCTAACAGCATGAAATTCCATAGCCAAGACATGACCATGGAGTCCTCTTCATCCCAAGCATCAAATTTGAGATCTCCCTTCTTGGGCCCAGGATCAAGGAGATGACTTAATTTTCCATTCATTTTTAGAAAGGTCTAAACCACTTGAGACCACTTCATATAATTTTTTCCACTTAATCTGTAGGCATATTGAAGTTCTGTAATTCTCCTTTTGTTTGACTAAGTGTTACCCCTTCTCTGGTAGGGGCCTTCTCGGTTGTGAAAGACATGTTGAATAAGGGCTATGGAGGCCGAAAGAATTTCAGTAATGAAGGCTGAATAGAGGGAGTGCAAAATACTCTGTTTTGGACTAAAAAACATAGTAGAAATACGGCACAAAGAAACAGTGGTATGGTTTTGGCAATGAAGGCAGTGTGACAAGGTTTCTTGATCCCAGAACGGAGACTAAGGCTCTGATACCATGAAGAAAAGTTTTGGAATTCTATTATTGAAAAATGATCGAATACAAAATCTTTATACAGTAAGGAAATACTATTCCAAGAAAGTTTCGCAATCTACAAATTCCTAGAAATCATGAAACCGTTAACTACTGATTTACAGCTAATCACCTATAATTAGAAATAATGGTCTGTCCCTACAATTACTGCCATTCACGAAAATCTTGGGATTTCAATCGATCCCGAATTTCCAACATAGGGCAAAGAGACACCTTCGAAGATACGTGCACTCCTCTCCAACCAGATACACCAAATCCTTATTTCTGCCAAAACCTTTAAAATGCATCATGAGAAATAGCTCCAAGTGAAAGGATATACCCTGTTTTCACCAAGAAAAATAGGTATAGCTTTGTAAAATTTATAATGTAGGTCAGAATTCTGGACTATAAGATGATCCCATAGGATAGTTTTGCCTCAAGAGGGAGATGCATTTTTTCAAGGCTACAAATGTTAAAAATAAGACTTTGGGAAGATGAATGGCCCACTAGCAAATTATTTTATAAGATGTTTTCACAACTTTTTTACGTAGCTTGGAGAAAAGAATTACTGCAACACTATGCCTCCACTAGTATAGAAAGTATGCTGTGATGTTCTTTAGATCCCAAATTATTGAAAGGTAAACTCTACAGTCACCCTTGTCCACAAATGTTCTTTGGAAAGGGGCATAATTAAAGAGGACATAATGTAGTGGTTGCTATTGTCTAATTTCAGGTTCAATACAAGGGGCTGTCATTGGAATTACTCAGCGAAAAGAAGCAGACTTTTCGAAGGCAATCTTCCCAAAGGACCACAACTTGGGATGGAACTTTGACAAAACAAATTTGTATAAAAATAGCCTTATGTTTATGTGTGGGTGTTGCATGTCTACAGATCAATTAGTCATCACATATAGGGATAAAATGTTGAACTCGATGTTCTCTATTAGCAAATGAAGCCAGCCAAAGAATTGCTATTTATTTTCCTTTGCATGAACAAAGACTATTGAAAAGAAGACACCAAATAGATTCCATAAGTAAACTAGCCATACAAAACATGGCAGTGGGAATTGATTCTTCCATTCCATCCACTTTCTCATTCCCATTCCCGTTCCCACTAAAGCCATTCAATCGAACCAAATAATTCATAATAGAGTAGGCACCAAGAAAGACGCATGCAAGCTATCAACTTTAACAGCCACCCAATATCCCACAAGTATTCAACAAATTCAATAGCATTAGAAGTTGGGTTGTATGACAAAAATGATAACTAACAAACATAATTCATCACAATAACACAGCCATATAGCATTAATTTGCTTACCTGCACCACTAATAAACTTGTTGTCTATCAACAATGAAAATATATTATTTTTCTAGTCTTACAACAAGCACGATAACTTACAGTTTCCTTAGCTGCAGACATTGCAAGAAATCCAGCACCCATTTCAACCTCTTGCAGTCCAACAACAACAATTCCAGCTTCTGAGGCCACAGATCCGAGCCATGAAGTAAGGGAATCTTGAGATGCTTTTCCTTGTCCAACATTCCAAGTGCCAGTCAATATTTTTACATTTTCTATTTTAGTATATAAAAATTCTTTGCCACCCAATTCTGCATCCAATATGCTATCAAGAGGTCCTGGAGAAGTGATGTCCCATCCACGAATGCCACCATCACCAGCCAGCGTGAAAATGAAACCAGCTCCAACAGTCATTTTTACAATCGGACTGCTATGAGCTACCCATCCCCCAATCAGATTACCTTTGAGGTCCAATACCTGGATGGTACCAGTCACATAACCAACCCAAATTCGCAGCCCAAAAGTACAAAAGCATTGAACAGAAAATGAATGGTAATGGAAATCTTGTATGCAATTGCCATTTCCATCCCATTGCAATAGTAAGCCACTTGAACACCCTGTCCAGATCATTCCATCTATTGTTGCCACAAGTGCTTCGGTTCTCCGATTATCATCTCCAAAACCTCCCTTTGCTGCAACTCGACGAACAGCATCGGCTGCCCCCATTATGGCATTACGTGATCGCTGAAAGAACCCAATGGAACTTTGTGTTTTGTCTTTCCTAGAACTTGAAACAAGCTCAACTGAAAAGTCTTGTATCGATGAAATGTCTGTCCGATTCTCAATCTGCCCATCCGTATTGAACACTTTCAGCAACTCTCTGGTACGAGCATCCCTGTACATTAACAAGCATTAGCACACATTAAGTAGACAGGTATGTATATATAACGAGACATAATGAGGCATATCTAACAAGAAGTTGAGTATTGACTATTGAGAAGAGAATATGGATAAAATGAAGTTGCCATCTCTATCTAGACTTGGTTCCTTCATACATCTCATGTACATAGGGAACCATCACCATGGGAAATGCAGCAGAATTTAACAGGAGATGTTGGATCCAAGAGGAGGCAAATCAAAACAGGCACTCAGATGACCATTACAAAAGTTTCACATGGAAATGGCTCAATAATGGTAAATTATATTTTGATGAAGAGCTCTGAGCCTGTCTTTTATGTTAAAGGTTGCAATTTCATGTTTAAAATTTTAAATCCAAAATAGTTAGGCCAAGCAATTTGCTGGGAGACCAAGTGCGTAAAGAACCCAAATAGCTAATCCACTAGAGGCTGGAGCTTAGGCATGGCCGAAAGGTGAATGCTTCAAGGCCTGGACATTTTTTCCCTTTCTTTTAATAATTTCTAGTTTATCCTTTTAGGACTTATATCATAGGACCAATATCTTGCCATTGGCAAGATGCAAGCCAGATCCTAGGAATTAACTAATTTAAAATGAATCAAAAGATTTGATTGCTCTCCCAAACTTTAATCCATAGACATCATAACATGTCATTTATCACCAAAAGAAAGTAGTATTTCCGATTTCACGCTTATGGGATAGTTATCTCATTTTGTTGGCAATAAACTATTCAAACACTTTGTCATCTTCAACAATGATGCAAGCATAAGATACTATAAGTTAGAACAGACAATCAGACTTTCAAATTTCACATCCTCAGTGGTAACAAAATATCATATACTTCGGTGTGTATGAAGTAACCACCTGGATTTGCTGCTTATGGGAAGTTTGGCTCGGTACGGAGGTTACATCATTCCCTATATGGTTTAGAACAATCTCCACGGGCATGGTTCAGGAGATTCAATTCCGTTGTAACAAAGTTTGGTGTGATTCATAGTGATTCGGATCACTCTAATTTCTATCGTCACACTTTACATGATCAGTGTATTGACTTAGTTACTGGTAGTGATAAGGAGGGATCCAACAACTGAAGCAACATCCTTTCCATCGTTCAGACTAGATACTTGGGTAAACTTAAATATTTCCTAGGTATTGAGGTAGCTTAGTCCAAAGTTGGTGTTGCTATTTCATAGAGGAAGTATGTGTCAGATATTCTAGATGAAAATGGTATATTAGACAGTAAACCAGTTCACACACCTATGGATCCAAATGTGAAACTCTTACTAGGTTAGGGGCAGCCCCTAACAGACCTAGGGAGATAGTCGAGAAAATTAATTATCTCACTATCATTCAACCTGATATATCTTTCGCAGTTAGTTTCTATAGGACCTATGTGATAGTCATTGGGATATTCTGATTCACATCATCAAATACATCAAGGGAGAACCAAGTCAAAGATTATATGATGACAAAGGAAACACCCAGGTGATTGGATACATAGATGCAGATTAGGTCGGGTCTCCCGTTGATAGAGTCTCTACCATAGGACATTGTTCCTATTGGAGGCAACTGAGTATCCTAGAAAAGTAAGAAAAAAAAAAGATGTAGTTGTTAGGTCAAGTGCTAAAGCCATACTTATTGATGGTGTGTGGCACATCATTGCAAGAAGGCCCCCTGGAGCCATGGTGTGTGGCATTGTGCATAAAAATACATAATCTAAAATAAAAATAAAAGAAGTAAAATAACATATATATGTATGAAAATCTTAACTCATACTTAATTTAGAACACATATATGTATAAATTATAAGAGAAGAAAAACTCAGAAAATATAATTACATATTGGAGTAAATTACATTCACCTCCTCTAAGGTTTTTGAAACCTACACTCACACCCCCTCTAATTTCAACTTATATAGAAACCTCCCCTCTATTAACAAATTTTTTTACAAAGCTTATGGCAAATAAATTTTTTCTCCTAAAAACTTTCAATGAGCCTAATTCAATGCACCACAAATTATTAAAAAATCAAGTTAATGCTTTTGAAAAGTTTATAATAAGGGAGGTTAATGTAAGTATTTTAAAACCAAAGGGGATGTGAGTTTAGGTTTTATAAACTTTAGGGAGGTGACTGTAATTTACTCTACATATTATATACACAAATTTACAAATTTAATAATAAATTATATAATAAATAATGATGGTGGTGTTTAATCTAATTGACCACCACTTGACCATTTGCCAGCAAGAAAGGACAGGGCTAGCAAGGCCATTGGGCATGATTGCCATGTGTGTAAATTAGGCATAGGCAGAGCATCCATTATGGGTAAATTTATGAGGTGCCATTGGGCATGACTTCCATGTGTGTAAATTAGGCATAGGAAAAGCACCCTAGAGCACCCACTATGGGTACATTGATGAGGTGCATTGAAAAATGCCAAGTCACAAGTCACGACAAAATTGTCCATAGAATAAAAAGGGAGAGAACATAACAGAGAGGTATAAAGAAATGGAAGTAATCGAGAAGACACGTAAGAGGAGAAAGAACATAGTAAGAGTATTAGAAACATAACAATGACTCAGAGAAGGAGAAAGAGAGAGCAGAAAATAGATGAACAGAATAAAGAAGCAAAAGGGAGGAAGCAAGAAAACTGAAAGCCTACTTGATGAGAAAGAAAGAGGGTGGAGTTCTGATGTGAGACTATGAATAAGGGGTTTAGGCAAAATATTCTGCGAGAGAAGCTTCTAAGGGTTGAAAAAAAAAACCCTCAATGAATGGGAGCCTAATATATAGCCATAGGCCCCCTTTCATATGGTGAAATTGGCGCACGGCATGCACCATGGCCCTTGGCACATGGTTGAAGCTGAATATCGAGCCATGGCCTTAACTACATGTAAGTTTATGCATAGTTATCAAATTGCAATACATATCGTGAATTGGAAGATATATTTCTGAATCGTATCAAATCATAAGATTCAATAACAAATTGAAAAATAGATTAAATTATTTAACATAAAATATGTATATGCATATAGCATAAACAAAATACTCAAGTTAATAAATTTATTTTAGAATTAACTAAGATAATAAATAAGTCATAAGAAACCTTTAACAATGGTAGAAAAGGTAACAAAACAAAACTTGCTTGCAGAGCAGGGTTTCCAATAATCAATAACCAAAAGACTCAACATGGTATTCTATTTTGAAGGGAGAGAGGTAGTAGCCTAGTTGAATTTTATTCCCTCGGTTAACCGTGGGAAGTAAACACTATTACTGTTAGAGGTCCATTTTTATTTTTATTTTTTATTTATTTTTAACTTAAATGCACCCAGTCTAATCATTTTCAGCTTCTAAACCTATGGATTTTTGTTTTTAAATTTTCCACTTTTTTAAGTCAGAAATTGTTGTTTTCTAAAATGGGCTGCAACCTGGTATAAACCTTCAAAATGAAGGATTTCAAAATCGCAAACTTAATCACAATGCTCATGTGATTCTATCAACAGTTCATGGACATTTTCACTTCACCCAGCGATTTGTATGCTTGGTAAGTGAATTGTTTCATTCATGCGATTCGAATATGATAACATGAAACTGATTTGCAATAGCCAAGCAGCTTTATATATTGCCTCCAATCTAGTCTTTCATGAGAGAACCAAACATATTGATATTGCCTGCCACTTCATTAGAGAAAAGATCACATCCAGAAGTATTGCTATTGGCTTTGTCAACTCAAATACTATGAAACAAGTTGGACGTATACGATGTATATCCTCCAACTTGAGGGGGAGTGATAGAATCATGTAAATACATTAGTGTTTTCCTTTCTTTAGTAGGAGTTATTTTCCTCCTTTTTTAGGGATTGTACTAGTCGTACTAAAGTGTACTACAAGCTATAAATAGCCCATGGGCCCAATCTGTAAAAATAATACGGTAGAGTGAGGGATTACTTTTGCATTCCCAAAAGCTCCTCTTTTCACAAGCATGTTATGATTAAAGATTAAAAATAATATAACAATATTTTTCTGCAAATACCAGAACTAAAAGAGTAGTGGTAAGTAAATCTTACCACAAAGCAAAAGAAAAATAACCAGCACTCCACACCTTTGCTCTTGAATTATCAGATGCTAAATACTTTACTTCTGCAGTTACTATGTTATTGAAACCATTTGTAGATAACTGGCTCCTCAAGTCAACATAGGACCTCTCCACCAATAAGGCAGCTGTGTGTCTTTCCTGTTTTGTCAAAGAAATAGAATTTTCAATAGATTCCCAAGGCCATATCTTTATAACTCCTCCTTCTGAACCCGACCACAGATCCCCTAGATTAAGCCAACAAAAAGAGATGCAGAAAAATTGAGGGTAGGAAAGAACAATATATCAAAAGAAGCATTTGAATAAATAAATGAAGAGTCCATCACCAATTTATGGGATTTTATTGCCAATAGTAACCTAAGCATCAAAACCCAAATTGTATAGACTACTATGGATCTGTTTGTGGCCACAATTTGATGTATTGTGTTGGTCCTAAGTTTGTTTTATTTATCCAAAGATGAATCTCTCTTGTATATTACTGTATGTGTTCATCAAGGAAACATGCAAAAATAGCACCGGCAAAATAATGTTCAGAATGCCATATGCAGTTACTTACGAGTGTGAGAAAAGGATAAAAGTATTTGCTAATGCCAAGAGACATTATTAGTAATTCTAGGTAAACTGGTTTGGAAGGAAAGGAACCAAAGACTTAACAATATTCCTTTAAAATGCAAGAAGGTAGTAAAAATGATGTCTAATGAGCCTGCATAACCCATGCAAGTCCCTAACAATTTACCTTGCTGGCATAACCCCCTTTCCTTCCTTTGTTGATTGGTTAATAAAATAATTCAATTACTGAGCCAGGGAGACCATGAAAATTATTTGTAGAATGGAGAGAAAAACAAGTGGTTAAAGGTTAAACGGGAGAACTGAAAGAATTCGTGAATAAAAAAACGGGAGTAGTAAAATTAAAATAAATGACTTTTAATTTTTACCCATAAATTCTTAAAAGGAAATTAAATAAGAAAAAGGAAAGGATTGCAAAATCTCCCATCCCTATTGCTTGATAGGATTCAAACAAGTAAGAATATCTACTATATCCCTATTCACCAATTTATCCTTATCACAACACTTCTAAGAACAGTAAACTAGAAACATCACGTATATGTTTTAATTGGAGAATTAACAATGAATTTTCACCTATTTTTCATTAAAACATCATTTGTTATGATACTGTTAAAAACCACGGTAGGTAAAACTCACCCCAAAGCTAGTTCATAGGAGAGGGTGTTTGCCATGGCTGATAAACCCCACTATCACCCCTTTACCTGGAGATGTAAGATTCCTTGCGGACAATGGGATCCCAACAATCCTTCCTCTTTAGACAGTGAGGTCCACGGCGTTGGCTACCCACTTAGGAAACCTTTGTTCGAGGAGCCTTCACTTTGGCTTTTCTCCTTGGGCTCGCACCACATTCCCCCCCCCCCCTGCGGGCGGTTTTTCCAACTCCTCGCCACTGCCCTCTTGAACCGAACTACTCTAATACCATTGTTAGACACCACGGCAGGTATAACTCACTTCAAAAGCTAGCTCATAAGGAAAGGTACCTACCATGACTTATAAACCCCACTATCACTTGTTTACTGGGCAATGTGGGACTCCTTACAAACAATGAGATCCCAACAGATTCCAATTGCAAGGTATGGGACTTGAGTCCTACATTGGAAGTATGGGATTCTAATGTGGGATTTAAGGACCTTGACCTCTCCAACCTGATGAGCTACCTTTCGTGGTGTCCATGTCCATACTTCTTAGGTTACTTTTATATAGGTGCATATTTTTAATGGTTATTTTCACTTTTTAAGATAAAATATGTTATTTTTCATTCCAGGTAGGACCATACAATCCTTAATCTGATCTTTGAGTCCCTTGATCAATCTTAGGTAAGATCCTGATCTTGATAACCTTGATCTGCAAGTTACTCAAGTCCCTAGAAATTTACGTCTTGCTTAGACAATTGACATCTCTAAAGGTAGGGAATGGTTCTCTTATCAGATCTTGGGAGGAACTTTGGGTTGGGGATATTCCCTTCCTAGAGGCATTTCCTCACCTCTTTTGTCTTTATCTTCACATTTATCCCTCATCCAGGATTTTAACAGTACATGCGATGTCAATATCTCTTGGAACTTTCAGTTTTTCAAAATTAAGATTGATGGGGGAGCTTCTTATTTGAAATCCTGGTAGCCTTTACTCATGCAAGTCTTTTTCTAGCTTTTTACCTACCCTCCAAATAAAAAGAGTTTACTGTTATGTGATACCTATACTGTTTATTGGTGTATTTGACTAGTGACTCAAGGGTTTGCCCCTATCCTCAAATTTTTACTGTTACGTGATATCTATACTGTTCATTGGTGTATTTGACTATTGATTCAAGGGTTTGCCCCATCCTCGAATTTTTTGTGGGATATGATTATTTTTATGGCCTCCCTTTGGTGCTCTTCCAATGGTATTCTTAAGGGAGTTTCTCTTTGAGAAACTTTATTGCATTTATGGCCTTGCTTGTTTCTACTTTCTACTTTGTTTTCTTCTTGTGCCTTAGCTAATGAGGATATATTGGCCACTTTTGTAAACTTTTCGTCTCTCTTACATGTTTTTTTCCTCAGAAAGAATTAAACCTTATTTTCCGCTGTTCAATTTCACTTCTACCAAATCCTATTTCCAATTCATTAATCCTAATGAAGTCATGGAAAAAAAATGTAAGCAAAGCAGCAAAGTAAATATTGAACAAATCACTATAAGATGAATATTGAACACGATAAAACGTATAATTAGAAAATCACCATAAGACGTCATAGTAAGAGAAAGAACGGGGCCGCGGTGAGCCTGCCAGGATAAGCTTTCCTTAAAGCTAGTCCGCCAGTTCTCATCCAATCTCTGATCCATCTGCCAGCATCGAATCTTTCCATCTTTATGTCCACTCCATACCAATCTGTTTCCCTCATCTGAAACCAAACACAGTGCAGGTGAAGTCCATACGGACTCCCAAAATGGTGCAGCCTCTTCGTCCCCGCTCCTAACAGTATCTTCAACGCCGCACCAGGCCGCATAGAGATCTTTGAAATTCCAGAACCGGACCCCGCACTCGGTGGCAGCCCACAGTTGGGACTCGGTGCTTGCAATGACCCTCAAGAAACGCCCAATCTGAGTTTCTCGCAGGGGATGCGGCCTCAATTCAAGACTAGGAGGCCGCAAGGGGTGGACTGCTGCCCGGACGGGGACTTTGAAGATTCCGTTGCCTCCTCCTTTGGCAACAAACTCTGGTAACCTAGGGCGGGAATGATTTCCCTGGCCTGAATGTTGGTTGTGATGGTCGGCAGAGAGCTTGCGATCAAGAAATTGAAGCATGTAGTCGAGGCGTCTGTTGGTGGATTGGATGGAACTGGAAGGAGGAAGAGAGTGAGAACAGTCATCCTTGTCGTCGTCTGAAGAAGAGGATGAGTGCAAGTAGCAGTTGAAATTTATCGGAGAGTGATTACGAGTATCATTGAATCGAAGCTCGCGAGGATCACGCTGATTGTAGAAATGGGGAGTTAGACCGTCAAACAAAGATGAAGTTCCGTCGTTTTCGACAAGTCGTGGATCCATTGGAATCAACTACCTGGCTTTGCAGAAGATCTAAAAACTTGGAGCAAATCTAGACAGTTAGAGAGAAACGAGAAGCGTCACGTATTTCAGACAGAACGGTCAGCAATTGAAATAGAATCGGATGAGACATGAATAGAACGGGACTCGCGAAAGCCCAAGCGCAAATTTTGCAAAAAAGAAAGGGGTCCCTTTTTTTTTTATACTTTTTTTATTTTTTTATGTTTTTTTTAAAATTTTTTAAAATTAATTAAATATTTTTTATCTTATTATTTTTAAAATTTTTCTTAAATTTTTTATATATTTTTTACTATTTATTTGTAACTTAAAAAATTTTTAAAAAAATATAAAAATATTTTAAAAAATTTATATTATAAAAATTAATTAATTAATTTTAAAAAATAAAAAATTTTAAAAAAATATAAAAAATTTCCTACCGTTTACTGGAGAAGTAACCCCAAAAAGAAAATAGGTTTTTTCAGAGATAATGACGCTCTAATTAGGTAAAATATTTTTTTTTGTGGGGTAACATGGTACTGGTCCCAAAATAATATAATTAGCCATCAAATTTTATATTTTAGTTGCAAAATATGGATAAGAAGTGAAATTGTTCACTTATGCTAATAAACTAAATATTGAAAATATATATCCTAATTGTTATAATTATTCTTTCAAATTGTTTAAAGTATTTTTTTAAATATATATTTTAATTAGAATAATAAACAAACTACTTTTTATTTATTATTTTTAATATAAAATTTATTAATATTTTATTTATATGCTATAATAATATTATAAACCAAAATAAAGTGTCAGTTTTAAAATTTAAGATTTTATGATTTAAAATTAAGAGATTAAGCTATGTCCCTTCTTTTTTTTATGTTTTTTTAATTATTTTAAAATTAGTTAAGTATTTTTTATTTCATGTATTTTTTTAAAAATTTTTTTACATTTATTTTACTTTTTATTCATAATTTTATTTATTTATTTATAATTTAAAAAATTTTACAGAAAATATAAAAACATCTCAAAAAATTTTAAAAAAAATTCATACTATAAAGATTAATTAATTAATTTTAAAAAATAAAAAAAATAAAAAAATTTTTTTAAAAAAATTAAAAACTTCCCTACCAGACGAGTAACCCAAAATTAAGGATTCAAGTACGTACTTGTTTAAGGGTAAGAGTTGAAAATTATTGGGCATGGGGCTATCGGCCGAAGATGCAGAAAGCTACCGAAAAAGGAGTGCAATGCCGGTTTTTCAGGGGATAATGGCGCTCTAATTAGGTAACATATTTTTTGTGAGGGTTACATGGTACTGGTCCCAAAATAATATTATTAGCAATCAAATTTTATATTTTACTTGCAAAATATGGATAAGAAGTGAAATTCACTTATGCTCAATTTGTTAATATTAACAAAATATTGAAAATATATATCCCTAATTGTTATAATTATTCTTTCAATTCTTTAAAGTATTTTTTAAAATATATGTATTTTAATATAGAATAATAAACAAACTATTTTTTATTTTTAATATGAAATTCATTAATATTTTTTATTTATATGCTATAATAATATTAAAAACCATAATAAAGTACTAGGTTTAAGATTTAAGATTTTATGACTCAAAATTTAGGTTTTCATGTTGAAGATTCAAGTTCACGGGTTTGGGTTATGTGTTTAAGGTTAAGAGTTTAAAATTATTGGCATGGGCCTAAGGGCTTAAGGTTTTGAATTTGAGGTTTTCGGTTTAAGTTTACGATTACGGTATACGTTATGTGTTTGGTGTTATGAGTTCGAAATTAAGAGTTTAGGATTTTAAATATAGTTAAGGATTTTGGGTTATGGATTTCACATTATGGGTTTGGGATTAAAGGCTTAGGACTTACGCGGTTTAGGGTTGTATGCTTGGGCTTATGCATTTCAGGTTTCGAATTGGGGGTTGAGTACATGGTTTACAAGTTTATATTTTATTAATAGAGAACCAGTACAATGCATGATCTACTAATTAACAATTGATATTGATAAAAAAAATATTAAAATAAAATAGTAATTAATTATTTAAATATTATTAAACATAATACATAGTATTTGATAGATTACCATTTATATCACAAATTAAAATTTTTAAATTTATTTTGCTCTGTTCCTTTAATAATTAAAGCTAAGGGTTGTCTTGAGATAATATATTTATGGTGATTGCTATGCTATTCATGAGTAGCCTTTTATTTATTTTGTTTTTTATAATTTATTTAAAAAATTTAAAGAATTAAAATTTTTTTAAAAAACTTAAATGAAAAAACTTTCCATAGCAAATAGAAAAAGAAAATTTTTTTATTTTTAAAATTTTTTTAAAATTTTTTCTTAAATTAAAAATTATTAAAAAAAATAAAAAGCTACTAACTTCATAAGTAGCATTGAAAGAACCTATTTTTATTGGTTAATTGGCAAACAATTTAAGTACACTATCTTTTCCTAATATACGCAATGCAAGTATGAACTTTATGTGAATATCTCTATGTTGGCAAATGCTGGCAAACAATTTAAGCATACCATTTATAGTGTATTCTTTGTGTCTTTGTGGTGTAATTAAATTCAAGATTTTGCATACCACTCTTGATATGGATTGCTATAAATTTAAATTTTTCTTAGATAAATTGCGTCAGTCTTGAATTTTATGAATTGTTGGTTTAAGTTTTTATTAGACATGATTATATGGATTGCTAGTTTCTCTTTATCTTTCTTTTGACACCCCTAAAGACATTTAGCTATTAATTTTTTTTTTATATACCTGTATACATATAAGTTCATTTAACCATATCTATTTAACCAATTAAAATACACTAAGCTTATTATCTCCATTTACACGTCCCTTCTTTAATGCATTGAATCATGTATTAAACATGCCGTCTCTTGATCTTCACAATATGAGAAGCTCAAAAAACTTCGTGCTCTTACGGAATATCCCTTCTTATGTATTGAGCCAACATGTTTTTCTTCTATTGATTATCTCAAACAATATGACAAGCCCAAAATATTTCATATCTATCTTTTAATTATTTTATTACTAAGTGTATTAAATTTTAGTAGAATTTTAAAAATTAATCATGGTAAAAATATATCTTCATTAATATATTAATATAATTTTTTGATAAATGAACAATACATATAAAATAACAAAAATATGCAAATTTATCAAAAAAATAGTAACAATAACAATAACACACGTTAATTTATATTTATAAAAAAAATATTTATCAATTTATCTTTAAAATATTTATTATATTATTCCTTATAAATAAGAGATCATAGTGACTTTTTTTTAAAGTAAATATTGATTATGTTTTTGTCAGTTATTGATAGAGTAATAGATTATATAAGAATATAAATTTAATATGTTAGCAAAAATAATTATTGATGAAGTGGAAGAACAATAAATTTTTTCTTGACATAGTGATATAACCTCTAAAGTCATAGTAGAGATGAGCAAATTCTCTTTTACATAAAAAGCCTCCTATCCACAAGAATATATTTACTCTATGCACAAAATTTTATTTATTTTATCATTTAATATATTTTATTAAAAATATGAAATTATTAATATTAGTAGTATAATATTGATTTAAAATTATATTAAATATTAATAACATATGAGGAAAATTTTTACCATCAAGGGTAAATTGATTCCTTCTTTGACAAAGATCATTTTTAGGGTTTAGGGTTTAGGGTTTAGGGTTTAGGGTATAGGGTTTAGGGTATAGGGTATAGGGTTTAGGGTTTTAGGGTATAGGGTATAGGGTATAGGGTATAGGGTATAGGGTATAGGGTTTTAGGGTTTAGGGTATAGGGTATAGGGTTTAGGGGTATAGGGTATAGGGTTTAGGGTATAGGGTATAGGGTATAGGGTTTAGGGTTTAGGGTATAGGGTATAGGGTTTAGGGTTTAGGGTTTAGGGTTTAGGGTTTAGGGTTTAGGGTTTAGGGTTTTAGGGTTTAGGGTTTAGGGTTTAGGGTTTAGGGTTTAGGGTTTAGG
>JASKGM010000001.1:11512743-11535266 GCA_034509205.1 Ceratonia siliqua | reverse complement strand
TAAAAAAATTATTTTATACAAAAAATGCATCTATTTCTCTCTCTCTCTCTCTCTCTCTCTCTCTCTCTCTCTCTCTCCCTTACAATTTATATTTTGAGTTATTATATTTTTACATTAATTTTTTTACACTATTTTTATATTTTATCTCATATATATTATTTTATTATTATTTATTATTATTATTTATCATTATCATTATTATTACTTTACATTAAATGAATAATTAAAAATAAATAATGTATCAACTTATTGGGTGTAAAGTATCAATTTTCTTATATTTTAACATCTAAGAAGAAGAAGCTTTCGTACAGGAAATTTTCTTTGCCCGACTTGCTTTCTTTCAAACAGCAAAGCTTATTTCTGAGAGTTCATACTAGAAGGGGTCCAAAAGCGGCTCACATAGGTCTTCCAACAACCTATGCTATAAAGTTCTCCGTAACGTCTTGTGTAGGTTTTTCAACACCTAAAGCTAGAGTCTTCTGATTTGTTCTGGGAAGATGAAGCCTTTTTCAATTTAAACCAAGTTGCTGTAGAATCTGAATCACCTTCTTTCGATAAGCTTTGCTAGTTCGGAGTACGCTAGAGAAAATGGATTCTTCATCAAAATTGGTTCTGCTACCTTGCCCGGATTGCGTGGTGTTGTGGGAGTTTCTACGGTTGTAGCAGGAGGAAATGAGGGTGATGACGAGGAGAACGGCAAGGGATAATCCAATGAAATAGTATGCGTATTTGATCAAGTTCTGTGGTGGGTTAATCTGATCAGAACTAAAGTGCTGTTCATCTTCTTTGTTAGCTTCAGCTGAGAGAAAATGGTTCATTCTATGGTGATGTTTTGTTAGATATTAATTAGGTAGCTGAATATATAAAGAGGCATACAAAGAGGCTGCTGCACAATATGTGGAAAAGCTTATAGTAAATGCCTCTGTTTCAATCATCGACAACCACCTCAGCCTCACTTGTGCCCTCAACTTCAGCGAAGAAGTAGGAGAATTTTTTTTTTGGTCAATTGAAGAAGAAGGAGATTAGATATGCAAATATCACAAATGGGCAAGCCTTTAGTTTTCAAAAAAAACAGAGCAAGCTTAAATGAGGGTCTATCTTCTTTATGGGCCAGAAGTGCAACCTACCCAAACTTTATATCACTAAACTACACCTAATCCTTGTTTTATATATGTTTATATTGGTCCATTGGTTGGAAGATAAAAGAAAACAAAAAAAAAAAGT
Source organism: Ceratonia siliqua (assembly GCA_034509205.1). Lineage (NCBI taxonomy): Eukaryota > Viridiplantae > Streptophyta > Magnoliopsida > Fabales > Fabaceae > Ceratonia > Ceratonia siliqua. Next base: position 11,534,042 of record JASKGM010000001.1, on the reverse strand, counting down.
GCGGAACTGGGAGGGGGTATGCATGTACATTGAGATAAACTAAAGTTCAAGTGCGATTGGAATGGGTTTTTCTGAAAGGGTGAGGATTGAGGATGAAAGAAGAGTAAATCTCATACTAGCTAGGCCACCATCACTATTTGTCTTATTGACTAAATCCAACGCTTCCTTCATTTCTGGATGAACTAAAAGTTAGGAGGGATCCCAAAATAAAGCAACAAACACCTTTCCTTGTCTTTGGCTAAGAAAAGAACCACACCTTCCTTTTCTCTCTGCCATTCTTTTACCTATTTTTTTCTTAATTAATATTCTTTCACTGGCTCAATACAATAGTCACCACGATCTCTTTATGGCAAGCAGAGGGTTGAACTTGATCTTGTTTAGTTTGGAAGAGGAGAATATCTTTTCGAGATTTGACTTGAACTTTTTTGATTTGTTTAATCATCGAGCTTCAAGGTAAAAAATGGGGAAGGAATACAATGGATCCCCGAAGCATTATAATCAGCTAGAATCCAAGAGAAAGCGGCTGACATGTATCTTAGGGGTTAGTGGGTTGTGTATATTGTCTTATATAATGGGTGCACGGCAGAATAGTTCTATTCCCAGTAACCAGTCGGAGTTGTACACAAGAGTGGGTTGTGATGTTGGGTCACCTCCATTAGGCACAGGCAACTCTCCTGTGGATCCATTAGACTTTGAAAGCCATCATCAAGTTGAGATAAATAGTAGTTCTGGTGAGGTGCACAAGTTCCCAGCCTGTGAAATGTCATACAGTGAATATACTCCATGCCAAGATCAAGTGAGAGGTAGGAGATTTGACCGAAACATGTTGAAATATAGGGAGCGGCATTGCCCCACCAAGGAAGAACTCCTATTCTGTCTCATACCTGCTCCACCAAATTATAAGACACCTTTCAAATGGCCTCAGAGCAGAGACTATGCTTGGTATGACAATATTCCCCATAAAGAGCTTAGCATCGAGAAGGCTATTCAAAATTGGATTCAAGTTGAGGGTAACCGGTTTAGATTCCCTGGAGGGGGTACAATGTTTCCGCATGGAGCTGATGCCTACATTGATGACATTAATGACCTCATTCCTCTCAAGAGTGGTAATATTAGAACTGCAATTGATACAGGATGTGGTGTAAGTTAATTAATACCAATTCTGTCTATATTAGTAAATAAATAATTACCCTGCAAATCTTATGTTGAACATATTTGCAGTTACTAACACTTTGTAATGCAACCTACGGCTGTTAAGGTAGCAAGTTGGGGTGCTTATTTAATGAAAAGGGACATCATCGCAATGTCTTTCGCCCCACGAGATACGCATGAAGCTCAGGTCCAATTTGCATTGGAGAGAGGAGTTCCTGCTATGATTGGCGTTATAGGTTCACAGAGGCTTCCATACCCAGCAAGGGCCTTTGATATGGCTCACTGTTCTCGTTGCCTAATACCCTGGCACAAAAATGGTAATCATATGAACTAGTTTGATTGAATGAATAAATATCATGCATCTAATCATCTTTGAATTAATTTGTTCTACAGATGGTATATATTTGATTGAAGTGGACAGAGTTCTGAGGCCAGGTGGTTATTGGATTCTGTCTGGCCCGCCTATTCGATGGAAGACATACTGGAGAGGATGGGAAAGAACCCAAGAAGATTTGAAGCAAGAGCAAGATGCTATTGAGGACGTAGCCAAGCGTATCTGTTGGAAGAAAGTTGTTGAGAAAAATGATCTTGCTATTTGGCAAAAGCCTATGAACCACATTGAATGTGTAAAAAATAGAAAGGTTTATAAAACGCCACACATATGCCAGTCCGACAATCCAGACATGGCTTGGTAATCACTTGATATATATACATATAGTCTACAGATATGATTTAATCCTGGTGCATGGTTCATACTTTATAGTTTGTTTCAAATTAATGCACTGATAATTGATTGAACAGGTACACAAATATGGAAAAATGCATAATGCCATTGCCAGATGTCAAGAACTCGGAGGAAGTGGCGGGTGGAGCAGTAGAGAAATGGCCGAATCGAGCATTTGCCATCCCCCCTCGAATTAGCAGTGGTTCACTGCCAGGCATTAGTGCAGATAAATTTCGAGAGGATAACGATCAATGGAAGGAGAAGGTAACATATTACAAGCGGATCATTCCTCTTTCCCAAGGAAGATATAGAAACATAATGGACATGAATGCTTATCTGGGTGGATTTGCGGCGGCCTTGATAAAATATCCAGTGTGGGTTATGAATGTTGTCCCTTCCAATTCAAAACAGGACATTCTAGGAGCAATTTTTGAACGAGGTTTTATAGGGACATACCATGATTGGTGTGAAGCTTTCTCAACTTATCCGAGAACCTATGATCTCATCCATGCCAACGCTGTATTTAGCATATATCAGGACAGGTAATAATTAAAGTATCTATGAATATTATATGATCTAGCTACCCGTTTAGCTTAATTAGTTTGTTTGTGTCTAACTGCATAAATAAATGTTTGTGTATATGGAATTAGGTGCGACATTAGTCTATTACTACTGGAGATGGACAGAATTTTGAGGCCAGAAGGAACGGTTATAATTAGGGATTCAGTAGAGCTTCTTGTGAAGATCAAAACTATTAGTGATGGAATGAGATGGAAGAGCCACATTATGGATCATGAAAGCGGGCCTTTTAACCCAGAAAAAATTCTACTTGCCGTCAAAACTTACTGGACCGGGGATGCTCATGCTACCGACAAACATAACTAACTCAAGACATCCACTAAATACTAGTTTTTTTCTTAGTAATAATTAGTTACTTCTTGCAGAACAATACTCACTCAGTATCTTAAATCTTTTGTTTTGTCTGGTCACTTGTCACCCTCTTCTGATACTGAATCCCATCATGCTCCTTTTGAAATATGATGTTTTTATGTTCTAATTTAATGGGGAGGGGCCCTGCCCCACTCTCTATCCGATATTTTTCTACTCATTTAAAAATGAAAAAGAAATTAGATATCTTCACGTATATGAGGGTATCCAAATTACTTCTTCAAGTCACATTCTAACTTATATCTTACTATACTATTTCTTCAAAACAAATAAACATATATAAAACTCTTGTTGTCAATAATAATATTGCCCATTGAAAAATATAACGTATATTTAGGCATACTTCAATTTTATAATTTATCATTAAAATATAAACATTATATCAATTTTTTTCATGAATGAGTTAATCTTCACCTAGAAATATATATATATATATATATATATATATATATATAAAAGTAAATACCAATCACTCACACTCTACTCTTGCCTAATTAACGTCTACAGTACTCCATTCAATTGATTAAACATGATGTTTTTATACTATATTTTTTTTTACACTGTTTTTTATATTTATCTATTTATAGTTAATTTAATAATAAAATAAATAATGTAAATAAAATTTTAATTTTTTATAATAAAATATTATATATAAAAAAATGTGTAAAAGTTGTATGGATTTAGTGGCATATAAATTCGTGCTATTAAATATTACTCTTGATCCAATATTCACAAAGCCGAAAAGTCCTAAACTTTTCCATTCCCTTCCTATTTGAGTAGAATTATTTTCTCCATCCATAATGTAAAATATTGTGTAACATTAGTTAATGACAAAATAACATTATTAACTCATTTTATTTAAGGGAAAGAAAGAGTTTAAGAATTACTTTTTAACCTGTGAGTAGCGTTTTCTACAACCATCCATTTTCTTTTAACTTTAATTTACACGGGAAATAAGCTTGCAATACGTCTTCCAAGTCTTCAAGAAGAAGACCAAGTGACCGTTTAGATGGGATTATGTTTTTGAACATGTGTTTCAAATAGAAGTATTTTTTTTTTAAAAATAAATATTTGGTGTTTGGATGTAATTATGTAAAAGTGATTTTACTTAAAAAGCAGATATCTTGCGTTTAGATATAAAAATATAAAAGTACTTTTAAGCATATAAAATTATTGAAAATAACATATAAAAATACTCTTTAAAAAATTTATGAAATATTTTAAAGATATATACGTCTAAAAATTTTTTTCTCTTCTATTGGACCTACTTTTTTTAAAAGTTACAAATCCTGACTTCTAAAACAATCAATTTTTTTACTTTTTTTTTAACAAAAGCACTTTTTAAAAAAATTTAATCCAAACACCTCCACATAAAAAAAGCAATTTAAAAAAAAATCCCCTTTTCCAGCGAAAAAAACGGATCCAAGCAGGGAGCAAGACTTCCAAAATGAAACTTCAAGCGAAATTTCAGTTTGCATTCTTGGTAGTATGTAATTTATTCAGCTTAATAGGTCGGTTTGTGGAACTTTTCAATAAGTCAATAAGTCGGTTTTAGGTGAAAATGGATGATAACAATCATATTACACCTTACCAACACAATATATTATCAAGAAAATATCTCCATCATTTATATTCTCATAAAGAATTATTTAAGAATATTATTGAGTCTTATATCACAGATTAAATTTAATCCAATGGGCTGATTAAAAACAAATTAAGGTGCATCTATGGACCTCAAACTAATTAATTAATTTGTCCATCACATTATGGTCACAATATATTTTAATTATACTAGTTCATAAATATAAATTATTTCAATAATCTCTGACTTGGTCAGTATAAGTAATATATTATAGGGGCTTGCTAAATGGGGCTGCACCATTGAGTCTGGCATTCAAATATCATGTTTTTTTAATTTTTTGTCTCAATTTTTTTTACTTTTTAACATTAATTAATTATTGTTCATGTCATATAATTTTTTTAAATTTTTTTACTTATACATGTACTATTTATCTATAATTTTTTTTATATTATTCATGTATAAGTAAAAAATACACAAAAAAATTTAAAAACGTTTTAAAAAATTCTTAACAAAATATATGACATAGTAAATAAATAATTAATATTAAAAAATAAAAAAAATCGAGACAAAAGATTAAAAAAATATATAAAATTAGCACATTTTAACTTAGAATTCCTGTATATTATATAATATGTTAAACTTTACATATAGTCAAAACAATCATGCCTAATACTATATCGATAGGATATAAATATTATATACAATCTGGTCCAATTATTTACAAATGTGATGATATCACTTACTATGCATAACAACATCAATGTTAAGAGCAACATTGATATTTCCTGTTAACATGTTTCTTTATCAAACAATAACGTTATAATTAAAGTGACAATCATATTATGCATATATATGTATATATATATGTGTGTGTGTGTAAAAATAATAAGCAATCCTCAAATATGCATATGTGTGTGTGTGTGTGTGTGTGTGTGTGTGTGTGTGTGTAAAAATAATAAGCAATTCTCATATATATATATATATATGTGTGTGTGTGTGTGGGCGCGCGCGTGTGCGTGTGTGTATATATGTGTGTGTGTGTGTGTGTGTAAAAGTAATAAGCAATCCTCAAATATGCATATATATGTATGTATATATATATGTGTGTATGTATATGTATATATATGTATGTGTATATATATGTGTGTGTGTATAAAAATAATAAGCAATCCTCAAATATATACCAACATGTTTATAATACAAAATGACAACTCCCACTAATTTAAAGAATTTAAGCTTCCAACAATCTCATACAATATACATGCTCTTGAAACACACATATGAATTAGCTTTTCGTAAGCAGCTTTGCCAACACGTTGGCTGTGAGTATGTATTTAATAGTAAAGAGGGACTTGGCAACTTTATCTTTAATTAAATAAAACTTAATATCAATGTGCTTGGAGTGAAAAGTGCTCCTAGTAGTTTTAGAGAAAGATACAACTATGGGTTATCTTAATATAATTTCAACGATCTCAAAATGGAGCTTATCACTCCCAATGTTGAAATAGAAAACCAAAACCGTATAATAAGTGGCCTCATAACATGCTATATATTATGCCTTTATCATAAAAGAAGCTGTTAGTGTTTGTTTAACATTTGTCCATGAAATGTTCACCAATCTTTATAAAGATGTATTCAAGAGTAGATCTTTTATTATTAATGTAGCTTCCATAATTGGCGTAAGCAAATCCCATTATTTTAAGAATATTGGATCGCCGATAAGTCAATATATAATCCTTGGTACCCTGAAGATACCATAGGACTTTCTTAGCCGCTTGTCAGTGGCATAATCCAATATCACGCAAGTATCTACTGGTTGTGTCATGTTCATGCTACGCTACTATCATTCACGCTTATAATATCCATCAATTGGAATACTCACAAATTAATATCATTTATAATCTTATTAATTCTAAGTAACTGATTAATGCTAATTTACATAATTATTAATAATTAAATCCAATATTCTTCCACTTGGATAGCATTAGTTAGTTTTTAAAAACGAAATGATCAATACGGCCATAACAAGAATATTAATTGTAAGTTAAGCACATTTTGACCAATGATCTAGAAATGAAATATAAATCTTTGAACATGCAGACGATTTTATTCGACATGACTAAAATATCATACACGTCAATAAACTCATATATCAAATCTAGAAACAAAATATGGAATGTTTCACAGAAAAAACATAATTAATCATGACAAAATAATATATGTCATTCCCAAATAAATGGACAAAGCATCCAAGAATGCTATAAGAGATACAATGATCAATATGCCACAATTTTATTAATAAGCAATTACATCATATAACAAAATAAGTGATCCATTCGTATTTCAAAAGGGGCTTACTAAGCTACATCCCCATTTTAGGGTTGTAGTATAAGGGAAAAAGTGCTGATTTGTTATTTTTTGTATTTTTTATCTCAATTTTTTTATTTTTTAATATTAATTAATTATTTTTTATGTCATATTTTGTTGAGAATTTTTTGAAATGTTTTTGAATTTTTTTAAAAAATTTTTACATTTTCATGTACTATTCATTTATAATTTTTTTGATAATATTCATGCATAAGTAAAAAATTCAAAAAAAATTCACAACTATTTCAAAAAATTCTCAAACAAATTTATAATATAACAAATAGTTAATTAATATCAAAAAGAAAAAAATTGAAACAAGAAACACAAAAAATTATAAATCGGCACTTCCCTTCTTATGCTACAACCCCATTTTGGGGTTGTAGCTTAGAATCCACCATTTCAAAATACATGGCCAACATATACATGAGTCCAAACTCCTACTAACCCAAAACACCAAAAGACGTAATTTGGCCCATATGAATTATATGATCGTTTTGTGTAATTAGGCCTAACATAATAGTGGGCATATCCAGGATTTATTGTCTCCGTTCACACTAAGCACATGGTACTATCATTCTCGATACTATTCATGCTTGGGAAGGCATTCGCAAAAATCAAACACACTCTCATTCACGAGTCTATCTTGGTATCCTTATAATCTAACTCATGAAAATGTACATAACTCAGGGGGCGTTCGGAGGATTCGAGCTTATGACATATTAGTCACTACTTGAACCTTTGAGAACTAAGCCTATAGAAAAAGCAATCAACGCGTGTACATACTTGAACATATATCAAACTGCCAATAGTATATGCATATAGGACAACTTTCATTTCATCTCTTTATTATTCTGTGGACATTGGGCCTTTGAGAGTCTATCAACTTTAACAATTGGTGCCTTTTCAAGAGAATAAGATTGCATATTCAATTATTTTAAAATTCAATCAATATAAGTAATTGTTTTGTCTCATACAATACATTAGTATATGATTAGATGCAATCAAAATGTTATCAACATACAAAATAATAAATATAAAAATGCTTCCATTGATTTTCTTGTATATACATTGATCAACAACATTCTCATTTTTAAAAGTCTCAGCAAATGGCACATTTATTCTTAAAGCCAAGTCCAATTACATAATAACCACATTCATCATAAGAGATTTAACCCATTATTTATGATTTGTCCCATTCAATATTAAAATGATAGAGATTATAGGATTGCTCAAACCTGAAGGAAAAATAAGAACAATTGAATTTGTTTCACATGTTCAAACATAATCAAATAATTTTTGCTCTTTCCTTCAACTTTTCTATGATGCATTAAAAAAAATCATCATGTCTGCTAGAGTTCATTGAGCAATATAGAATTCCTTCACAGGTAAAAACAACATGTTAGATATCACAATCATATACATCATTCCACTACCGACAGGGTAGAAATAATTGAGTGATTCATAATATTTTAACATATTTTCTTTACCAATCTAAGCATATTACATTCTTACCAAGTAATAAAATTATCGACATGATAATTAATTACCCATATGGATCTTAATATTATATATTATTCTTAAATTGAGAAATGAAAATTCTCTATCATCCAACAATTTGACATGCTTAATCTCGCGACAGGCAACAATGTAAGCATTCATAATTATTAATCAAAACCATTATCATGCCAAAGAAAATTAAACAAACAATTTATAATATAGCATGCATTAAATTACACTTAAGCCACAATTACGAAATTGAAAATTGAGTAAAAGATTTAAAACAAATTTTTTTTTTCTACCTTGGGTAAACAACATGTCATTTTGGACAAACCCCAAACGACACTTTGTTTCAGGTTAGGGCAGTCACTCCCCTCAAGCCAAAATGACTCGTCATTTACTTACTGATCAAAATGACGTGTAGTTTTGCTCTTCTTTGACCTTTAGCAGAGCATGGCGGGTCACGGGTTTTCAACTTAACTTGTTGAAAAACCCATTTTTGACTATCGTTTTCACCCCAAAAATTATAGTTTTGATCATTTTCCAATTTTCTTTTGATCTATGACAATATTTTAGCCTAAAATGGTCCAAAAACACAATATAAATAACCCAAAATTGGATGTTGAACTTATCTTCGTAAAAGATAATTTTTGGATCAAAATCTTGCATAAATATGTGCAAAAATACTTCAAAACGAAAGTTTTCAACATCAAAACTTTGTTTTACATTCCACTTAGGTCATAAAAGAAGTAAAATATTAAAATCAAATATGGGTATGATTGTATGAAACCCATGAAATAATAAAACTCAAAAATAGCTCATTCAACAAAATTCATCAACTTTAAGCCTTAAAATCAAATGAGTAGGTTTTGATATCAATTGTTAGAATTATTTTCACTATTAAATAATATAAAATACTGCATAACAGCAATGAGTAGAGTCTCCTACAACCATCAATTTTCTTCTAACTTTAATTTGCATAGGAAACAAGCTCGAAGGGGGAAAATAGATGCTCCCTTTCAAATTTTAGGACTTCACCCCTTCGTCTTTTTCTTTAACTAACATATAAGCTTCTATAAAAGCTTACTAAGTAAGTCTTTCCAAGTCTTCAGAAGAAGACCAAGACTTCCAACATGAAACTTCCAGCTAAGTTCTAGTTTTCTTTCTTGTCCGTATGTATTTATTAAGCTTAATAGGTTGGTTTGTGAAACTTTCCAATAAGACAGTCTCAGGTAAAAATGGATAATCACAAACATATTACACCTTACAAACACAATATATTATCAAAAAAATATTTTTATAATTTCTATTATTATAAAAAATTATTTATGAATATTATTGAGTTTCATATCACAGATTAAATTTAATCCAATAAATTAATTAAAAATAAATTAAGATGCATTTATGGATCTTAAATTAGTTAATTAATTTGTCTATTCTATTATGATGGTAATAATATTTTAATTATATTAATTCATATATAAATTATTCCAACATTGAGAACAAATTAAATCATGTGGATCGATGACCTAAAGTTTACGCTAATGATGAAAAATTATTTATTTTTTGTCTAATTTTGGCGTTGTCTTTAAAGATTGTGGAAACAATTATGAAGACATTTGTTAATTGAGTTATTATTTTGGGTCACGCTGCATCTATGTTAGAGAAAATTCTTGGACTTTATCATTTTATTCATGGACCACCCTTATAAAATAAATGAAATTCTTACATTTTGTGTGATTCCTATTTCCTACTACATATATTGAGTTCTTGTATTTTGTGTGATTTTCACTTTTATTTTTTGTAAGTGTTTCATGGATAATATAATAGACACATCTCATACAAGAATTTGTTATAAGTTGGGTAAATAAGTGACGTGGACAAATAATCCACATAATTTATTAGGAGTTGAAGAAGTAATATATTTATCCAATAAAAGTAGTGGAATTAAAAATTTTAATTTATCAAGAAAGATAAATAAATAAGTAAATGTTCAGATCTACTAAAATAGATAAATTAAAAAACTATCATCAAATATTCCTTAAAGGATATTAAAATAAATTGTTATATAGAAGATTAAAAAGGATAAATATTATCAATTGAGTTAGATCTCGTAAAATTTAATTCAACAAAGGTTCTTTTAAACGAATCTTCTCTCAATTTCGTGATTATCAGAAATAGCATTTTTGTTAGAGCTTATACAATTGTGATATAATTGTCTATAAAATATAATTCAAATAATATTTTTTTATTAAATGCTAGATGACTCAAAGATTATAGGTTCAAACATTCATCCCTTAACGTAGAGACGGATCCGGGGGAAGGGGGGACTGGCCCCTCCCTCCTCCATGCCATTGCTAGTAAAAAAGATATACCAATTAGCCATATATTCATTCATTCATTCTCTTACCTTAGCATTAAAGCAATTAAATAACCAAAAGCAATTAGTTTAGGACTTTTTTATTTGCACTTTTCCTTCTATTACTTATCATATTAATATATAATAAAAGTGTTGCAGTGATTATATGTATATTAGATTAAAGAAAGTATGATTAGAGGGATTATCAACAAAAATCTTAATATAGTTTCTAACTTGAATTATATACCATAAAGGAAAAAATTATTGTTTTTAAAATTCTATAAAATTTTTTCGAATCTTTATTATTTTCACAGTTCGATTCTCCCTTAAACAATTTATAAATCTGTTCATTCTTAATGTTAAATCGTTATTGGTAAAAAAAAAAAATTGTGACATAATTGTTAAAATTGAAACATTATAAAACTACTTACAAAAATAAAAAATGAAATTAATATTTTTTACAAATTTAATTTAATTTGTTATAAATTTTATAATATAAAATAAGAAAGCCAATTAGCCAAGTTCATTTAAAATAAAAAAATATCTTATAAGATATTATATTTCTTCTTTAATATCTCACAATAAAATAAAAAAAGTGTCTCATAAAATATTATCATGTTTTATGAATTACTTCAATAAAAATAACAATTTAAAATAGCTTCACCAAAAAGCGTGAAAGTACGAGGGCCAATAACTAAATATTTGATCTATATAAGAAGATAGCTTAATTAAAAAAAATAAATTAAGAAATACAATTACACGATTAAAAAATTATAAGGGTCAATAACACATCAAATAACTAAACTGAGTTTAGTTATAACAATAAAAGATTAATTTGTTTTGCCGGTGTTAGAGTGTAATTATTCTAAAATAAGACGACTATAAAGCAATTACAATTGAATTGAAAAAAATATTATTTTAGTTATTTAAAAATATTTATAGGCATTTTTTAAAATTTCTAAAAATATTTATTAAACATTAAAAAATATTTTTAAACTATCATTCTATTTTAAAGTAATAGTAATATAATTTTTTCATAAAAAATCGTGAAGCCCATATTGTTTTATTAGACTCATAATTTATTGTGGTGAAGTTGCATTGAATTTTCATATTTTAAACACGAAGACAGTTATTTTTTTTTATTTTAAAAGGAGCTGATTAAAAATCCCCTCCGGCGAGGGGTATCCTAGTAGCCTTGTTGTATTGTGTGTGTGTCTCTAGGGACGGAATTTTAACGCTACGCGGCTTTACCTCTACACTTCAAAAATGAACCCTACCTGGCTGGCTCTGTGTCAGTGTGCCTGTGCCTGATTCATGAATGAGAGAACCAGTGGCACCATCGCTCGCGCTATTGCTTTTCTGTACGCTTCCCCTCTCAAGTGATTGACGGCAAATAAGTCCCTTTCGACCTTTGTTTTCATCCTCTCCCATCCTTTGCCCTAATCGCCTGGATTCAAGTTGCGCAAAGATCTATCTTCTCCATTCACTGTAAGTCTTTCTCTTAATTTACTTCACTTTTCTCATCTTAGTATACTAGCGTATCTTAACCACGCCATACTCGGATCTCATCACTGCTAGTTCTCATCCTTCTTTGTTTATTTTCTTGTTTCTACGCTAAAGTTTTTCCTCGAACGTCATTGTTTGCAAGTTGCAACCATCGTCACCGAGGATAGGAATAGGATGGGTCAAGTGATTTCATGATGGTAGTCTTAAATCATCTACACAATCATAGGATGGGTCTTACATCAAAATCTTATTATTAGATGCATTCCGCCCTCTGTGTGCTTAATTATCAAATTTTTTAGTTTGCCCCATGTGGCGAAAAGTCTTATGATGCCACCATTATGATATCACCCCTTTGTCTTTCTTGTGTGCTTAGTACCACGTGATTATTGTATCATATATTATTGAAATCTTTTAATTAAAGGAAAAGCTAATGAACTTTCCTTGATGTGTATTCAGTTTGGGAGCATCAAGCTAGTATTGCTTTTGGAAAGTTATAAGCATGTTTGGTTCAACAAACCGTAAGTGTTCCCTTCTAATTTATTATACTGCCTGTTATTTTACTTCTCTGCTCCTCATTTGGCTAAGTGCATAGACTTTTGCTTCCCTAATTGCCTATACAGGTCAAACATTCCTATAGGGCACACACAAGGATTCAACATAAAAATTTTTGGTCATTTTCAAATTTTCTTCATAGCAATTATTATCTCTATATTGTCTAGATATTTCTTGATTGCTTTTCTCTTGCTGCCCTCAGCACTGAAATCCATCAATTTTATTGCATCCATATTCTACCCTATTTTTCTACATTCTCTTGTCTCATTCTTGAAGTATTGAGGTCTTCATTGGTTCCATTTGACATTATGCTTGTGGTTATATGGCCCCCCCTCTCTGTCTCTCTCTTGAATCCGTTAATGCTTTTGACTACCAAAACTGAATAAATTCTTTTCGGTGTTATAATTGGTAGAATCAGACTATTGTTTTTCATTTAAACATTTTCTATGATAAATGGGATATGAATTGTATAAAGTGATCATTTATTGGACTGCGATAGTTCCATCATTTGGTATTCTTTATTTTTATGATGCAAGTATGCATAGAGCATGTTGCTTCTTTGCTTACCGGCTGTTTCTGCAAGCATTAATAAGTGGAAATTCATTTAACAGCTTTTGGGCAGTCATCTACGAGCCCGTTTGGCTCCCAGTCAGGTTTTGGGCAGACTAACAATTCAAGTAGCAATCCTTTTGCCCCAAAGCCATTTGGTAGTACAACTCCTTTTGGTTCACAAACAGGTAGTTCCATATTTGGAGGTACTTCAACTGGTGTATTTGGTGCAGCTCAATCTTCTTCTCCCTTCTCTTCCACCACCACCTTTGGCGCTTCGTCTTCACCAGCATTTGGTAGTTCAGTGCCTGCTTTTGGGTCATCATCAACTCCAGCTTTTGGTAGTTCATCATCATCATTTGGTGGTAAGCATGTCTATGAAATCCATTTGTTATTTTTCCATTTATTAGTTGTCTGTCTCTAGTATTGATCAGATTGTCTTCATTGAATCCTTCAGAAACCAGTATATCGGCAGTGATGTGTAATGGGTGAGTAACACTATATTTGACTGGTGGTACTGTGACTTGATGAATTGGCTTGGCTATGAATGCAAATGCATAGATGAACACAAAATATACCCTCACACATATATTTATAAAATGCATGACTTTGTGAAGGGACTCTTGAAGAAGTTGGGTTATGGTCTGTGTTATAATGCAGAAAAAGTACTGTGCCAATTTTTTTTTTGGACTGGCTCCCTCTGGCGTAAGTTGTCTTTCTGCCAGTACTTAGATCTTATTGGAAGCACAGGGTGATGCAAAATGCTATTTGATGAATTTCAGCTGCATATACTCTCTATTCATCCCACTCATTTTATGGCTCTCTTTAAGACTTGAAGAGTACATAACTTGACAACTAAAATATAGATGTTCCCATTTCTTTTTATCATGCCATAGTATCTTTACATCTTATAATAGCAGTCATTAGCTTGGTTGTCAAACTCGCAAGTTGACTTGTAAACTTGGGCAAATTTAAGAGTTTAGGTAAGGAAAATGTGCCAATTCGCACTTAAACTTGTTTTGTGGTATACTCGGGTAAACTCGCAAGTTTATGAAACACAAGAAATGTTGGTTTTTGAATCTCAGATCAGTAACCCCACTTTTCTTTCATTACTCTGCCACAGCCTAGCCCATAAATGAAGAAAGATGCAACCCAAAATGCTGTGTTTTTCTCTGCAACCAGTATTTTGTAATGCCTCTGAATTCCTCATCAACTCTCATGCTGCACCTCTGCAGCAATTCCTTCAACCATCTTTTTTCAACCTAGCCTCTCTTTTGAAAATTTTGTGAATTTTCACTTTTAAATTTTAATGTTATGGTTATGTTATATATGGATTTTATTTTTATTATTCAATAAAGACTCTTGTTATATATTACCTGACACTAGGATATTGATTTATGTATAATTGGGTAATGCCTCCTCCCACGAGTTTACCTAAACTCTCTAGTTTTACAACCATGGTCATGAGTATACTTTGGCTTGTTTTCCTACTAGCATTTTCAATTTATCTAACTATTTTATAGTATCTGCAAAAATTTTATTTTGAATTAACTGTAAATATTATTGTATTATTAGAAAAATTCAGACTTGTCAGTAATAATGCATGTACTCATATTTTTCTAATTCATGCTGATGGTTCTCTTGTTCTCTAGGATCATCCATTTTTGGCCAGAAGCCAGCTTTTGGAGGCTTTGGGTCTACTCCTGCACAAACAAGTCCTTTTGGAAGTGCTGGACAACCATCACAACCAGCATTTGGGAGCAGCATATTTGGTTCCTCAACACCTTTTGGTGCATCAACTCAGCCAACATTTGGTTCAGCAAGCAACCCTGCATTTGGTTCAGCAAGCACCCCTGCATTCGGTTCTACGAGTACCCCTGCATTTGGTTCTACGAGTACCCCTGCATTTGGTGCAACTAGCACCCCTGCATTTGGTTCAACCTCAAGTCCAACTTTTGTTAGCGCAGGGAATGCATTTGGTGTGTCAAGTGCTCCTGTGTTCGGAGCTGGGGGAGCATTCGGGGCCTCAAGTACCTCTATTTTTGGTTCATCGAGTACCTCTGCATTCGGCACTTCGAGCACTCCAGCATTTGGGGTGTCTAGCGCTCCTGCTTTTGGTGCTTCTAGTGCTCCATCCTTTAGTTTTGGCTCCACCCAAACTTTTGGTCAGTCTACTTCAGCATTTGGTAGCAGCCCATTTGGAAGTACCTCTTCACCTTTTGGAGGACAGAGTTCTCCATTTGGTGGTGAGTTAGAAAACCATTGGAATTATGAATAGTGAAGACTTTGTGATATCTATTTACAAGTTACAAGGAACTTCATTTTAATACTTTTTTGTATCTTGTGCCATTGTAACTGAAAGTCATCTTTGTATATTTTTTCATGCAGGACCTCAGACCACAGCATCAACTTTTGGAAGTACTGGTATTGCGCAGTCAGGTTTTGGTGGTCAACGGGGTGGAAGTAGAGTTGCTAGTTACACACCAACAACTGAAGCAGATGTTGGTACCTCTGGACAGACTGCAAAATTGGAGTCCATATCAGCCATGCCTATTTACAAAGATAAAAGCCACGAGGAGCTAAGATGGGAGGACTATCAAATGGGAGATAAAGGTGGTTTCTTTTTTTATTAGTATTTTTATAATTCCTCTGGTTTTCTTTGCAGCAATGATGACGTTGACTTATTCTATTATATTTGATTTAAATTTAGGTGGACCACTTCCTTCTGCTCAGTCTACTGGTTTGGTTGGCTTTAGTTCATCTACCACCCAGGCGAACACCTTTGCCACTTCTCCGGCATTTGGCCAATCATCTCCCAATCCTTTCTCTACTCCAACGCCTTCTAATCCATTTGCACCAAAAAGTTCAACCTTTACTACTGGCTTTGGAACTTCTACGTCCCCTGCCTTCAGTTCATCAGCTTTTGGTGCCTCGACATCAGCAACAGCACCTTCTATTTTTGGCTCTTCAACATCTACATTTGGAGCTAACTCTCCATCACCCCTGTTTAATTCTGCTGCTGCTCAGGGTACATCTTTGCCATTCAGTTCAAGCATAAATTTTGGCAACACTCAGTCATCCAATCTGTTCAGTTCTGCGGCCCCTACAATTGCACAACCAGTTTCTGCTTTTGGGCAGACTCCCTCCCCTTTTGGACAGAATACCTCTGCCTTTAATCAATCAAGCCTGTTTAGTTCGCCTTCCTCTGGGCTTGGTGGAAGCATTTTCTCAAGCAGTGCATCACTCACTTCGAGCAATCTGGCAGGTTTTGGTCAAACGGCGGTAAGCAGTTTCTTATTTAATAAATATTTTTCACTTTGTATCTTTGTATTTTATATTTAAGAATGCAACACAAGTTTGATTCAAACTCAAATGTTTATGAATCAAGATTAAATGAAGTTGAGTTTTAGCTTCATTGTGCTCAACTTGACAAGTTTATTGAGCTTTATGCAAAACCTATTATTTAGACTATATAAATATTGCATTTGAATAACTATAGTACATTAGTATTATATGAAATATAATTATATTATTCAATTATCAAATAAGCTATTTGCAAGCTAATCTAACCAAATATTGTCTGTTCATACTTTATACGAAGCTAAATTACATAGACAAGTCCTATTCAAAACCAGAGCATGGTCATCTTAATTCGTCTAGGCCTGTAGCTCCGGTGTATAGAACAGTAAATATCTTGTGTAGATGTAGGAAAGGGTAAATTAATGGTGTAGATGATGTGAACATGCAGAGCAGGGAAAAGAAATTTGTTAGTAATCAATTTACTTAATTGTGAACATTTGGATGAAAGTTATAAGCTCTATATGTAATTTTATTCAGAGATCTTTTTGTGTCATGACGCACTTCTAATTTTAAAAGCTTGAATTTGTTACATATTGATTGTTTATGTGAACGACAGCATGAGAAAATTCATGTTCATGTCTACTACATTTTGACCTTGTAATAGTTTTGATCTGACTGTATTGTTGCAGCCATCCCTTTCAACACCTTTCCAAACAACACAAGGTGGTCAGACGAGTGGTACTTTTTCCTTCAGTAATTTTGGTCAGACACAACCTGGTCTGTTCAATCTATGCTCCATGTTTATACTATTTGTTTTGGTTTATGCAATGATTGAAGTAATAATTTTTTGACGCTGACTATTACTCTGCTGCCTTAATAGTTGGTGCAAGTAGCTACAGTGGCACCCCAGGCATATTTGGTCAGAGTAACTTCGGACTACCGTAAGTTACAATTATTTTAGTACGACAAAGCTATACACCAGATTTAGATTGTTCATTTTGTTCCTACTTTATACTGTCTGCTTGTTTTGGGGGTTGCCATGGAGTGGATATTTTAGGGAGTTAGCTACATGTTTGTATGAAATCTAAAATTTCTGCAGGTGTTTGATATATATGAACTTTAGGTTAGTCACTTTGTTGGTTTATTTTTGTTACTAAACGAATAAAAAATGGCAGAGTCATCTGAGATTTTGAGCGACTTCTTCCTGAATAAATCATACAAGGGTTTTATGCTACATGGATCATTGAAAGGGGTTAAAGTAAACTTTGTATAATGGGGTTGATTAAGTAATTGTTTATGGTTGAGTATTTAATAATTTTAAACAATCAGAGCTGTGCTGAGAACCAAAGGGGTGGCAATCATCATGATAAATTTTACATGGATGGGATATGCCTAAACTGATTAGCATTGGCATATAAAATTTGATAGCAAAGTCAAACTAGGCCTTCACACGACTTGAGAGAAAAATGTAACATACTTCCTTTGATAATAGCATTAATTATCAAGTCTTAAATAGTCTAATGCAAATACCTATTTTGCAACCAAATTATGTTACATTATTTGGTGTTCCAAATAATTTGCAATTTTTTTTCCCTTTTGTTTTGCCACTGTTACTCTTGCAATGTTATAAAACTCGGCCCTGGCTCCCGACGTTGACCCGAAGAAATGGTCATGGATCAATTGGTTCATTGCCGGACAAACCGGAGAATGTCATAATTAAACAAACACACACACACACACATATTTGTTTCAACTCATGACTTCCAATTGAAGTAGTCCTTAGGATCATCTTCACCTACTAATTTTGCAAGATACACTTAAAAAAAATGAGTTAAGATGACTGCACAATTTAGCTCAAGCCAGCTTCTAAGACATAAACATAATCTCATTCATGTTGATGAGTTTCAATCCACATCATGAACTCCTCCAAGTTCCGAAGACACAAGTGAGACTGTCACTTCTTGGTGTTGCCCAGTGGCCAGTTGAGTGAGTGGGCTTGTACTAGTTGTTCTATTCTTACTTTAACCTAGTTTTAATTATAAACAGACACATAAGGAACCTTGCTATTTAAGTTAGTAATCCCATTCTCATACCTCTTTCACTAACTATTATATTCTACATTATATCAAAGCATGGTGAGAGAGAATTCTAGGTTTAGTGATGGTCTAGTTCTTGTGGCTGGAGCTTTGACCACTTCTTTGATGGAGCCCTGCCCCCCCTTCTCCAGCCTCTTCTTTGAACCCTTCTCTTGCACTTTTCTGGTCGCTAGAGAAATTTCCGGCTAGAACTTTTCAGATCGGCCTTAGAAACATCTGTCTGGCTCATCCCTGGGATGACTGCCCAAAGGCTGAAAACTGTATCATGCATTGTGTTGTCAGAAATTGCACCTGCACACCCAGAATGTGCCGACAAGACATTCTGGACTCATTCCCAGCCTCTTCATGTCTTGAGTCATGACCGAGTGTTGTGTTTTAGCTTTGCCTACCCAAGCGGCAAGAGTTTGGTTTGTGCTTCGGAGGTGGCTTATTGTGGTTATTTTCTTGTTTTGGTGATTATGTTCAATTGATGAATAAAGTGCTGAGATGGCTGCTGGTATTGATGTGTGATGTGGTTTTGAGATTGGTGTTTGATATTATGGGTAATTGTTTTAGTGTTGGTTTGTTCGTTTTCTTGTTAAGAAAGTTGTAGTTAAAACTCTCGAGGATTTGTAAGGTGTAGAGACTTTGAGAGTTGCGTATTGAAGACTTTGACACTAGTAAGAGATTGTGTAGTTGAGTGCTAGGGCCCAGGGGAGCAACCCAAGTAGTGTAGACCTGTTGGGAGAAAATCTAGGGAACTACTTGTGTGTGACGATGTGGCCAAGGAGAGCAGTTGGGAGAATGTCGAGGGGCTACTCGTAGGAAGTGAGTCAAAGAATTCTGAGAGTTGTTTGTTTGCTGAGGTTAGAGACTAGTTGCTTAAGTTCTTCGATGATTAAGTTATTTGATTTGATCTAGTCAATTTTTTGTTGTCAATTGGGTTTTATTTGTAACAAGTTGCAAGCTTTGCCTTTCAAATCATCATTTTTTTTAAATTGAGATCCTGATGGTTTTTAAAATACTAGAACTGGGTCTTGGTTTTATTGGGCCCACCACCAAACCAGTGTTTTAGAGCAACCTGGAGGTCCTGGACCATTAGCTGGGCCGTTTCAGGTTTTAAAGCACTGCTCTATTGTTTATGATGCTGTGCCTGTGCCTGTCTCTTGGTAGCTGACCTCTCTGTAATGCACATATATACTGTATCTTGTTTATCTCCTTTTCCTTTTGGAAAATTTACATTTATAATTAGCTCAAGGAGAAAAAAAAAGGATCTTGCGGTGGTCATTGTTTTTTTTTTTTTCTATTAGAAGTTTTTAACTTGCATGCTTTTTGTTTGACAGGTCTGCTTCCCAGAGCCCTGCAGTTGTACAAGCAGCGCCCATTACAAATCCATTTGGAACACTTCCGGCTTTGCCTCAGATGTCAATTGGTCGAGCTGGAAGTGCTTCAATTCAATATGGAATTTCTAGCATGCCTGTAAATGATCTTTCTTAAATTTTCCTTTTAACTTTTTATGCTGATCTGATACTTTAACTTGAGCAAAATTACTTCCTTTTATTTGCCATCTAAACTATGATCAACCCTTGCATGCAGCTTTACTTATGATAACAATATATTTTCAGGTCATGGACAAACCTGCTCCTGTTAGAATATCATCATTATTGACTTCTCGACACCTCTCACAGAGACGAATCAGGTTTCCTGTCAGGAAATATCATCCTAAAAATGATGGACCAAAGGTGAGTATACAATCAATCTGGTTTCTTATAATGAGTTCCCTAATAGAGCTAAATATGGTGTTCATGTGAATGTGCTTCACCATTCTCATGCAGGTTCCATTTTTTAATGATGATGAGGATACACCAACCACGCCAAAGGCTGATGCTCTTTACATTCCCAGGGAAAATCCAAGGGCACTGGTCATTTGTCCCATGGAGCAGTGGCCTGCCAGAACTTGTTCTGAGAAAGCATCATCTTTCAAGGATAGACACACTCCAGTGAATGAGAATGGTACTGTCAATTGTTTGCATTTAATATTCTGTCATAATTGAGATGTACGAGAAAAGGATACTGTTAAATACATTGGGAATGGGAAGAGTTCTATACAAAGATTAACCTCATATTGTTTCAGTGAATTTGTCTGCTAAGATGGAACAAATATATTTTACCGTCTAGGATTATTGGGCACAGCCTTTTAATGGTTTTAAATAAAGTTTGAGGATTAACATTGAACAACATATTTTACGAACAAACAAAAAACTACATTATAATTGTTGGTGGTCCTTTTGTATTTCCATATGCTGTTTCTTTTAATTTCCCGTACCTTGAGAGAGAGAGAGAGCAAGCAGATTCTGGCTTATTTGTTCATGGCTTGCTTTTTGGAACATAATGTTCAGGAATTATATCTAAAGAAGCATTTACTACACCTGCTGATGGGACCAGCACAGAGGATAAAGAAAGTATGTTCTCCTTATGAATTTTAAGTATTTAATCGTAAAGGGACATTCTAGTATATTGATCTTCTATTTTAAAAAAAAAGTTTGATTCTCTTGGTGTGTTGACAATTCTGACTCCTGTGGATTGTAATGCACATCATACATTTTAAAATGAAGGGTTATATTTATAGACATTGAGGGGGGGGGGGGGGGGGGGGGGGGGGGGGGGGGGGGGGGGGGGGGGGGGGCG
>JASKGM010000001.1:11474827-11512643 GCA_034509205.1 Ceratonia siliqua | reverse complement strand
GTGCCCCCCCCCCCCCCCCCCCCCCCCTTTTCCTTTTTTATGTCCCCTCCCTTGTGCTGTCATTGCTCTAATTTCTGAATATGATTCTTGAAACTGCAGCTGGAAATGGTCTTGTCAAGGAGCAAGTTCAGCCTTTTAGATCAGAGCAGACATCCAATGGGATTAATGAAGACCACTCTCTTCAGAAAGGGGATATGTATATGACACTTAGCGGGCACAGAGCTGGTGAGGCTGCCATTGTGTATGAACATGGAGCTGACATTGAGGCACTAATGCCAAAGCTTCGACGTTCAGATTATTACACACTGCCTCGAATCCAGGAATTAGCAGCCAAGGAAAGAGCTGAACCAGGATTCTGCAGTCGTGTCAAGGACTTCATAGTTGGAAGGCATGGTTATGGCTGCATCAAGTTCTTAGGTGAGACAGATGTACGGCGGCTTGATCTTGATTCTCTTGTTCAGTTTAACAATCGTGAGGTGATTGTCTACATGGACGACACTAGGAAACCTCCTGTTGGACAAGGGCTGAATAAGCCTGCTGAGGTAACACTACTCAACATAAAATGCTTTGACAAAAACACTGGACATCAGTATACAGAGGGGACAAAGATCGAGAAATACAAGGCGATGCTCGAGAGAAAGGCGGAGGACCAAGGTGCTGAGTTTGTATCATATGATCCTACCAAAGGAGAGTGGAAGATCCGTGTCAACCACTTCAGTGGCTACAAGCTGGTAGATGAAGATGACAGTTGGGATAATTGTTGATCAAATACATATCTTCAGCATCAGAGTCGGGCTTTAAAGTGCAATTTATTTTCTTTTGTAAATCTTACTGTATCGTGTCGTTACAGTTTTAGCCGCAAGATTGATTTGTGTTTTTGTCTCGTGTTGAGGACGATAAAATGTGGTATTCGTATTTTATAGTGTTTTTCTTTTTAAGAAAATAATTAAATTCTGGATTGCATTTTGATTGCCATATGAAAATAGTTATTTTTCTTTGGTACCCTATCCTTCTGTAATACAATACTGATTAACGGAAACAAGAGTCCGAACTGGAAAATAATCAGATTTACGAATTAAAAACATTTATACAAATACATATTCATAATTCTAATAGAAAATTAGGGGGCAGATTGTCTTCTGCATTTTTGTTCCAGGTGTTCTTCTCTATTCTGCATTGGGTGAATTATTGAAAAGAATTTTGGTAGAATTTCCTCAAAGTCATATGGTGAGTTCATAAATCACTGTTTTAGAATATTTTCCAAAAGATTCGTCAAAACTTTTTTATTCTCGTTGTACAGAAACATTTCTTCCATTCTTTATAATTATTTTAAATAATCAATTTTTAAAGAATGCTTTGACGTATAGCAATAGGTAGACTAGAATGTTTGCGAAACTCGTATATTCTATAATTCGACAACCAATCTAAAATGTAATTAAAAATATAATATTTGGGTTTAGCTTGGATAACATATAGGAAATAAGTTTACAAATAACTACTAGAGATTGATAATAAAAAAATAGAAATGGATATATAAAAAAAATTCCATTAACAAAACACTATTGTCCATATAATACAGTAGTTTAATAATATCTATTATAATATTTAACATGCAAGTTAAAGTTCATGAAAGATAGTGGTCCTCTTACCAATGAGTATTAGACTGATTTTTAAAGTTAAAGGTAGTTCAAAATCAAATGAATCAAAAGAAAGATAGTCGTCCTCTAATACTAAAAGTTTAGGCACAATATTGCAAATTTGCAACTCACAGTGATTATGATAATATTTTGTAAATTTAGAATTTTAAATTTAACAGTGGACTGTGAGAGAAATTCATCTTATATAATAAAATATTCAGAGGATAAAGAGAAAAATGCAACATATTTAAACATTTATGTCTTCAAATTTTTTGGGTAAACAATTAACATTTTTTTTCTATATATCATTATATAACTTGAGTTACAGTTATTTCAAATCTAGTGATAGTTGGGCTTGCGGTTTGCTGGTTAGAGTGTTCAGTGTTGTACTCTAATCAGGAAGTCAAATAGTTCAAACCCGGCAGTCAACGGAGGGGAGAAGTTATTTAAGTCTGGTTAGGCTATTTTACATTTTTATTTTGGTAATGAATGTTGTCTTTGCGCACATCAATTAAAATATGCACCAGGCCAAACCTAAGATTTTGAAATTAAAAAAATTTTGAAATTAAAAAAAATATATTATTTGAAGATTATAAAACATGTCTTAAATCCACTTTACAAAAACAAAAATTCACTTGAAATTTCATATTTTAAAATAGCAACACTTCATTTTTAAATGAAGCTTTTGTTTATACTACAAGTACTTTTGTATCTTTTATTTTAAAAAAAAAAACCTTCCAAATGAGCACTTGACGGTCACAAGGTCCCAACGTTCAGAGGCAAAAGATCCATGATAATTATAGAATAATGCTACCAGTACATTATTTTTTATGCATCCCTCTTACATGTTTTTATATATATATTATTTTATTATTATTTATTATCTATCATCTATCATAAATTATTATTATAATAAATTACATAATATATCAATAATTAAAAAAATATGTGAAAAAAATATACAAATAACATTATTCATATACATACACTTTTTACACCCTTCACATTTATTATTCTATTATTATTTATCACTTATTATCATTATTATTTTATAATATATTAATAATTAAAAAATAAAGTATAAAAATAATATACAAAAAATAATATATAAATATCATTATTCAAGAGTATCTGATAATGTGAAGATCAACCATGTCTAACTTGAGAAAGAAATTCCTCAATTCTTCTAGTGTTATTTTAGGGAGTTTTCAATATCTATCACGAACCGATATTTCACATCCCTATTTATTACCCTCTGAAGAGCTTCATTTATGTATTCAATAGGAATCACTTCTACATTTGGGTAAATTCTGTTTGCAGCACAGAAATCAATCATCTCCTGCGTCTCTTTTGTACCGCCTGTAACACTTCCGGAAATGGTTCTCATCCCTGTCAAAAAGTTTATGCATTTACTGTTCCACTGCTTCAAACTACAAAGCCAAACTAAAACTGTTGATTGCAACAAACTTTCTAATCTTCAAAAGCCAACATACCCAGAATAAGATTTGCAGGGCTGAATTTGACTTCGCTTGGGAAACCAACAAGGACTAGGACACCGGATGTCTTCAAAAGAGACATGTAAGGATCAAACGGGTGATCACCAGATGCTGTGTCAATTACGAAGTCAAATGATTTAGCCAATGCCTGAATAGGTATCACCATCAAGTTTGAGAAACAAGAAGCACAAAGTTATTGATCTCACTGATGCCTTAAAGGTCTAAGGAAAATGTTATTTGGTAGATTCTTTATAATAACCTTACCGTCATCTGCTGTTGGTCAGATGAAACAACAAATTTGTCTGCACCAAGCAGACTCAGGGCCTCCTCTTTCTTGGATATGCTTGAGCTGAAAATGGTTACATTCAACCCAAAAGCTTTCCCAAATTTCACTGCCATATGACCAAGGCCACCAAGGCCAATCACTCCTAGAGACTTACCAGGTTGATTCATTTTGTGGCGCATCATGGGAGTATAAACGGTAATTCCAGCACAAAGCAAAGGAGCTGCTGAAGCCAACGGATAATTTTTGGGTATCATGAAGCAGTATCTGTAGATTAGAGACCAAATATAATATGAACTGGTGCAATAACCTCCCTCAAGCAGGGAAGTTAGTTTACATGAATTCAAACAAGTACTTTAAAAGCCAAGCAACAGCCTCAAATATCTATAAAGCCTATAAATTCAAGAAAGATGATACTAAATTCATAATAGTTGATACATATTTAGCAGCTGATAAGTTCACCTTTCATGGACCACTATGTAACTGGAGTATCCTCCTTTTGTGATTGTGCCATCAACATCAACACCATTAAAGGTATAAACCGATCCCTTAATACAATGAACTTCTAATCCATCATTACAATATTGGCAATCCCTGCATGAATTAACATAAGTTCCTACTCCAACATGGTCGCCAACATTGAAACGGTGGACGTGAGAACCAACCTTTTCCACAGTCCCAGCAATCTCATGTCTGATATGGAAATAACCACATATATATTAGTTTGAGTAAATAGGATAATCACCCATATTGCAAAATCAGCCCACATACCCAGGCACTAACGGATACTTCGAGTCACCATACTTATTCCTCGTCCAAATTACATCAGCATAGCAAACTCCACAATGTGTAATTTTTATAAACACATCATCATTCCCAAGAGCCCTGAGCAATCAACAGTGTAAACACTTGATGCCAAGTCCAGTGTGATAAATAGCGGCAGAGAAAACAACACAGCTGGTATTATTTCTAAGCCAAATAAAACTCATCCACACAACAAAGGAAAAAAAAATCAGCAACCTAACCTTTATCTCAGGAGAATACAAATAGGTTAATCACATAACAAAAAAATAAGGGTAAATTATAGTTTACCCCCTATGATTTAGCCTGAAATCAGTTTGTCCCTTTGTGGTTTAAAATATGTCATTCAGTTCCTATGTGGTTTATTGTATTATCACTTAACTACCATGTGATGTTTTTCGTACCAATTTTAATAAAAGTAACCACATAAATGTTTAAACAATGACCAGTTTCATTGTTGAAAGTCTATTTACTTATACCTTGAACAATTTTATAATATTTTGATGTCATTGTTAGGATTGAGTTAACTTATGAAAATTAAATCTATTAGCTCAATCCTAGCAATAGTTTCAGTACAGTATGAAATTGTTCAAGACATAAGTAAAACAAACATTTAACAATAAAAATGTTCACCATTTTAATATTCAAAAGATTATTTTTGTTAAAATTTGGATTAAAAAACCATAGGAAACTTAAGTGATAATGGAAGAACCCACAAGGTAGTTGAATAACATTAAATGACATGGGGGCAAACTGATTTTGGGCTAGACCACAATGGAGCAAATTGTAATTCACCCTAAAAATAAATTGATAATGGTTAGAAATTCACCTGGAATTATAATGAAAACTTTTGGAATTTGCAAAATAATAGGTCAACTTTTAGAGGAATGTTACTTTCATTAAATAAAGTGGAAAAAGATGTACATGCCTGCGACTGAATTTGTAAGGTGATAGAACTCCAGATGCATCTCTCGCTGCCCATCCTAGGCAATCTTCTTTGGCATCTTTGGAACTCATTATTTTCTGCTCCATCATCATGCAATCAGATATCAGTTCCCTTTACAAGAAACTAAAAAGGGAAGTTATCTGTGTAGTTTTACGTCACTATCCTCTAATAAATCAGAGAAGTTGGAATAAAAAATGGCATTCTTGACATGGAGATAACTTGGCATTACACAGCGAAAATATATTCGAGAGGGAAAAAAAAGCCACCTTTCTTGCGGCAAAGAATGAAGATAACACGAAAAGAACTCTACTTACGAGTTGAAGAAATCAGTGTGCACTTTACAGTAGTTATGGACTGTAATTCTTTTGCGATAAGAATAAACGAAATCATACCCTAGAGGTTGTGGGAGGAGTCATGACCCAAAATCATAGATATCGTAGCAGTTAAAATGCATCAAAGGAAGTCCAAAGTAACTGTAATTACGGTAATTAATAGCAAAATATTTGATTGAAGCGCACAATTGAGAGATCGAATAAAAAACGCAGTCTCGAACATATCAAAGCTATTGATGAAAGATCATCTCAGGCTTGCAAACTACGCAGAGAAGATCAATTATTTACCTAATTCACCAGATCGACCCCCGCGACAACACCTCCACACCTCTCCTAACCGTATCTTTAATCCTTGGAGAAGTTAAATTAAATTAACCCAAGAAAACACAGTCCACGAAGAACTAGGGTCGAGGGAATGAATACGTGGCAAAATTGGTCCAATCCCATCCATATTAGAGTTGCACTATTAAAATATTAGCTCAAAACAGGTTTATTGAAAGCTCTAATCTAAAGTAATAACAATATTATTTAATAAAATAAGTTTATGAATGAGTTTTATGTAATTAATATCAATAAAAAATAAATTTAAAATATTAAATAAAATAGAGAGTTAAATAATAATATTGTTATATTTAAAATTTTAAAATGAAAAAATAATGTGAAAAAATATTATTTCTAAATAATTGAATTATTATTTCAGTTTTTTAACGTTTGATTTCTTCATCATAATAAAGATACAATAATAAATGACTTTTCTTTTCCTTAGAAACATGAATATTAAATTACAACAAGTGTTAAAGGCACTTGTTCAATAAATAGAGTAAATAAATTTTGTGTGTCTAGTATCTTAATTTATAATAATGATATTTATATATAATTTTTTTTATTCTATCTTTTCACTTCTTCTCATATATATTATTTTATTATTATTTATCACTTATTATCATCATTATTTTATAATATATTAATAATTAAAAATAAAATGTAAGAATAATATAAAAAAATAATGTATAAATATTATTACTATTATATAAGATTTTTTTTAGTATCATTATAAAATATATCTCTGAAAATATTTTCTGAAATTATATCATAAAACACAGTGAGTGCATAGAAGTACCATATTAAAATTTTTGTCTCATGGTACAATTTACAAAAATTTACTCGTTTTTATTATATGGTATAATTTGACAAATGTTTATTTTATCTATATAAAGGAAAAGTTTACCATGGTCCAAATATATGAACACCTTATCTTATTAGTAGATTAATAAAGAATTTGACTTTTTTATTATTTTAAGTTAATTAATAAATTATTGATATAATAATGGTAAACTTAAAACACCATAAAATTCATCATAGTAGCATTCCATGAAGGATGACGCTGGAATTTGCGTTATTCAAAATATCCTCTCTCATACATTAACCTTGTCAACAATAAATATAATTTCAAAAACAGATTCGCATGAAAAAGCAGTTGATCTCAAGATTACGATATTCCATGAAATTTGTATATTTTTAACTTGATCATTTAACACTAGTTGGTAAGCGTGCGTAAATTATCTTGCATTTTAACCATGTGTAAGAACTGTTGCTTTAACAACCTGATATCATCACTCTGTATCTACAAATACAAACTCAGTTGTGGTTTACTAGTATTATATCGTCTTCAAGACTAAAATTTATAAATTCAAACTCATTCAGAACCAAATAAATTAAAAAAAAAAAACATGTGGTGGACATTACAGGAGAAGTTATGAATGTCATTTTTTTAATTAATTAATATAATCAGCTGTTGTTTATCATCTTATCAAAATCTTTAATGTATGGTATTACATGATATTGAGTTTCAGACTCCCAACAACAAAACAATAGAATAGAAAGTGGATACAAATTTTACCTCAAACACGAGCATTTGCCTTATCACCGTGTTATGAATACATATACTTCAATGATGATGATTATATATTTTAACCTTTCCAGTAAAATGAAAATGCTAGATATCTATGATCAATTTCATAGCTGCCAAAATTTCTCTATCAAAAAATGATATCTATTACACATTAATTAACAACTAATCCTAGTCCCAGGACATTTTTTCCGGAGCCTCACCTTTACACCTTAACATTTGCTCGATCTCCGTGCCAGACACAATGACATGGTGTTTTCAGCTTCTAGCATGCATGGTTTGCACTGCAAAGCAAGCTTCTAGCTTGCATGGTTCGCACAACAACGTAAAATAATTATGCACGAAACTGACAATGTTCTAATAGACGCTCCACATTGTGATATAAGCCAGGCATAAAACAGTAACAATCCCCCAGTCATTTTTTTTTCAAGAATCCGTATGAACCTGAGATGTCTCTCCTTCCATCTGTGTCTTACTTCTAAATTCTCCGATAAAATAACACGTATGCAGCTGAAGATTTAATTTCTGCTTCGGTCACTGGGGTGACATGACTGTCATCGAAATGGTACCATCTATTTTCATCGATCAACTGCAAAAATATTGTTAGATCAATGCAGGTTTCAAATAAAAGCATCACATATAGCATAAAAATTCATAAATTAAAAAACCCTGGCCAAGCATGAAGAATCAAAGATCATTTTACATGTTATGTGCTT
The DNA here is from genome assembly GCA_034509205.1 of Ceratonia siliqua. Lineage (NCBI taxonomy): Eukaryota > Viridiplantae > Streptophyta > Magnoliopsida > Fabales > Fabaceae > Ceratonia > Ceratonia siliqua. The sequence continues at coordinate 11,504,523 of JASKGM010000001.1, read as the reverse complement.
TACCTTAGCATATGCAGTGTAGTGCCCACCACCTAGACCACCATAATGGTTGCTGATTGCGTAAAGGTCATACACGTAGGACTGCCCATCCTTGCTTTCCACATACTTAGTCAAATCAAGATTGTGAATGGGAAAATTCACAAAAGTGTCAAGTTTGTTTTTAAGGTATCTGCTGTATGAGAATCGTTTCAAGTGAAAAACAAGAATATCTGGCAATTTCCACAAGTCTAGCTTCTTGGTAGCTTGTCTGTGTTCCTTGCATCTAGGGCAGTACCTGATTAAATTTTTTGAAGATAAATCAATGTATTTCCAAAAAGCGCATATGTCATGGTTGCCTGGCCTGAAGTCCATTTAAAGGAAGGAAATTAAACCACTCTTACCACATGTCATCAGGGCCCAGAGGTTCTTCAGTTAAAAATGCCTCCAAGCATGAAAACAAAGAGACAGCTTCTTGCCGGGTTTTTTTCACGGTAAATTCTGTCTTGTGAACCTCGTGAAGATCCCTCAGATAGCTAGCATCATATAAGTCATGTTCTTTATCAGTCCAATCAAGAAAGACTCTTGTAAGTTGACCAGGTTTTATAAGAGAATCCTTCCCAAGGCGACTACAGCCCAAACCCCTTTCATTAGATAGAACAAGCTGGAAAGATGACTCCCCATTGGATGTCCCCTCTTGTTCTCCACTGTCAATTGTCTGGTTCCTTCGTCCACGTTGAGTATTGGAGATGTTCAACTGCTCATCACTGCCTACTGAGATGAAATCATTTTCCTTACCACCATGAGACTTAGTTGAAGAATAAGCTCTTCTTAAAGGTGACAGCATTCTATCAACAGATGTCTCAATGTTGGATCCATATAAGGGGTCTTCCGCCAAATAAGTAACCAACGGAGTTCCAAAGAGCTTCCTCTCACCCGTCATATTGTCCGGTGAACATCTGGATAATCAAAACATTAGATCAACCAAGAAAAGAGAAATTAAAGCATCATCTTGTTCTTTTATATGCAACAGGAAAAGTCAGTGAAATCCCTCCATGATCCATTGGGGAAACATGCTACGCCAAAAATTAATTTTGCCCCAATGCAAAATTGTGTTCACCATCCTATGTGATACCCTGAGTAGCAAATACCGTCAACCAGATTTTGTGGTGCTTAAAATACCTAATAATGGTGAAACTAAACAAAGCATTAAGAAAATCTAGAAAAATGATCTTATTATAGAACATATAAACACGCTGATACAAAAATGATTGAATAGCAGAGTTTATGCATCACAAGGAAAGAGAGAAGTGGCATTCAGCATTTCAACATTATCACTTCCAAGATGAATCATTCCCCTTCTATTCAGGAGGAGATCAATTGGAAGATGACAATTGTTATTTTTAACCTAAAAAAAATTCAGAAAAATCCCAGTACCAGACCAGTTTCTTAAAAAAAAAATAACAATAAAAGTTTTACTTTGTCTCTTAACCACATTTTATAACAACTGTAAAGGATTGTTTCATTCCAAAAGCTTACGCTATTAGGTGAGGACCCAAGATTGTTTTTATTAATATCTCTTACAACAACATAACCAACAATTGAATAACCACATTTTATCAAAACATAACCACTTGAAGGAACCAAGCAGAAACTTTCTGTTAGAATGAACCAAGATAGAAATCTCCCAAAAGCTTTTCGTGCAAGGTCACCAAAATTTCATCTTAGACAAAGAAAACTGTCATAGGCACCATGACTCAACAGAGCTTTGTCCCTTCCTGTTAAGAAGATAACCTGAGAGCATACACCAAAATATATAAGCTTACTTGTCCAGCCATCGATGGATTATTTCTAGTTTTGTTTTCTGTGCTTCTTTTTTTATTCGATAGGCCACAATATGTTCATCATCCTTTATTGAAGACAACAGTTCCAAAGGGTTCTCCAGATATCGATAAATCTTATGCTCATAAACCTGAGAGTTAGACATACACAACATCAACCACAAAAATGAAGGTCAAGAAGAAAAGGCAAAGTAACTTTTCAAGACGAACTTACCTCTGCAAGCAAAAGCACTTCATCTCTCTTCAAGCAACATGCACTGCCCAGTGCATGGCTCAGATCTCTACAGCAACCATGCTTTAGAACTGTCACAGTGTATGGCATGGGAAGACCATTTCCATCACCATAAAAGATAGTCACTGTCATTGTCCGAGTGACAGTGGAAGGCAATGGCAATGATAAGTACATGAAGGGATCAAAAGTGATTGAAATTTTGCCACATGCTGGACAAACCAGAGTTGACTTGTATTGACCCTGAGCATTTAATTGCAAAAAAATAAAAATCTTGTCCAATAGTCAAGGTACCCAGAAACTACTTCAAACTTTATCTTGTCAAATATTTACTGAATTAAGTAAAACAAGTATTAATAGAAATCAGAAAAGGCTTGTTGACTCAATCAAACTTGGTTAATAAAAAAGAGGGGGGGGGGGGGGGCTCAATGAAGCCCACATAAAAAAAATTATAACAAGGAAAAGGAAGCTTCTTTCCCTTTTTCTTTTGCCAGGGGAAGGGAGGTGTTGCTGCAACTAAGCTACATGGCATACCAACGGCAGATCAAATGGGAACCACTTAATAATATGAATCAGCATAACGTATATTTAAGTACTCACTTGGCATACATCGACAATCAATGAATCATTCCTAGCCATATGATTTTTCCAACACTCATATGCGACTTCATCATCTGGCCTATCATCTGAGTCCTTCATTTCAATGTAAGGCTTTTGTTTCACACGATTCAAATCTTCATGCAGCCCATCCAATAAAAAGGCAAGCAATTCCTAAACAAAATAGTCCGTTTTAGAGAAAATACAAAATCACAAGAAGAAATCGAATGACTTGTAGTATTTAGTGCAAAAGGACAATTATTGATATAACAATAGCAAGAACTTATACAATATAAGTCAGTTTGAAACTTTCTTTATCTACAAGAAAGGTCTAAAAATATGTATTTCTACAACAAACTAATTAACAAATCAAATATTTTTAAAAAATCTAGAAGTCTTCAAATTTCTTCAACTCCAATTTGATTTAATGCCAACTAGGTTCTCAAGGATAGGAATTTTTACATATTTAAAATCAAGTTATTTCTCACAGCAAACGTGAAAGATTAATAACTCAAGGAAACATAAGATTTATTGAGTTACTCTTAATTCTCCAGTCACTTGGCAGACTAGCTCGCATATAATGTAAGTCTACGGGATCAACCCACCCGACAACACCCAACTAAGATAACATCCACAATGGCACCTTCAGCTTTGGGTTGCAAATAGCAGCATTGCACGCCACTATACGGCATCATACATCCATAACCAATAATTCACTTTTTTTTTTCCAGAATGAGATAGTTAATGTTCTGTGACTATATTTCGCAGATGACTAATACATGCCTAGGTGAATACTTATATTACAATTGCAATTCTATTCCTACACGTGCATGTACAAATATGGAGAAATTTTGATATCTAAGTTTTACAGTCATAAGTCATAACATAATGCCAGCAGATGAAAGAAACACCAGATGAAAGAAAACAGCATCTTTAATAATGAAAATGTCATTCACCAGAATCATGGACTGAGACAATGTTATAAAAGGAACCCTATGCTTCATGATGAGATATCTACACTGAAATATAGGAACTTGACAAAATGAAGAGGCCACAGAATCTTCATTTTATTCTTTCAAGCTCTCATAATTAAATAAATGGACCCCAGATAAAAAATAATAATCTCATGCTCTTTTCTTATTTTTTTCACATAACAAAACTGTTAGGCAGCCACCAAAGGTTAGAAATCAGGGAGCAATAGTGGTGTCTGGTAATCTAGGGAGGCAATAAATGGTCTATGGATGGTGTTTAACATTCAAGAATGATTTCCAGAAGAATGCCTTGAGTGTTGCTAATGTGTTTTATATTAATTCATTGTTGCATGCAGAACAAAGTTTTCATAGTAACAACACTTGGATATAACAGAAACTAACTTGAGAATCATGCTGATTATAACCACTGAATTGTGGAGCAAATCGAGCCAATTTGCCCTTGAATACACGGGGTGCAACTGCAGTTCGCCCTGAGGACCACAGTTTCCTCAACAAGTCACCAAATGCAAGTGCAAGCTCACCCTGCACATCAGACACGTGTTAGAACTTAGAATTTAATGTAAAGTGCCACCAAAGCAAAGCCAACATAGCACTCTACATCTTACGAGTCCATAGATGATAAAATACTGGCCAGAAACAAAAACCAATGGAAACTATCACCTACTCGCATTCCTAAAGGATTGTCCATGTTGATCTCCTTGCTGTAATCTTGTAAGAAATATTTTACAAGAGGTGGTGTGTGCACTAGACATTGAATAGCACTATTCATAAAGCAAGTATTCCCCAGGTTCTGCAGTCCTGCCAAACCACTCGTTTCTCCTCTATTAACATCATACCCATCATCCATATCCATCAATGCTGAATTTAAAGAACTTCCCTTATTCAAATTAAAACTAGACCCAGTTGAATGACCATTTGACATGGTAGGCCCCCCTGCAATTGACACAGATGACCTTAGAGGTTCTAATGGTACCAAAGCTAACCCATTTCCCATTAAATCCATGCCGGAACGAGAAGAACGATCTCCATCAAGTGATACTTCCAGAAGAATCTGCGAGCATAAGATGAATCAGAAGCATGACAACTTCTATAGAAGATACAATACCAAACAAAAAGTTTGGATATCTTAATAATTAAACATAAATTCAGAAGAATACTGTAAAAATATAACACATCTCGAATTAAGGACATTCACACTACCACATGTTGGACGTAAACTTCCTATCTATGGAAAGCCATAATCAGATTGAAGCTTTGCAATCCATTTTGCAGTCAAATGAAGGTCAGACTAGAGCATAACGCAGATATAAAAATTCAACCATAACTTAAACCCTATAACCAGATCAATATGTACTTCAGTTTCCAACTTAAAAACAATTGTTTAGAAGAAAAATGCATCTCCAAGTTACTCACGTCTTGGTCCATTATCAAGTTTGCATCCTCCAATGTCTGGTCTGATACATTCAGTAGTGAATTTTTGTTCTTATTGAAGTAGTCCCAAATACATGCCTGTTATATTATTTGAAACCAACAAAAAAGAAAAAGGTGAAAAAGGGCAGTGTAAGATTTTGTACGTAATGAAGAAAGAAACACAACACCAAGTGAGGATGAAAAAAAACAAAAAGGAAAACACCTTTTCCTGTTCAACTCCTCTAAGTTTTACCACCATCTCATAAAGGTCACGTATGGTAGCCTGAAATATATCACAGGAATAGAAAACAAGAATCAAATGGTGGTTGCTCTCACTGTTTCAATAACTAAATCATTTCATGTTACAACCAAAACTGATGCTAAATCTAGATTAGATAGGAAAAAACTGCATTTTATCTTATGAGGATATTTCAAGATCCAACAATAGGTTCTCAGCCTTCAAACATAAGCTAAAAGGAAAGAATAGAACAACTTTATCTATTGAAGAACAATGAGTTGATCAAACATTGATTATGTTGCATCTCAATTAAGTTGATGTTGCTCTCTCTTTTTTTTAATTGGAATATCTGTTACTCAAGAAGAATGAAATACCAAATACCAATGTAAGCATATAAAGGGTTGTCAAAATAATATATGCTTTAATATTAGTCAATGATTCTTTACAATAATATATATAGGAGCACTAGTGTGAGATTTGTACAATTACACCATCAATAACTTTAGTTATCATGCTGATCTTTCACTACAAATTTAAGAATAACTGGACATCGATAAGGATTTAACCAATAAGTCAAAACTTTTATGCATGAAGAAGTATGACCAAAGCCCCAACTCACACACTCCAAATATAGCAGAGATATTGAATAGCTACTGTAATATTGCTTATACACACAGCCTGGGTCTCCAGAAATACAGTAGATACCAAACTCCGGAATGTAACAGTTCAGAAATAACAAAAGGGAACGTTGAACAGAAACGTTACCAGTAGACACAGCAGATGAAACTAATTGAAATGACAGAAAACACTAAGAACCAGTAAGTAGCAGTGGAAATCCGCAGCCAATGGTGAAGAAACCTTGTAGTGAGTTCCATTTGATGAGAACTTCCCTGCAAGAGCCACCTTGTAGTGAGTTCCATTTGATGAGAACTTCCATTGTACCATCCATTAATTTCCAAGTCTTCAATACTGCTTCCGAGATGACTACTAATTCTTTCTCTGAAGTCAAAAAGGATGGAATGTCAACTGAAGGTGGGCCTGCATGTAAAGCTTTCTTCAATTGGGATACATGAAATATTCGATGGGTTCTGACAGTTGTTGGTAATGCTAACTTGTATGCCACAGGGCCCACTTTGGCCTCAACAGTGTAAGGACCATAAAAACAAGGACTGAGTTTCTCATTCATCTTCCTGGCTAAGGTTCGGAGCTTATAAGGTCGTATCTTCACATGGGCCAAATCTCCCACTTTTAGAGTAATCTCTCTTCTTTTCTTATCAGCCTCCACCTTGATGTGAGTCTGAGCCTGCAGTAAATTCCCTTTTAGCTCCTCAATAATGTGGTTACGTTTCCTAATCTGAACATTCACTTCCTCTACATAGGAAGGTTCATCCGTCAACCTCCATAAGGGGGTAGGTCTTGGCCATAGAATGCTCTAAATGGAGTCATGCCAGCTGCCCGTTGGTAAGTAGTATTGTACCAATATTTAGCCCAATGTAACCAATGAACCTACTATTTGGGTTTATCACCCACAAAACACCGCAAGTAGGCCTCTAAGCATCCATTGACCACCTTTGTTTGTCCATCAATATAGGGGTGGTAAGCTGAGCTCATTCAAAGCTGGATACCCGAAGACTTCCATAATTCCTGCCAAAATTGATCGATAAATACCTTGTCACGATTTGAAACTATAAATTCCGAAATACCATGCAATTTCACCACTTCTTTTACAAATATGGAAGCCACTTCCTTGGCAGTAAATGGATGCGCCAACGGGATAAAATGACTATACTTGGTGAATTTGTCGATCACCACCAAAATCACATCCTTGCCTGCAAATTTAGGTAATCCACCTACAAAATCCATGCTAATATTTGCCCAAACCTGAGAGGGGATAGGTAAGGGTTGAAGTAACCTTGCTGGTGATAGAGCCTGATACTTATTGGTCTGACAACTATCGTAGCTAGAAACAAATTGCTGTATGTCTTTCTTCATTCCCTCCCCAGTAAAAAAGTCCTGACAACCATTTGTAGGTCATAAAGAAACCGAAGTGTCCTCCCATTGGGATGAGTGGAACTCTCTCAACAATTGCAAAATCCGCGGGGACCTTTTAGGTATGACCAACTTTCCCTTATATAGGAGAATTCTCCGTTGTAAGGAGTAGTCAGGGTGACTCTCGGTGTGAGCCACAAGTTGTTAAATGATGGTTACAAAGCCTTGGATCCCGCTGTATTTCATCTTCCAGTTCATCCCATCCATCAAACTGACTAAGGGTGATTTTGCACTACCCTTCTTTCTTGATAGGGCATCCGCCATTCTATTTTCCTTACCAGGTTTATACTTGTTAGAAGTCTCACATTACCTGGGTAGATTGGTTAAGTGAAGTATATAATCCCTTAAGCACCCTCCTTCCAATGAGCTAGCTTTTGGGGGTGAGTTCTACCCAAGGTGGTTTGTCAATAATACTGAATTGAAAACTTGTAACCCAACAATTTGGCAGCCCACCGCTGTTGTTCTATGCTCATGATTCGTTGCTTTAACAAAAACTTAACTCTTATGATTCATTTTGATTATGAATTGGTTGCCCAAGAGATATGGTCACCATTTCTGCACTACAAACACTATAGCCATTAATTCTCTCTCATACACTGAACTCCTTCTCCCTTTCTCTAAGAGCTTTTGACTCAGATATGCAATGGGCCAGCCTTCTTGCATAAGCACTGCCCCAATCTCAACTCCCGATGCATCAGTCTCAATCTCAAATTTCTTTGAAAAATTGGGCATAGCCAAAACTGGAGTAGTTATCATAGCATGCTTCAAAGCATCAAAAGCACATTGAGGTGCTTCACCCCAGACAAAGTTGTTCTTTAATAATTCTGAGAGAGGAGCTGCTATTCCTTCGTACCCCTACATGAACTTCATGAAATAGCTTGTAAGGCCCAGGAATCCTCGGAGACCCCTGACATACGTGGAAACAGGTTAATTAACCATAGCCTCTATCTTGAAGGGATTGGGTTGAGCCTTTTCAAAAATTATATGCCCTAAATATTCAAGTTGAGATTGCCCAAACAAGCACTTTTTTCGATTCAATAGTAACTCATTGTCCTTCAGGATCTGCAGGGTGTCCCTGAGATGTCGAATATGAGACTCCAAATCAACGTTATAAATGAGTATGTCATAGAAGAATAATAAAATGAACTTCCTCAAGCAAGGTCGAAAAATACAATTCATTAGGGCTTCAAAGGTAGAAGGTGCGTTGGTGAGGCTGAAGGGCATAAACAAGAAATCATAATGGCCTTCATGGGTTCTAAAGGCAATTTTAGGTTCAAATCTAGCTTGGAAAAGATTACAGCACCTCCTAACTCATTTGTCAATTCATCTATAATTGGGATCGGAGACATATCTGGCATTGTAATCTGATTAAGGGCTTGATAATCTACACAAAACCGTCAACTTCCATCTTTCTTCTTGACTAGTAAAACAGGACTGGAAATTGGGCTGGTACTGGGTCTGATAACCCCTGAGTCGAGCATTTCTTTTACTAATATCTCAATTTCGTTCTTCTGAAAGTGAGGATATCTACAAAGCCTGATATTTGGGGGTTGAGCCCCACTTTTCAACTGAATTTGAGGGTCATGTGCCCAATAGGGAGGTAACCCTGAAGGATCCTTAAATAAGGACCTATAATTAGATAATACGGCTTCAATCTCTCTAGAACAGTCATTCTCATTCTGGACCTCCATAGACCCAAACTCAATGAGATAACCTTCTCCTTCTCCTGAGTTAATTGCCTTTATCAAGGACTTGAGAGACACCAACTTTTCTGATAGTGAGAGGTCCCCTTGTAGACAAGCAATGGTTAAACCTATAGTGAATTCCATAGTCAAAAGTTCCCAATTAAGACGGATATACCCCAGTGATTTCAACCACATTATTCCCAGGATAACATCCGCTCCTTTTAATTCAAGGGGTAGAAGAGAATGAACAACCCGGATGCCCTGCATTTCCACATGTACTCCTCTATCTTCCACCTTCTGTTCATTCCCCACCAGCACACTAAAGCTACTCTCCCCTTTTACCCTCCCTAACAATTTCATGGTGTGACCTGCTACCATTCCTGTCAAAGAGTGCATTGATACCTCCCCTTCTGGGGTCATTTCCTCTTTTGTTTCAGCAATGATCTCAGTTATGTTATGTTCTCTTCTCCTTTCCTCACATTTTCTAGTTCATTCTCTGGAATTTCTTCTTCAGTGACCAAAAGGATTTGTAATTGTCTATTCTTGCATATATGACCAACTGAATAACATTCATCAAAGCGGAAACAAAGTTCCTGTCTTCTCCTATGTACTTTAGTCTTTGACATTCTCCAATAAGGACCTTCTCATCGTCCACCCGTATTTCTAGATTGCCCTGGTGTTTCGCCTGCACTAGTCGGCATTTTCTGGGTATAAAATGATCATCCACCCCCTTGAAACCCGCAATTGGTATCCCTTCTGTCATAAACAGGAGACGTCGCAGTGTGCGTCGTCCATGAGGGAATTGAGACTCAAGTAGGAACTGATAGTGTGGGTCTGGGCTTGGTTTGGGTCACTCTACCCCTCCTGGACTCCTTCCATTTATCCACAACCTAATTCCTCTCTTCTACCTTATGGGCCAAATTCATGAGTTGATGTAGGTCCCTAGGTTAGCCCATTTTAACTTCAGCTTTGATATCCTCCTTAAGCCCATTTAGAAAGGTACCCATTAGGAAAGAATCAGGTGCATCTGTCAATGAAGCTGAGAGCAATTCGAATTCTTCCCTGTACGCAGTCACTATGCTTGTTTGCCTTAAAGCCACCAATAACTCATACCCATAACTTTCTTGCGACGGCTTAAACCGTTCTAGCAATGCTGCCTAGAAAGTCTCCCACGTACAGATTTTAGCTCGCCTGTACCTCCACTGGAACCAATTAAGAGCCCTTCCCTTTAAACACACTGCAATGATCTCCATCTTCTCTGCTTCGGTCACACCATTAATGCCAAAATACCTTTCCACTCGAAACAACCACCCAGTTGGGTCTTCTCCCAAAAACAAAGGGAGGTCAAGCCATCTAAAACGGTTTTCTCTATCGTCTAGCTGATATTCCCTTCTACCTTTGTCTATTTTAGCTTCTCGCATGTTCCCATTGGAACCACCTGCAAGTTCCACCTTCCAAGGGAGCCTTTCCTCTGTGTACAGCCATTGTATCTCGAACCTCCATGAATAATCCCTGATAACCCCCATTTCACATCTCATCTCTTCCAACCCTTGTGCCATCCCACATCGCACTTCTTCCAACCCTTGCTTCATCCGTTTTATTCTAGATACCAAAATGATGAAATCCCCAACTCACACACTCTAAATATAGCAAAGATATTGAATAGCTACTGTAATATTGCTTCTATAAATAACCACACAGCCTGGGTCTCCAGAAATACAGTAGATACCAAACTCAGGAAATAAACAGTTCAGAAATAACAAAAGGGAACGTTGAAAAGAAATGTTACCAATAGACACAGCAGATGAAACTAATTGAAATGACAGAAAACACCAGGAACCAGTAAGTAGCAGTCGAAATCCACAGCCAATGGTGAAGAAACCAGGAACCAGCCTCTACGAAACCCTCCTAGCCATCTAGGAGCTAGGCCTCCCCTTCCACTCTCCAAAACTCTCCCCTCCCACCCTTCGTAGGCTCCCCAAACCCCTAAAACCTCCTACTCCACAAAAAGACAAAATCAATGCCAACTCACCAAAGCCCAAATTCCCAATCCAAAACCTCCTAGGCTCCAAAGATACCAGCCACATGTGTGGCCTGGTTATAATTCTTTTTACCCCTCCCCTTCCTTGTGTAAGTTACTTCCACCGCGGGTCTATCAAAGTATACTTTACTTTAATATTAAGATATACCAATCGACTCCAGGCCACTTTCGAATTAAAATGAAATTTTATGACCGTAATCTACATTATACGATGCTTTTAAACCAAAAATCGATTTTGTGAGAAGTTCATCCTAAAAAATGCAATTCAATGGTGTCAAATTGATTTTCTTTTACACCAGAATCAATTGATACGCTAACCCTATATATTTACATATTATCATTTACTTGTGTGGTTTGTATTTCCAGTTTCATAATTCACTTTAAAATTTCAATGGGGCATTGGATCTGTTCTAAGTAGAATCCTGATTCTGATGAACTTATTTAAACTTAAAAAAGTAAAATTACAGCAAAAGAAACTGCTTCATTCTTAATAAAGTGGGGAAATATTAGCATTTGTACGACTGTTTGATAAAATAATAATCACTTCATGTAGTGAGAATTGAAGGGTAAGCATACAGTCCTTACAAATAGAAAAACTAACACCTTTTCTAAGTATCAGCATTACTGCGAAGCTAACTAGAGGACTAAGGAGCCTGCAATGAAATCAATTGGTACCGCATTGCCGAAAAAAAAAACAATTGGTACCTTTTTGCTTAATTTTACAATTGATACACTTTTATCTCTGGAATCGGTCACCTTCAGACAAAGTGGGTAAACCTCAACATTGTACTGTTTGTGTTCAATGCCCTGTGAAATCAACTTCCTCGGTAATGCTGGTCCTCCTTTGTACCTAGTCAATTGTGATGCAGAAAGCTGTAAAAACATATATTCAAGAACTCAAGCACTTTCAGCAGTTGCATGAGAAAATTAAATCAATGCCCATCCAATCTTTCATTTTTTTTTTTTTAAAAAAAAGCCTCCACTGCTTGAATCCCAACAGATATTTCAATAGATAGGTTTGCTTTGAATTTTCGACATTAAAGCCAAACAGGCAACAGGTTCAAGAACAAGTGCCCAGCAATATAGAAAATAATTTTAAATTTTAAAGGGAAAAAAATCTTTTAGGATCTCATTTCATTATATTCCACCCCAGTTTCAGCTGTATTGTGATAATCAGTAGATTGACTACCTCAATACAATGTAAACCTCCACGCCTTCAACTACAACACACCAAGATATCTAAAATCGGTTGCTACCATAAAAGTTAAGAATACTGGTTGCTCAGAAACCTAAACGGTGAGCAATAAGATTACCATCTTTAAAAAGCAGAAAACAGCAGTGAGAACAATTTAATACAACCCATTATGGAGTTGTTCCTGAAACACAACTACTGGTACTCAATTTTGTGTCTACCCAAATGTTCCCCTGCATACTTGATAGAAACATTAAAATATGGTTTTCTCACTCTTTCTTTGAAATAAAACCATTAGATCAAGATAAAAGAATAAAAGTATAAAGATCAAGATAAAGTGTTAAAATATGGTGTTATGACTCTTTCTTCAATATACAACCGTAAGATCAAGGTTAAGAATATGGTTTGTGGTTATCTGGCTCTTTCTTTAAACTACAGAACATGAGATCATTCTTTAATCTACATATGCTATAATCTTCACCAGAACAAAAATCAACAATTATATTGATAGTGATAAAATTACCATTCAAACAATTTCTCCCAAACTGGTTGAGGAACTAAAACATAGTCTGATCCCTCCTCCAACGTTCTATGAATTTCTAAATCATTGCCTTCACAATCATTTCCATTCGAAATAATATCAGAATTATCAATTGGCCCAGGTCTATCTGTAATCTCTGAGCAAAAGGCATGCTGACTATCGGAAGACTGCGTATCAGTCGAAAGAATACCAATACAATGCCCAGCATACCTCTGCCACCTCAAAAACCACCTGCATGGGTGGTGTAAGAAACTTAATTAAAAACGGATTCATGTTAAATGCAATAATATACAACCTTATTTGAAAAGCACTTGCTGCTAAATGGCTTATTACAGAATATAATAAACAAATGCACATATATAAATTTATTGAAAAATCAGTAGTTGAGTACCCAAATGATTTAAATGACAAAACATTGTATGATTTGTGAAGGAAAATGATAATAACGAAAAACACTGGCCATTATAAGAGAACAATAGGAGCATGCAGCCGGTAAACTATTGCCAGAAGTGATACACAGCAATTGCATCTGAAAGTCTAGGCACAAGATCCATTTACTCCATGATACCATGATATAGCACAATTAATAGTAAAGTAACTTGTGATTATAGAAAATCTCTAGATACTACCTTCACAAAGACAAATTCAACAGTGGGACTTTTTAAGCCATGTAATATATAGCTTGCACTTGACGTCCATGCCAAGAATGCATATAGCGTTGTCCCCAAGCGTGGGAGAGACCAACATGTAGAAATACCCCGTCTCGGATTGTAAAACATTCTATATTATATAGTGTGTCAAGTTTAATCTTTCACTAAACCATATAATAGCTGTCGAATTCGAATTAGAAACATTAAAATCCTATCAAAAATCATTAATAGCTTCATTAAAAGAAATTAAAGAGAATACCTGTTAGAAATAACGTAGTATAAGTTGCCTTCTTTCAAATTACGCTCGGATTCTTTCATCAACTCTGAAATAATCCCATTTTCTTCCTCTGGTTGATGCGGTAAGCAACTTGACCCATTGTCCATAAGAGAACATGAATCAGCAATTGTCATAGCGGGTTTTGTCGACACGAAACACGATCTCGAATTAAAATCCTAACCCGCCCAGATTAGCTCACAGTTAATGGTCAATTAAAATCCATACGAAGAACAATTAAGGATAGCAAGAAACGACATACCTTAGGCTGGGAAGGTTAATTGAATAGATCAAAGAGAAGGGACGAGAGCTGTTCGTAATGAACAAATTTAAAAAATAAAAAATGCAAGTCTAAAACCCGATGGTATATTCCAGGAACCCTAGATTGCAGGGAGGAAGTAATGATCCGAAAGAAACAAACAGGAGAAATCTTTACCGTCTTTTTCAACGGTCTCTTCTATCTCAATTATTTCACCTTTTATTTTCTTTCTAATAATTTTTTAATAATTTTTTTAATATAATTTAATGCTACGTCCATTTTCCTACCTCTTCTCATATCAGTTTAATTTTAGCAGTTTAGAACTGTTTATTTGAACAAAAATGTATTTTTTTTTATAAGAAAAAATTTTTTTATGTTTAGACGTAATAATTTAAAAAAATTTTTGAAGTAAAGTAAATAATTTTAAAAATAAATATTTTTTTTATTTTTTTTATTATCAAAAAAATTAAAAAATTTTGTTTCTTCCTATGATAAGTTTTTTTTTATTTTCATTAATTTTATAAGTTTAAACAAACGGGTATATTTTTATCAGAATGTATTATTTTTTTAAAAAAATAATTTATTTTAAAATAAGCCTAAATCAATTTATTATGTTTTATATTTTTTATTTCAATTTTTTTAATATTAAGTAAATATTTATTTTTAAAAAAATATTTTAAAATTTTTTTCTTAAATTTTTTATTTATACATAAATAATAATAAAAAATTATGAGTAAATAGTATATAAAAATATTTTAAAAAATTTTAAAATATATATAATTTAAAAAATAATTAATTAATATTAAAAAATTAAAAAAATATTTAAAAAAATTGCAAGGGACTAAGCGCCTTATAAATTTATATTTGGTTAAAAAAAGTTATGATGGCTTTTCCTTAACATCTACTTTAAATAAAAATCATTTTTAAAAAATAAATAAATGTAATTATGTAAAAATAATTTTATTTAAAAAACAGATATCAAAATATTTTTAAACGCATAATATTATTAAAATTATATATAAAATTATTTTTTTTAATTTAAAAAATATTTTATAAGTATAAATGTTTACAAAATATTTTCTCATTTTTATTAGATTTATTTTTATCAAAGTTATAAATCTTAATTTTTATAAAAAGCAAGTAAAATTATTTTTTTAAAGTATTTTTTATTTTATGCCCACACAAAAAGATCAACTCTACAAAAGTATTTTCTTTTTTTAAAATAAGCTGCTCCGGCCGTCTCAAACACACCTTAAGTACTCTAAAATATAATTTTAAAATAACTATATTTATTATAAATTTAGATTAAAAATATATCTATATATATATATTAATATATATGTGTTTAAAAATTAAATTATTACACCAAATTTATTATGCTTTTTAAAAAAAAAAAAAAATATATATATATATATATATATATATATATATATCAATCTTATTCAACTTTTTATTTTTAAAAGTAATAGTAGGTAATTACATTTTTAAACTGTAAATAATTAAATTGTTATTTAAAAAATATATTAACATACATATTGGGTGCATACATATATATATATATATATATATTAGTGACTCTTCACTAATATATTAAAAAGGGAAAAGACTTTATTTTATTTTTATTTCTTATGTTTAATTTTGATATGTATGTTAATATTTTTATTTTTTGCTCCCACATTGGTTTTCTTTTTTTCTGGGTATTATTTATCTATTCTTTATTTGTTATATATTTTTTTAATTTTTTAAGATGTTTTTATATTTTTTAAACATTTTTTATTTTTCTTCAAAATTTTTACTTTTTTTTAATATATATATTTTTTGAATTTCTTTTGTTGTGTTTATTTGTTTTAAATTTATGATTAATTTGCCATTATTAAAATAAAATTTAAAAAATCATTTTTTAAAAATATTTAAACTCTCTGCTGTCCTATTTGAATGGAGGAAAGTATCTTTTATTTTAAAAGCACACAATTTTAATTTTAAAAAATATTATGGTTAAATTTATTAAGGATTTTCGTTGACATATAGTATGTTAAAAAATTGGACACGGAGCACAAAACAAAATCCTGATTTAATTGAAAAAAGGGTACATTTGTAATAACCAAATCTGTAAATAATATATTTTCTGTGTCATCATGGATAATGGTAGTAAACCATTGGTGGGGAAGGAGAAGGAGGGGGAGGTGGAGGTAGTGCTGTAGTTCTTTTCGAGCATCCAAAGGCTGATCTAAAGACTAACCTATTACCCATAACCCATTTACAGATAATTGAAAATATGATAAGGGGGAACTAAAAGAGAGAGAATGACCTAAATGTTTTGATAAAATTACCTAAATGTCCTTAAATTTATTATTCCTTTAAATAAAATTATTAAAATATCTTTGTATTTATTATGAACTTTGAAAAAGGGGGATATTTTTCGTTGAAAATGTGGAAATTGTTAACATCACAATACAATGGAAGTTAAACCAAAAAACATGCATCTCTCTTTAAAAGACACAACAAATGCAAAAATATTTGCATAATTGAATTTAAAGAACACAATAAATATAAGACATTTAAGTTATTTAAATTATTTTCTCATAATTTTATTTTTAACAAATTACTTAAATGTCTTTATATTTATTGTATGATTCAAATAAAATGATCAAAATACTCTTACATTTGTTTTTCCTTTTAAATAAAGATGAATATTTTTCTACCCAATTGAAAATAAAATTATTAACCCCTACAACACATTAAGATATTGAAGATTTAACAATTTTAAATATATATGATATGAGTTTCTCACGGGATTGATACTATACTATTTATATTCAAAGCTAACCCTAAGAATTATTAGTAAAATTCAAACCTAAATCCAAACTCATTCATTGCCCACAGACTTATTATTAAGGATGGATACAATGAGGATCCCTAACACATAATCTTAAATTAAAGGAGAAATATGTTATGAAATTCAAAGTTGGTTTTTATTTTTTAAGATGGGGGAAATGTTGAGTGTAAGCTCGCAAAGATATTTAATTGTATAAATTGTACGATAAAATAAGATTGTATTAAAATGGATTTGGAGTTTTATGTAATATTTTTCAAATTAGACCACTATTAGATGGTGGAGGTAACAATTTCATAATGAATCTAAATTAGTAATAAACTATAGTCAAACTAGTAATAAAAATATATATTTAAAAAATTATATATTAATAATTCATCAGTTTTCCAATTTGATAGATGGGAGTAGCTGCGAGACTACTAGGAGGATGATGCAAAATACAGGTGGATCTAAATCTAATTATCAAAGTAGACTAGGAGTATAAAATCATGAAAACGTATCTGCTGAAGCAGGTTGCAGATTATGAAGAACAAAATTAACGATCACTCAACAGTCAACACAAAGAGAAGCGGGGCAGCAAAAGCTTATGCATTCAAGTGGTGATAAGGTTATTGGGATCTAATGGGACTTGCTTCTTTTAGTAGAATTCTTATCTGAGCTTTCTGACACTCCAACTTGGTGCTCCAATGCCTAGTTTTGGATCCAACTGCTCGAACCACTCTCGGGAACTCAACAAACCCTTTGATCCCTCTTTTAATGTGAGGATTCTCAGGTTCCGGCCATGCCCACCGTTGCCCTGCTACTGATGAAACAGGAACACTACTTGAATCATTATAATCAATGGGACTTGACTTGTGGGATAAACATATCGGGATCTCTCTTGATCTTGAACCAACACCATTGTCCTCACTCCTCAACTCTCCTTCATCCTTTTGCTTTATCTTGAAATCAGGTACACCATTCTCAATCTCTATCTGTTTCGGATCCTGAAATTTTACAAGCTTTTCTTCAAATACAATCTTCGCCTCATTCAGTTTCATCCGAACTCTCTCTTCCCTCAAAGCCTCCGCCATCCTTACCATCTTCCTTTCCTCCTCCATCTCATTCTTCATCCGAGCAATTTCTGCTTTATTGCAAGAAATTTCTTTACCAAATGTTTCACATACCCTCTCCAATGCTTTTATTCCTCTTCTCTCTTCAGCCAATTCGTTGGCCACCCTTTTATACAGCGATTGTAGCTTCCTACGTGCTTTGTGTTCATACTCAAGCTCAGCCTTCAAATCAATGATCTGAGCCCGAGCGAATTCAAGGTCAGATTCCATTGTGGATCTGAAAAAGGTGAGATCCCAGAAAGAAGCAGGGAGCTTACGAGGTGAGAGAGGAAGGTGTAGATGGTCGAGATGTTGATTAGATTGGCATCCCTGTTGGAAATTATAAAATGGGTTATCGTAAAGTTTCCAGGTTGGGCAAGTGGTAGGGGTGATAGGCTCCGGATGAGGAATGGCTTCATTTCTGTGGTTTTCTGGGCTAGTGATCGCCATCATCGTTTCTTCAATATTTTGTTTCTGATCTAATGCTTTCCTTTTTCATATCTTTTCTTTTCCTTTTGGTAAAGGCTAGGGGTTGTTTGAGAGGACGGAGTGGGGGTGTGAAAAGATAGAGTAGGATAAAAAAAACCCAATCATTATTTAGATGTATTATGCATTAATGGCTACTCCACTTTATCCTCCTTAGAACACTCAATCAAGTCCTAAAGCAATTGGTGGAGGCTCAGGACCGAGATAACTCACATGCACCTCATCCTTATTAGTGCTATATGGACTATGGCGGTGGTGGTCCTCAGTCCCTCTCTGCTCTGCTCTGCTCTGTTTTATATTTATTTCTCTTCCTACTCCATCTTATTTTCTTCGATCAGAACTTTATGTTTAAGCCTTGACAATAGACATAGTAAAGTGTAGGCTATTTGCTTTGGAAACTCTAAATATGTGGATGATGGGTCCAAAGCATAGGTTCAATAAAAGTGTTGGATTTGCCGAATGATGCAGTTGCAACGATGAGAAGGGAATCAAAGAATTACGAGTAGTTACTTAAAAAGATGAGTGAAAGTGAAAACTAATTAGCCCACGTCTTTAGCTGCGCATTGAGGTAATTTAGGCTTTTATGTAAAGAGGAGGCCGGGCATGTGCCAACACAAACACTAAACAAGACATAGCAACACTTTCCCCCTTCTACCTCATTCAATCTTATGGTGGGTAGTGAATTTTTCTTCTCTCTTTAAAAGTAGGCATGATTCTTATTTTCCTACTAATAAATTTGACTAGGTCCCAGGTGTTCTCTTAATAATAATAGATAAAGATCAAAGGGCATCCCTCTTTGACTGCTCTGTATATGTGTATTTTAAAATTAAAAGCATTAAGACCCTAAATATAAAACCTGGTGATTTGACTGCTCTGTAGAATCTTTATTTTAAAAAAACAGTTTTAAGACTCCTCATCCTATAAAATTATCTCAAAAAAACAAAATTGGATTTTATGTTTAGTTAGGGTGGACCAACAATAGCAGGACTATTTGGTTGGTGAGGCTAACCCATCCATTCTACAGGGCTATTTTAATATCTCTATGGAAGGTTGGGTCGCAGTTCGTATCACAGCACTGTGGTAACAAGAGGTCAGAAAGTGACACCAGTTGCAGTATTTCTGTACATGAGGGAGAAATTTTTGTGACTTTGGTGTACAAAATATTTAATAGACAAACTAATACTCATAAATGTACATGTATTTATATCTGAGATGGTTGTGGTTGAATCATGAATGAAACAGAGATGGATGCGATGTATATTTAATGCCAAGTCAAGGGTTGGCAAGTCTTGCTTGAGCATTAATTGGAAAGGCAAATGATTTTGTGTTGGGAAACTTTTCACATCCTTCTATAGAGTCATCCAGGTCAACAGAAGGACGTGGTTTGACTTATTGTGCGGAAAATTAATGAATTAAGGACATGCCTCAGAAACAGTTGCTCACTTGGGCTGCTTACCATGAATACATTGATAGCAACTCCGAATTTAATTAATATAATATAGTACTCCATATAGCATCTTTTTATGTGAGCCAGAAAAATATATGGTTGGTTTGACGGAGTAACTTGAAAGACAACATTGGAGAGAAGTAATTATATTTGGAGCTCCTCAAAGAAAATTAAGAAAGACAATAGGTAGGTAGGTTGTTGGTTGGTTGGTTGGAAAATGAATGAATTAATTAACGGTGGTGTAAAGCTGACGGATATTCATGGGAAAACTAATGGTGCGGTCACCGTCCAGCAACTCATTGGCAACGATAACATTGGCCGCCTCTGTTGGATGATATGCATCCCAGAACACATACTTGGATCGATTCTCGCACATTGCCTTACCATTCTGTCCCTCAAAGCAAACAAAGGGCGGGAAGTATCCGCCACAACATGGCTCATCCGCATTTTCAAAACCTACCATTAAATAAAATATCAATTAATTAAGTTTCAAGTTTTAAGCAGAGGCATAGGCAGAGGCGCCGTACCGTATTGGTGATAATTAAGAATGATCCTTTGAAAAAGATGGTAAGAGTTTGCATGTACGAAGATTGCTGGGGCCAACTCTCGGTTTAGTTGATGCAGCGCCAGTTTTAGTTTGGTATTATAGAGTTGGATCAATTGGTTGACTTCCGCTGAGCATTCTCCACTTGGTACGAATTTAAGTGCTCTAACAAATGGGATGCACCCGAGAGGTCCCACACCCACCACAATGAACTTTGTCCCACCCAGCTCGTGCAGTCGCTTCACATGTATATATGTATGTCAAAACTACTGAATCCACGTACAGTTAAAGCTGTGAGTTAATTTGAGAGTTAGTATAATTTAGGTACCTTGAGGTGTATGGTCAAATTGGATACCATGAAATCTAGAAACATATTGGGAGGAGCTTTGTCACGCACAAGAAAGGGAACGTCTGGTGTAATATAGTCGAGGATATCGTTGGATCCAATTGTTACCGACAAGATTGCCTTCTTTAGAAATCCCTTTGTACCTTTTTCTCCCATCACCTTCGCCATGTAACGTCTGCTTTCCTCAAAGTTTTTCACTTGCTCTCCTAGTGGAACTCTTCCAATCTGCATTCATTCATACTTATATATTAGCTTTCTTTCACTACTAGTATTAATGTTTATTTATTAATTAAGAAAAGCTTGTGGATGCTCACAAATAGGACTCCCGTTTCGTCCAATATGCCTGAGCCACCCGAAGCATAGTTTATTCCTTCATAAACTGCATCTATTGTAGCGTTTGGGGCTAGATAAGGTGGAGGAAATGACTTGGCCCCCAGAGCTTCCCCTGATTGTACCATGCTAATCAACAATAAACCAAATATAATGATTTAACTCACATATATAAACAAAAGTTTTTTATACCAATCAAATCAGAAATGGTTCGGCCATTGGTAAATCTTCCTGTGGGTCTGCCTCCGGATGGCTTGAAATCGATGCCATATGGAGGTGAATCCGCTTTTGTGAGGGTAAAAATGTAGTGATTGTTTCCAGAATCGACGAGAGAGTCCCCAAAGACGTAGGAGGTAAAGGTAAGAGATGGCATAACGTGGAAGCATACCACAATCAGAATTAGGAATAGGGAGCGCCCTAACATTCCCATCACCTCCATTTCAATTCCCACGAGCCCCCAACTTCACACCCACATTTTTTATACAAAATGGTGAAACAATCACACTTCGCATGGCCTGCCCAGGCAGGTGACAATATCTTTGAACTGGTCTTTTCCTTCCCAACTCCACGACTAGGTCCACCCGTATCTCCATAACGTAATATATATTACCTTTGCATTTCATTCCTCCACCAAATCTAACAATCACATATACTAACATAGATACAAAACACAAGAAAATACGTAATATTTACATGTAATTAAGAGTGGTAAAATAAAAATTAAAAACATAAATTGGTGTGAAACTAGTATTATGTATATAATTTAGTAAATATATATATGCTTAACTTCTTTCCTTCTAATAGTGCCTGTAGCAATGTGTTCATTAAATTAAATTGTCGTGTTTAAGTTAACACTTCCCCTTGAAGAGAGAGATGACATAAAGAGTCTTCAATGTTACATTGGCAGGAGTTTGAGAGAGGTGGTAAATTAGTACCTGAAGGTAAACACAGATTACATTAAATGATTAAATACTAGAACTAGAGTATTGGATTGACCTATAAATAGTAACGGATGAGCGACAGAGGAAAATGGTTGCCTAGAATTTCTTATGGGCGAAGAGAGTTAATTTTTATTCCTCTATCTTCAAAGCTGAGCGGGGGTTCAACTGCCAACTACTCTTTCTATTCTTGGCCAACAAATTATGTTAAATGAACAATCAATTCATATATCTGCTATCTCTTGGTGCCTGTCAAATTTCTCTCTTCCACTCTCTCTCTCTCTCTGTTCTAGCGTTACAAAGTTTTAAGAGAGGCAATCCCAATCCCACACGCTTTCATAAATTCCAAACATTAGTAGAGGAGCTTACCTTTTTGCATAGTCTTTGGGTTTTAAGACACAAGACAAGCAACTAAGAACCTAATGCCATTGTCCATCAACTGAACACTATTAAGGACATGATCACCTTCGCATTTTCCCATTGTTTCTCTCTATTTCTTTGCTGATTTCTGCTTTTGTTTGTGCTTCTGCATATTCAAATGGCTGAAATGGGCAAAGCCAGATCCCTTCTAACATTAAGTGGCAGAGTCATAAACAAGGCAGTGAGCTTTATTGCCTTCTGCGTTCTAGATCTTATTGATTTTCTTCTCTGCTTTGTTTTCAAAGCTGTGGACTCGTTTATTGAAGCCGAGTGGAAGCCCTGCTACTGCTCTTCCACAAAGGAAGCCATCACAAGCAGCGGCAAGATCTTGGTTTCGGAGCAAGGTGAATCCAAGATCGTTTCCCTCAGCACAAGCAAATTACAGTTGGAGGAAATCTCTGACACCCTTTATTCTCGTCCTTCTTTGCTCTCTCAAGTCTCGAAGTTAACCATAAATGAACTGAAGCGGCTCAAGCTGGACGATTCGATTCTACAATCTTCTTCAGAGAAGAGCAGGAAAGTTGGGAGCGTACGTTCCGCATTCACAGTGGACTCCACCATCGTGGAAATGCTTCAAGGGAAGATTGGAAGACCGGAATCGCATCCCATTCCAAGATGGTCTGACTGTGATTGCAAGATATGCACAAGTTGGATCTCTTCTTCTACTAGTAAAGGCAGGCTCTTTGTGAGGGCTCAAGGTCCCAGCAGAGGTATGTACTGAATCTACTGGCATAATCAATGACATTATAGTATAAACTTTCTTTCTTTTCTTATCTTTATAGTGGGAATGAAATGCAAGCAGATAAAGCAAAAGAAAATGTAGTGTTCATACATGGGTTCATTTCATCATCATCATTTTGGACGGAAACATTGTTCTCGAATTTCTCGAGCTCAGCAAAGTCGAGTTATCGGTTATTTGCGGTTGATCTGCTTGGGTTTGGAAGGAGTCCAAAGCCAAGTGACTCACTGTACACCTTAAGAGAGCATTTGGAGATGATAGAGAGGTCAGTGCTTGAGGCAAACAAGGTGAAATCTTTCCACATCGTGGCCCATTCTTTAGGATGCATTTTGGCTCTGGCACTTGCCGTTAAACACCCTGGTTCAGTCAAGTCTCTAACCCTGCTTGCCCCTGTAAACTTCCATCCTTCTCTTTTTCAATTTTATTAGCATGTATATATTTGTGCGTCGGTTTCTGACTCAATTTCTGGGATTAAATAACAGCCATTCTATCCAGTTCCAAAGGGCGTATCCCAGGCAACACAGTTTGTGATGAGGAGGGTTGCCCCGCGGCGAGTGTGGCCACCGATGGCGTTCGGCGCGTCCATAGCCTGCTGGTACGAGCACATAACTCGGATGATATGCTTGGTCATCTGCAAGAACCACCGGCTGTGGGAATTTCTAACCAAACTCCTCACTCGAAACAGGTATTCCCTAACCAAACCTTCTCTTCTAGTGTAGACGCACTTATTTGATTTATATATATGAAACTTTGATGTGAAAACACTACCTACAGGATGAGGACATTCTTGATGGAAGGGTTCTTTTGCCACACCCATAATGCAGCGTGGCATACCCTACACAACATAATATGTGGAAGTGCAGGCAAAATGGAAACATATTTGGAGGCAGTAAGAGAAAAGGTGAAGTGTAGAGTCACCATGTTCCATGGCAAAGACGATGAGGTTATCCCAGTTCAATGTAGCTATGAGATCCAGAGAAGAATTCCTGGAGCCCACGTTAGAGTGATCGAAAACAAAGATCACATAACCATCGTTGTTGGAAGACAGAAAGCTTTTGCTCGAGAACTGGAGCAGATTTGGAGCACCCCAAACGCCTAGAACAATAATACACTAACCTCACTTTCATTCCCAGCTTCAACAACATGAATCCTCTCAAATCTTATTAATTCCACGTCTAGCTCCAATCCCCATGTTATATTGGATGATCAATAAATTAAACAATTAAGGAGAAGCCCTTAATTATTAGCTTTATTTTCCAAGTTTTGATGATTATTTAGGAGCTAATTGTCATTGCTTGTGATATTGTAATTAATTCAATAAGGACCGAGTAAAATTGCAGAATTTGAGAATTAAAAGGCCATTCATATATTTGATGTTATTCGGTTATTGGGTAGAAAATTAAACACCAAGTTGAGGTATATATATATATATCCATTCAATGCCATGCATGGTCACAAGTTTGTAGAGAGGATATTCATATTATAGATGACTTTTATAAATTTGAATGCTATGAAATGATTGTGATGATGTGAGAGATGGAATTATAAATTTGTAAAATTTATAGATATATTTATTCAATGGCTCATATATATTCTTGTCAAAAGTAAAGGCTCCTGTAAAATGGGCCACCCGACTTGAATTATTTGGAGCAACCCATTATAGGCGGCCTAAATCTAGTAAACCGGGGTGGGTGGTTTTGACAAGTCTAAATGTGATAATTGGCGGACAATGCTGTTGGAAAAATATAACTGCAATCAAATTGTTAAAATATGAAACACAAAATTGAGAAAAGCTCAGTTTTTTAAAATTAACTGGTTGAATCTATTGAGATTGAACTATCGCTAGTATCCGGATTACAGTTCAGGTTATACTATTGAATATATTGCTTTAATTATTTGAACCAATTTTGATCTCATAAAACTCAGTAAACTTGATAAAAACTAGCGATTCCGAGTTGAATTTCAAAAATTGACCCAATCATAATTAAATGTAAATTTTTTAATAAATCTCAATATAATTTAATAGTATTTACTAAGTATTTATATTAATATAATAATAATTAATTATATATGTATATATTTATTACAAAAAGATAAATTATTTTATATTATTGTGACATTATTCGGTCGGTACCAACGAATTACCTAAGTAACGGTCTTTTCAGTCCATTGTCTGGGTGATTTTTAAAAAAATTATAGTTATGACTTATGACAAAACATTAAATAAGTCAAATATTCCATAATTATTTATTTTTTCTATACATAAGAATGCAATGCGTTAGAAATTTAGAAAAAGGGACATGGTGAGATATATGAACTCTTGATATCAAAACAACTAACAAAAGTGTCACTAAACCACTAGAATAAGATTATGAGAATCTAAACTTTTAATATATTGATGAAGTCTATACCACTCATTAAAAAAAGATGCCACTTGAGTTATTGTTGTTAACATTTTCCATTATTTAAATTATGAAACGATTTAGAAGAAGAAATCTAAGAAAAGGTGAATTTTAAGTCGTTATCTATTTAATTTTTTTTATAAATATGTAAAGGAATTATTAATATGATTATACATAACAACTATATATATAAATTATCCTAAAAAATTATTAATATAATCGTATATATAGTTGAGAGATATATTAAGGTTAAATAGCATGCATGGTGTGGACGTGGAACGAAACGTGGTTGTCATTAATGGCGGAGCTTAGTAGAGACATAGGGGGTTATTGTCTCTTAAAATTTTTTTTGTATATAAAAATTAAAAAAATAAATAAATTGGCCTCCTAAAAAATTTGCTATATAATTACGTTTTTTTTAAAATATTTTTTTATGTAATTTTTTTATAATATATTAATAATTAAACATGAATATGTAATAGAAGTGTAATAAAAAAAATATACAATTATAAATAATATTTTTTTACCTCTCTCCAACTTTTTCTATTCTTCTTTTTCATCTTCTTTTTCTAACTTTTTCCATTCTTTTTTTTTTCTATATTCTTTCTTTAACTTTTTATATTCTTTCTTTATTTTCTCTCAAACACTCTCTTATTTCATCTTTTATTAACATTTTCTATTTTTATATTCACAACATATATAATGTCTAGTTTTTTCTGTAAATTTTTTAACTCTCCATTTTTAGATATGCAATTTATGTTATAAATTTATTTTTTTTTGCATCTATTCTCAAATGTGACTAATTTTTTATCAAAGACAAAGAATTTCATTATTGTTGTTGAGCTTGCATAGTTATTTTACTATTTTTGTTTACCAATATTTATCCACTTTTTTGATACTAATAAAGCCATTAAATACTAACAAGAAATAGTCATTTGCTATGCTATAACCGCACTATTATGATTGTAGCAATGCATTTTACCTCCTACCCTCTTTTTTTTTGTTTTTTGCTTTTACCTTTTGGTATTATTTTCAATTTTCAATTTTGAAATGTTTTCAATTTTTTTAAAAGTTTTTACACTTATTGTATTTTTTATTTAACATTATTTTTAGAATTATACTTTTCATAAGTAAAAAATTTCAACAAAAGTCTAAAAACATTTCAAAAACTCTCAAAAAAAATATATGATATAGAAAACAATCAATTAATACAAAAAAAAAAAGTGAAAGGTGGGTGGTAGGGTTGCATTACCATCAAAAAGTGGGCAATAACATAGTAATCATCCAAGAAATATCATAATGCTGTCTTTAAAAAATTTTGCCCCCTCACACATTTTCATCAAGATCCGCCGCTAGTTGCCATGCTGATGATATTATTGAAGGACCATGTAGCTAGGCCTTATAATTAATCTAATTGGGCGAATTTCATTGTTTGGATATTGTGCGCTTGATTTGAATGAGCTAGATTAATGGCATTAACACATCTTAATTGCATCTATGTCCTATCCCTATGTGATATATAGACATAAATTCTTTAAAGTTATATGCTCATTAGCCAATATAATTGTCAATTAAGGTTAATTTGATCAGACTCAATCTCAACTTAATTTGAATATGGTTGGCCTAAAAAGCTTTCAAAAATAAAATAAAATAACAAGACATATACTATTTTTCTATTAACCTACAATTAATGAAGACATGATCTGCAAGTAAATTAAATTAAGATGAGCTGGTGTGGTAGTGTTATAAGCTTAATTAGCTTAGTTAAGTAAATTAATTTTTATATGCATGCTTGTGGCATTGTATCATCTGTATATATATCCAGAAAATAATTATCCAAAAGGGAATCGAAAAACGCTATGATCAAACACACGACGTACATGTGGATCTAGGTAGGTAGGAAGGTAGCTAGATTAATGTAATTAAAATGACTGACACAGGATTAATGAGATGAGTTGTGTAACCTTTGTACAATGGCATTTCTTATTGCCTCCTCAGTCATGAGGTGATGGGGAACCCTAACCACAACGTCTTGAAGCAAAATGTCCTTCACGCTTGATATGCTGGCATGGTGAATATGCAAATCAAGGTCTCTCAGAGCATCCATTAGCCTTGCACTCGGGTGATTCACATCCACGCACTGAACCCTTATCATCGCCTCTGTTCCCACTATATTCACCTCAATTGATCCTCCAGATGATCCTACCGTCGTATTATTATTGTACTCAACATGATCTGCACCACCTAATAATTCATCTTCTTTCGATATTTTCTTACTATGCATCTTAAATCTGGCCTCTAACTCATTAATTCTGGCCTTCAGTTCATTGATGTAGGCAACGGCGTCCGCAAGTAGAGACGCTTTGTCCATTTTGGACACGTTGGGCACGGCAGAACGCAGAGCATAGAATCTCTGATTCAGTCTCTCTCGTCGCTGCCTCTCTGCCTCCACGTGGTTTACAGCCAATTCTGCTACCCTCATCACCGCCTTTCTCCCCTTCCTTCTCATCACCCGACCCTTCCTCATAGTATCTTCAGAATGATCAGAATTTCCCGATGAGTCAGTGGTGGAAGATGATTTCTTGTCTTTGATCTCTTTCTTTAAATGCATCCCAAGGCCCAAAAGGGGAACATCATCAGGAGGATTATCATTAGTGAAGACTGGAATATGCTGCTGCTGATGATGATGATGATGATGAAGAGCAGCAGCAGTAGTACTGTTGATGTCAAAAACTGATTTGGCAAATTGCAGCAGCTCCCAATCTTGGATGATCAAGTCAGAGGAGCCCAGCTCAATTACTCCAGTGGCAGTGGAAATGCACACTAGAGTTTGGATCCCATGAGAAGCAGCTTCTCTAACTCTCTCACAGTCGTGCAACTGAAACTCGTTGTGTCCGGTTAACCAAACATCTGTGCGTGAGCTAAAGGCACAGCCGACCACACCATCGCCGGCGGCGAATGAGCGTGTCATCGATCCCGAGTAAAACCATTCAAAGTCAGAGACATGGCCGCCTACAAATCTCTGGGAATTACGGAATGGGAACTGGGCAATACTATTAGTATTACTATTAGTGGGGTTGGAGGTGTTGGACATGAACTCTCTGGTACCACAGAAGTGGCCGTGGCCCCAACGTAATAATTGACTGTCTTTGGAAGCTCGCCAAAAGATGGTGTAGACCCACCACTGATGAGGACGACTCTGCAAAATGAATTGGAGACGCTGCTGAAGGGTGGTTGAGGTTTCTTGGCCCATAGACACAAGCGATCGCGATGAAGAAGAAGAGGAAGACATGGATCTTGTCTCTTGTGTGTGTGTGTATATATATATATATATATATATATATATATTCTTTTTGTTTAACAGTACTAGAGTATTAGTATCAGAAGCAGAATTAGGAAGACTAGATTTGAGATCAAAAACCAACCAAGGAAACTTCAGAGTGACAGAGACGCGGAGAGAAATTATTATATAAGCTGATTGGGAGCTGTTGGCGAAGGTGGTTTGTGAATTGTGAGGGAAGATCAGAGGTAGCAAAAAGTTGAATGCGAACTGAGATGATGCAAGAATATATATATGTGGCTCCCAGAGTAAGTCGAATATAATGTTGCAGCAAATTCACGTGTAAACTGAAAATGAGAGAGAGAGGGAATGGATGTGGCCATGTGGGCGAGTGGGATGTATCATGTAGACATGCAGACATGTACCATGTACCATATACGTAAATATCTTCAAATCATTCATTCATTCTTGCTTCTCACACCAAATGGAAAGAGACATGCACGTGATGTGGATTGTGGAACCCTCCCCATTCTCCCTAGCTACTTTGAAAACATATATAACTTTTGTTACAAGCTATGTGCTACAAATTTAATAAAATTAAATCAACCTGATCAACCCTCAACTTTTCACATCAAATCATTTAACACGTCAAATTTAAAAAATACACTATAGATCAATAAGTCTGGATCTCATCATGTTCTAAAAAAAAAATAATGAGTTAATGTTTGAATTGAATAATAGGGGCACCTGCCCAGCTTATTTCCACCCATCCAAGAGTGGGAAAGTAACTTGAATCCCCTTAAATACGTAAGGGGATCCAAACTAATGGATCAACACGTATGTCGTTCACCTTTTATATATATATA
>JASKGM010000001.1:11457192-11474727 GCA_034509205.1 Ceratonia siliqua | reverse complement strand
TCATAAGTCTTGTATAAAGCTTTATCATGACAGACATGAACAGAAGCACCAGAATCATACCACCAATCATTGGTTTTAGAAGGTGCTATCATATTCACTTCAGAAACCAAACCAGAAACTGTGTTAATTTGCAGATTTGAAACCATGGCAACAATTTCATCAACCATGTTGGCTTCTTTAGAATTTTCATTCTCCTTCTTTTATCTCTTAAACCAAAATCTACAATTCTTTTTTAAGTGCCCAGTTTTGCTACAAAAGAATCAAGTTTTCCCTTTGCTTCTTTTATTTTCTGGTTTGAGGTTTTTTTGTGCCTTCATCTTGTTTCCACTGGTTTTGAAAGGGTTTTCTGCACCTACAAAGTTTACTTTGGAAACAGATTCATTGTGCTTCTTTTGCAAAATTTGAGTTTCCTCTTCAATGCGCAAATGTTTAAAAATCTGATCAAAAGTAAAATTTTCAGTTGTATACAGTAATTTCTTCCTATAATTATTCCAACTTTGGGGTAATTTAGCAATAATGGCCCCCACTTGGAAAGATTCAGGAATAATAACATTCACATCCTTTAACTTTGAAACCAATACTTGCAAATCATGCACTTGATCAAACACATTAATGTTGTCATTCATATGAAATTCAAAATATTTCATAATTAAAAACTTATCTATTCCTTGCTTTTCAGTGTTGTAAGTTGTTTCCAAAGCCTCCCAAATTTCCTCTGGTGATGAGATAGTGTGGTACAAATCACAAAGCTGGTCCAAAAGAGTGTTTAAGATATATCCTCTACATAAAACTTCATATTCAGCCATTTTCTTTCTTTTCTCCACCAACTCTTGTGAATCATCTTCATTTGGTGGGGGATAATCTCCAATTTTGGGTCAAGAAGATAGGCAATTTTCATGGCAGTTAATAGGAATAGCATTTTGTCATTCCATTTATTGAAATTCATGCCATCAAAACAATTAAGTTTCACAAAGTCTTGATTCATAACTTTGAAGGCAAATTATTGTGTTGTCTCCATCTTTTTGTAACAAAATAACATTTTAAGATTGTAAAAAATCAGTAAAAGAATTAAAGATGGAAACACAAATTTGTATGCTTAGAACATGTACAAGACACTGTCCTTAAAACGTTATTTGCCCTCACTAGTTGCTGCCGGATTCAAGCAAATACGTTTCTAGCATTTATCTAAGTACCCAAAGCAATGATATTGTTTTTTCCTCAAGAACTCTTATGAATAGATGAAAGGAAGTGAATAGAGAAAAAACAGATTGTGTAAGTAACTTATTTTTTCTTATGGATTGTCTCTTATTTATAGCATTTCATTAAGCCATGGTGTCTTTTCATTGAACCATTGTGTCTTTTCATTGAACCATTGTGCTTTTTCAACGAATCATTATGTCTTTTCATGAAATCATTATGTTTTTTCATTGAACAAACATAACTTTTAGACACACATTTCTATTCAACCATTGTGTCTTTTATTTTAACTATTGTGTCTTTTCATTCAATAGATACAATTTTTCATAATGTTTTTTCATTAAACATACATAATTTTTAAATACACTTTTTTATTTAATAGACACAATCTTTTAATAAAATATTATAACTATTCATCTATTTGATTTAAAAGATTAACTATCATTGTCCAACAAAATGTATTGACACTACTAATATCAGAGGTCACAGACCTCACAATCCATACAAAGGCTATGCAACTGGCGTATGCTTTACATTCATAAATTAAGGCAATCATAGCAAGTGAATTGAGGGCCCCAGTGATAAGCCACACTAACCAAGAGACGTCCAAGAAAATCAAACTAGCATACAAGAGGAACACCCAGAATAAAGTAAAAAAGTATGATTAAGAAGTACATACCAATAGACGACCTTGACATAGCAATTAGCAAGAACACCAAATACACGATGATCTCGATTTGGCTACCATTAACAAACCAAACATCAATTCCTATAATCAGTTAAAATGTCAAAGAAGACACAAACCTATAATTAGAATGAAAGCCGCCACAAGGTGGCCGGGCTGTGAGATATCATTTTATCCTTATAACTTTGTGAAGTTCTAAACAAATAACAACCCATTCCCAATAGAAGAAGAATCCATAATCATACTAGACCATAGGAAGAAAAACAAAGTTTCAAAGCTGTACCCAAAAAGGATCCTAGAATTCCTATTGTCACTATTATTCATAATAAAACTAGAATAATTAAATTATAATTTTAATAAATTAGAAGAAAAAAAAGACAATTGAGCTTTTTTTTATTAAATAATAAATTGTATTTAAAAATTTTAATTTATTTAAATAAATTAAAATACAAAAAATGAATTTACATCCACATCATTATATGTTTGTCTGACTAATATTTTTATGTGGGTTCAAGGCTAAAAAATAAAAATCTAATTTTTGAATGATCAATAAAAAACAAGAAAATAGATCCAACTGTTTTACGAAAGGGGTGAAAACCGAAGCCGATTCCTTCGCGTTCCGCACAGGCACCTCACTGGTACCGATCCCTCCCCTCCCCTCGCCTGCCAATCCCCGAGGTTCTCCCTGTGCTTGTCAGTTGGATCAGTCCGAAACTCCCCTCTTGAATTTCTCTGTTCATTCTCTCTAAAATCCTAACCTCCCAAAATGTCGTCTCAACTTGAATTGCAAAACGGACTCCAACCGGCACCTCAACCTGAACCAAATCCACAACCAGCAACTGAACCACTACCCACATCTCAGACACATTTGCAACCACAACCCCAACTAGACTCGGGATCCGAACCTAAAGCGGAAGCTGAACCAGGGGTGACCGATCCAGATCTCAAGCCCGATGGAGCCAAAGAAACCTCGATCCACTCCAGTGATGCCGATGAACGAACTCCCCATTCCCAGCTGCGAAAAGACGAAGGAAGTCGAACTTTCACTATGAGAGAATTGCTAAATGGATTGAAAAATGGTTCTGAACCGGAGAAAGAAGATGGCAACTCTCCTTACAGGTTTGCATTTCTATTTTATAAAGATTTTGATGCCTGAATTTTGCTAATTGTCCCCGTGGCTATCTTTTAGGCGTGGTTTGATTATGTTCATATGGTCTGACTTTGCTGTATAAAATAGAACCACTGGATCGTAATAGCATTAGAAAAAAAAATTTACTGCAATAACACAGCCCATAAATATATTGTGCTAAGTTACATGTGCTAAGACAACAGACACTCTTAACTGGTCATTGCTGATGCTAACCTGAAAACATTTCATAGCTAAAAACATTACAACTAGACAACTAGATTTGCTGTATAACTTATGTTCCCCTTGATTTCTTTTAGCAATGTCATCTTATTTAACATATGCCGAATCTGCAAGGAAATTTCGCACTTTTAATCAATATATTAACTGTTGAATGTGATGAGGGACTGGGCCCTATAGGTGCCTCTATGCATCTCTTTAATGCAATTAGCCAATTACCATTCTGAAGTTTGACAGTGAATTTCCATCGAAATTTATCATAGTTTTATTACCCCAATAGAAAAGTTGACATAGAAGCTCATAAGTTTTTAATCACATTTATTAATTGGATCGCTGCATGCATGATTTTAACTGAAGTCACAGAGACATTTATTTGGTTCATTCATTTTTTTTTTCAAGATCAATGTTGAAGTTTTAATTACTATTCTGTTTGAGTTTTTTCGTTGATTAATTAATTTTTTTACTTGGAAATGATTCTGCTTTCTGGAAGAATTTAGTGCTCCTATATACCTAGATGAATGGCTTATCAGGTTTTATCCTTTTCTGTACAGTTAAGGTAAATTAAAAGGATTCAAATTTAAGGGTTTTAAGAGTGTTTTCCTTGCTTGTGAATGGAATTTAACTCTTATGTTCTATTCTTCTAAACACATTTCAGTCAAGAAAGTCAACAGCAACAGAACACAGACCAGAACAACGCCACAATGGCTTTGATAAATAGTGTTATAGGCGTTGACGAGGAAGGCCGATCCCGACAACGGATTCTTACATTTGCTGCCAGGAGGTACTGTGATCACTTCTCATCCACAACTACAAATATATTAGACACAAAAAAAAGTATTGTGAAAAACCAATCTGCTTGTAATTGGGGACTGCCTTTTCAATTGTGCTTTTCATGGAGATATTATAATTTCTACCTGAATATTTTAGGTATGCTAGTGCAATTGAGAGAAATCCAGACGATTATGATGCACTGTACAATTGGGCATTGGTTCTTCAGGTCTGAGCAACTGCCTCGTTTTGTTCCTGTAAAATTGAAGTTTATTGGGTTTTCTTATTTTCTTTCATGATATTTCATTAGCGTGCATAAGTGCAACCTGTAGGATGAAGGGTGACTTTGCATATGCTTTCTTTTTATTCCTGTGGAGAGGAATATTTTTGGTATTTGTGTTTAGCATTAATCTAAATGAGCTATGTATATTCTCATGAAACAAAATTGCCTGTATATACCTTGCAATCATGGAAAATGCTGCTGCATTGTGCTAAAACTATACTATATTTGCTCCAAAGACTTACTGTATAAACTGCCTACTCAATCCTTTATGGTGTCCAGGAAAGTGCAGATAATGTTAGTCCGGATTCCACTTCACCTTCCAAAGATGCTTTGCTTGAGGAAGCTTGTAAAAAATATGATGAGGCCACTCGTCTTTGTCCCACGCTTCATGATGTATGTAAGGGTATTCTTCTCTGTGACTACTATATGGGAAATACAAAATAAATATGAAGACAAGCTGGATACCCACAAAGATTACCTATGCCAAATAACAAGACATAATGAAACGCCTTCTTATTTTTTAACTATAGAAGAACCAATGCCAAGTTTTTCCTAGGATCTGGGTTTATTATCACCCTTTGTGTCCCTTGGCGACGTTGGCGTGCTTTACCGCAGATTGGTCTCCTTGTTTTGGGGTTACTAGCCACCTCTGCTACCAAGAAACCACTGCAATCTGGGTAGCCAACTGATTTTCAGGATCAGTGCTTGCTGTCTACTAGTAGTGCTTGAGAAACCATTTAATCACGAGGTTCTATATAAATATGATAGGAAAGGGCAAAATTGTTCCATTTTGTGAATAAGTTATGTATGTATTTCTATGTAAATGGATTTGTATTTTTCATTTTTTTTCCACTTGATGGTATCCAGGCTTTCTACAATTGGGCCATAGCAATCTCTGATAGGGCAAAAATGCGTGGCCGCACAAAGGAAGCTGAAGAGCTATGGAAACAGGTGAACAAAGGATTGTTGCCTTCAAGTTATGATTTCATGTATGTTAAGGCATTCGAGAAATTGATATTGATTTTGGAAGCTCCTGCTATTATCTCAATCTGATTATGGATAATGATTGATACAGAATTCATACTGGACATAAACAAAAGAACGTGTCACACTTCAACTTTAGTTTATAGTCATTTTGTTGGCTGCTAAGAATTCTATACTTATGAAGCTTGATGTAACTGTGAGAGAAGCTTAGCATCAAATAACCTAATTTTTGTTGAAATTGACTTTTGGATTGCAGGCAACAAGAAACTATGAAAAAGCTGTCCAACTCAACTGGAACAGTCCTCAGGTTCATCTTAATCAATTGCTAAAAGTTTTTCTTAAGACTTCTCATGGAGTCAGAACATGACTGGGTCACAATAGTTTCGGGTTCCTTTAGATAAAATATTCCTTTATCCTGTATTTGCTTTATTTTTCACGCTCTCCTTTTATTTTTTTACAAGCATGATCATTTGCATCCTGAACCCTTGTCACTAACTCGTATGGGATTTATTTCAGGCACTTAACAACTGGGGACTTGCTCTTCAGGTATGTTTAATTTCCAAATTGTTTATCTTAAAAGCCTTCCTCCATTTCGCCCAAGGCCGTTACAAACGCCATACATATATTTTTACAATTACATGAGCTGTGTATTTATGCAGAAATTATTTTTTATTTGAAAGTTTTTATTTTAAAATTAATTTAGATGTTTTGAGTATATAAAGTATACTTAGACAACAAAGCATTGAGTAAAAACGAATATACAGAATGTAATATTACTAGGAATATCAGCATAACCAACCCATCATAATGTACTTTTGTCCAGTTAACAATAAAAAAAATGAAGGTCAAGACCATGTCATAATCAACCCATCATGCATATATACTTGCACACTGACATATAGATCAATACCATGTCATAATCAACCTGTGTTACTTTTTCTTATAGTTAAATCACTGTCATTGGCATTATATGTGATTGATTACATAAAAATATCTCTTCAATAAATTTTGGAACAGTATGACTCACTGTTAAAATTTAGAACTTGAAAACTTTCATAAATACAAAATTAAAGAATGAGCAAGAATTAAAACCTTAAAATAAAAATGAAAGATTCTCAGAGTTACTTGGTGTGTTTGGTTTGCGGAAACATTTCCTGTTTTTATTTCTTGAAAATGATTTTCATTTTCAAAATTTCAAATTTTAGAAAACATGTTTGGTTTTTATTTTCATTTCTTGTTTTCAGAAAATGAAAACTATGAAAACATGTTTGGTTTATAATGCTAAATCTTGTTTTCAGAAAATAAAAACTAATTTTTATATTATTTTCTTCTTGTCACTCATTTTTATATTATTTACGAAATTATCACCGCGTTTTCATTGTTTTCAACTTAATTACTATATTGCCACTGCGTTTTCAAAATTCTTGCTTTTAGTTTTCAAAACTTTCAACAGGAAATACTAAAAACAACTTTTTGTTATTTTTTAAATTTTTACGAAATTTAGGAAATATTTTCAAGAAAACATTTCTTAAATTTTTAACCAAACACGTTTTCACTCTTATTTCCTGTTTTCAATGAAAATGAAAACAGAAAACACCCAAACCAAACGCACCCTTAAGTTTTCAAATCCTAATCTCTTTATTTCTAATTACCATATCCAACTCATTTTTCCTTGTTCAGAGTTTATTTCCCCATACCCTGAGAATTGTTTGGTAAACTTGTGCTTAAAATTGTTATAGAATTTTCAAATTTTGTTCTTTGTCATGGGAAATTCTTAACTTTTTTCTTTTCTTTTTCTTAATTGGTTTCCAACTTAGGAGCTTAGTGCAATTGTTCCAGCACGAGAAAAGCAGAAAATTGTTAGAACTGCTATAAGCAAGGTAAAAAGTTTTTGGGGGAAAACAGATTAAAATTACTAGAAAATGGTTTTTTGTCAGCTGTGTCCTTTTAATAAAATTCACTCTATCTTCTGCCTTTTTAACTTTTCCATGTTCTTCAATGCAGTTCCGTGCAGCCATACAGTTGCAATTTGATTTTCATCGGGCAATTTACAATCTCGGAACTGTTCTGGTCATATTGCTTCTTCTTACATATATTCAGTACCGCAATATACTTTATTGTCATGTGTTGACATAACAGAATTGAGTTTAACTGTAATTAATGCACTCACTCTGTGTGTGTGTGTGTTTTTTTTTTTTTGCAGTACGGATTAGCAGAGGACACTCTTAGAACAGGGGGATCGGTTAGTACCAAAGAAGTTTCACCTAATGAGTTGTACAGCCAATCTGCGATATATATTGCAGCTGCTCATGCTTTGAAACCAAATTATTCAGTAAGAAATTAAAGTCTACTTTTCTTCCTTGGTATACTCTTATTGGCAATTAGATGTTTTTTTGGATTCATAAAGTTTGTTAATCTAGATAACATGAGCCTCATTCTTAGATTCACCCTTCTACCTGGGTGTATGCTTTGACTTTTCTTTGGTTCTTTCTTATTTCCTTTTCAACTATGTAGCATTATTTGACATTTGGTACGTAACAGGTTTACAGCAGTGCCTTGCGGTTGGTGCGATCTATGGTGAGTACTTTCTTTTTTTCCCCTTAAAATATGTTGTTGGAAGCAATATGCAACACAACTTATTGTCTTATGACTCAACATTGCTCCATTTTTGAGCTTCCTGAATTATTCTTTCTCATTAAATAGCCATACTATCATATTGGGCTTAATCATAGTATATGCTTTGTCTATTAGAACCTTCACTTATCTGAAATTGTGTGAGTGTTGGTTGATTGAATCTTTCATTTATACAATAAATTTGATAGAACTCAATTTTTACAGCTACCACTGCCGCACCTTAAAATTGGATACTTAACTGCACCTCCTGTGGGGAAACCAATTGCACCTCATAATGACTGGAAACGATCAGAATTCCTTTTGAATCATGAAAGGCTTCAACAGGTAAGATATGATTGGCTGACAAATTGAAATTCTTGTATTAGTTACTGAATCAGATTTAGAATCGCTGGAAACCTGTAGTACTGAAAGTCCTTTTTCTAAATTAATTAATTTACATTCCTCCATTCAGATTTACAGAGGAGAACAGAGACAACTAACTCAGAGTCTCTCAGGCAGATCAATAGATGCGGTGAATGGGGACAAGAAGACTGTCAAAGTTGATATTGCAGATATTGTTTCTGTATCAGCATGTGCCGATCTAACTTTACCACCTGGTGCAGGCCTCTGCCTAGATACAGTTCATGGACCAGTTTTCTTGGTGAGTATCATTTAGATTCATCCTATAGTTGTTCCGTACTACATAGATTTGTTGCTTCCTGCCTCACTTTTCCACACTACTCAATAACACTAATATTTTAGAGAATTTTGATTAAGGACACAATACAGCAATGTTGGACATATAAGGCCGTAGCCATTTTATAATGGAATAACAATTTTTTATGATCAGTTTTACACGCTTTATAATTAAATAACCACTTAATGAAAAGACCACTTCTGCACCTTTAGTTGTCCAACAATTTTCTGTGGTATTCTTAGTTTGAATAACTGCACAATATTTCAGTCAATTCTGTTGCTGCCTTTTGAAAATAGTGCTGTTTCTTGTGATGGCTTGTCTTGTGTTAATAGTTATCAGGTTATAACATGAGATTACTGACTTTAAATGGGAAGACAATTATATTAAACCTGCCCTCCCTACATAGGCAGCCTCCCTGTGTCTTAATATATGCCTTCAGGGGAAAGTATTCATGCTTCCAGTAGGGCTCATTGGGCAAGCCAAAATTTATACATGTACTTGTATTCCTCTCCTTCACTCACTGCCAAAATATTTTGGAAAATTGCTCTGACGTATCCAAAATTAATAGATTTTGTAAGTTATGATGAAGCTGAAGTATATACATCTGAGTTCTTTTTTTCTTTCTTTTTGTGATTATAAAGGTTGCTGACTCATGGGAATCATTGGATGGATGGCTGGATGCGATTCTTCTAGTTTACACAATTTATGTGCGAGGTAGAAGTGACGTACTGGCAGGTATAATAACAGCATGAATGTATCAGAAATTTGATTGGTCAATTAATATTACTTGCCTTGTTGTCCTTCTTTTTGTTCTTCTTTTAAATAAGGTAGATGTTATAAGTTGAGTACTGGTTATGGAAACTAGTGTATAATATTGAAGGTTGGATGAAATCATTTTAATACAATTGAAAATTCTGAGTTTACTCATTAATCAGCTCTTCGGACATTTTCCTACAATATTCTGCAAGAAGTAGCTGTTTTCCTGTGAGAATAATATATAATGACTATGAAATTTGAACACCTAAATTAAATATGGTTTGGTGTGAAATATTAAACTTAATTTGATGACTAGGTACTTGATCTGGTTTTTCGCTTGAAACTTGGAGCTAAGTTGCCAATTTGATTCATCCCCAGGAAAAGTTCATTATTATTGGAATAAAATTTAAGTAATGTTTTTTAGATATTTGTTATCGGATTTTTTTTTCAATGAATAATACGTCATTATGTTTTCCAATGAATGACATATATAATAAATTTTTTTATTCAATTAATTCAACTATTTTTATTAATATCTACAAATAGACAATGTGAATATAAATATCCAACACTGAATTTTACTTAAATTTTGACTTTCTTATTCTTGTCAAAACACGTAGTATATTACACCATGTTCGAAGGTCGAGTATATGCGATGACAATTGGAAAACGTGTTGCATTTGGTGGGGCAAGAGCAAGATCTCTAGCCATGTTTACTCCAACTGCAAAAGCATTGAACCCATAACAAAGAAACCTTCGGCGCCTGTAATTGCCACATTTCTGTAAATTCCCGCATCGAATGCCTGCCATTGCCACCAAATATTTATTCTTCCGCTAAAAAATGTAAGCCACCACAAGCTTGTACCATTTCATCCTTGGGAACATGATAGAGAAACTAAATGTTCCAATGATTCCTTTTGAAGGACTCCTGTGGCCTGTGGGATTCCCCTTACGATACAGAAGTTCTACAGTGGTTAGAACAAAGCATACAAACATTCTATGTTTCTTAGTATTCTAGTCAGCTGCACTGCCCTTGCCATTTTCAACAAGTTAAATACGCTAATGAATGTGGAAATTAGCATCTTGGTGAAATTATGTATGCCAATACCTAGGATTAAAGCAACTGATAGAAAAATCAATTTTATCAGTTGCCCAACTCCCAAACACCCTCATTTACAGCGGTTGGAACAAAGCATACAAACATTCAGGATTTTGAGGACCCAATCCTTCTATTGGCTTGGTTCATTCAATTCAATTCACTTTTGGCTTTTGCTATCCATGTAGCTTTTTTATTTTATTTATAATTTTATTCTAAGAAATAATTTAAAACAATTTTTTTGTTTTTTATTTATTGTTTTGAGTACTTATGTTATGAGTTTTTTTTAAAATTTTTTCTTAAAATAAAAATTATAATAAAGTGAAAAATTACTTATGAAGTATTGTTATTTCATTAATAGTATAATATCGAGTAATAATACTCACACAATATTTTTTATATTTTATTTTTAATAATTAATACATTATAATATAATAATGATGATAACTGATAATATGTAATACATAATAATAAAATAACATATAAGATAGTGAAATGTAAAAAAGATATAAAAATAATAATGTATTAGTATAATTAATACCCACCTTAGTGCCTCTCTCTCTCTCCTAAAACGTAGCCGTCAAGTGTCAAGTTTGCTTCTCTTCTTTCTGGGAGTCATCTTCTATTAGGGAAGCTATTCTCTTGTTGCATGATAGCTGTTTTGTCCCACTACAGAAAATTTGTATTGGTAAGAGCTTCAAATTTTATACCCATTAAAAACTTGTAACATTTTTTATTTATATTTACAATCGTACTCGTAGTAAAAGAATTTCTGAGAGATCTAGTTTTATAGAGGGTTGAGAAGTGTATTGTCTCTCATTATATATCTTTCAAATTTATTCTTTGTAAATTGTCTTAAAGTGTATTTCTAATGTATATGTGTTATAATTTCTTGTTAGGGTTTTAGTTAGTCTGTATGAGGTGTGTTGTCTCTTGGTTTTGTTAGTTTATGTTTTTGTACCAAAAGTTCGGATAGTCACTTAGAATGGCTATATGTTTTATTTCGCATAAGCTTTAGGTTTTTTGCTAGCTTCAATATAATGACCAAAAAAAGAATCACTTTTTCATTTCATTTTATTTTTACATAAAAATAATAAAAAATGTAAATCTTGGAATAATATTTAATTAATTATGACATAATTTATTATTTTCATACTAAAATAAAGAGAGGAGATGTGAATATTTAAATAACTAGGCTCAAATAGTTAGTTATATAATAAGCTTGTGTGAAGGTATTGTGGGCAACAAGTGTTTCGGTTTCTGTTTCTGGCGTTGTTGTTTTAACTTTTACTAGGAATAAGTTGAAATTGAGTAAACTCGATTATTTTTTTACTTTTGTATCAAATAATCAGAACTAGTGAAATATTCAAGTTTAGTTACTGTACTGAAGTGGAAGGAGTTCATTTATTTATTTTATTTTATTGGCTTAATCTCTGTTTGGATGGTGGGCCATGCCTAACAAGTTGGTACTTAAATGCGTCACAGCTTACGCTCTGTCAGATATATGTGAATGCGAGTGGGTTGGTTGAATTGAATTAGCCCAATCCTATTCCTACCAACTTGAGTTGATCGTTGGATTCGAAAGCATGTCACCACCAGCCACCGCCAAATCCCTGAAAGCTCGCCTGTGCAGCGGTGAAGAAACCCTCTACGGCCTCTTCCTGGCCACCTTCTCGCCCACCTTGTCCGAGATCGCTGGCCATGCTGGCTATGACTTCGTGGTTATCGATATGGAACACGGCCACGGCGACATCCCCGATGCCCTTGCCTGTCTTCATGCTCTCGCAGCCACACAAACCCCCGCTATCATCAGGCTTCCAGAGAATTCCGCAACTTGGGCCAAGAAAGCCCTGGATATTGGCCCACAAGGGCTCATGTTTCCCATGGTTAACCACCCGGACTCAGCACGCGACGCGGTGTCGTATTCTCGGTACCCACCCAAGGGAGTTCGGGGAGCGGCTTATCCTGCCGTCAGAGCATCCCAGTATGGGATAGACCATGGGTACTTGGAAAAATGCGAGAAAGAGTTGCTGATCATGTGCCAGGTTGAGTCGGTGGAAGGGGTGAAGAGGGTGAAAGACATAGCTTCCGTGGATGGGGTTGATTGCATTATGATTGGGCCTTTGGATTTGAGCGCAAGCATGGGTCACTTGGCCCAACCCGGAAATGACAAGGTGAAGGGGATGATGCTTGTGGCGGAGAAATCAGTGTTGGAGTTGAAGAAAGAGAAAGGCCCCTTCCCCTTTCTGGCTGGGTTCGCATTGCCCCAAGATTCCCCGCTTGACCTTAAGAGGCGTGGTTATGATATGGTGTGCGGGGCTGTGGACGTCACTTTGTTTAGAGATGCCGCCCTTCGCAATGTCAACAGCTTTAAGAAGTAGCTACTGCTACTAAGTGCTAGCATTTCCTTGTTTCATAACCAACAGGGACTTGGGACTCTACTGTGTTCATTTCATGTTGAATAAAATAACTCTTAAGATCGCAGACACACTGTTCAAATCCTAAATTTTGTTCTCTTTGTGTATGCTCAAGATCAGCCTGTGAATGCTGTTGATGGTAACTTGTAATGACAAATACTGGTTGTGGTAGCCTTGAGATGTCAGTGGCACCATTCATCTTTTTTGGCATAATTTCCCTATTGATTGTTCTTCATGAAAAGAGGATTTGAGGAACAAAGGGTTTCAGTGACATTCTGTGAATGAAACCATGTAAGTTTGGTTTTTCTTCAGTTTGTATTACTCATTGAAAATCGCCTAAATTCCATTCTGCCAACCATGTGATGTGCCTGAAAGACTGCCTAGCGCCAACTGGCCCATGTGTACTGCATTTGGTATTTGTTTAGCAATTAATTATCTTTGTTCACCATTGCACTTTTCTATTATTTTTCATTCCGAATATTTACCCAATTATTGATGTGATTATATTTTTGAATACTTCATAATGATAGGAAGAGGGTAGTCATGTAAATTCAAGTTTAGGTGGCTCCTTTCTGCCACCAATAAGATGTGGGCTTAGCTGAGCTGAGCTCCTAAATCTAAGAAAAGAGTGAGCAGAAGAAAGACGGGCATGGGCAGCCTCAGAAATATGAATACCTTTCTTTTGGTCATTCACTTGCTTATGTTGGTGGAAGCCAATGTGTTATGCTACAGCTACCAGTACAAAGTTGGAGATTTAGATGCTTGGGGAATACCCACCTCTGCAAACCCACAAGTCTACGCAAAATGGTCTAAATCTCGCAATCTCAAGATTGGAGATTCGCTCTGTAAGATTTAATTTCATATTGTTCAAGAGTTTTGATTTAATTTAGCTGCTCACGAGTGTGTGTGTTTGTACGCAGTGTTTCTATACCCACCAAGTCAAGATTCAGTTATTCAAGTTACGGAGGATTCCTACAAGAGCTGCAACCTTAAAGATCCGATCTTGTACATGAACAATGGAAACTCTTTGTTTAACATTACTTCATATGGGAAATTTTACTTCACGAGTGGAGTGCCTGGGCATTGCCAAAAGAACCAGAAGCTTCTTATATCTGTGATTGGGGGAAACGGGAAGCCATCGCCCTCTGATGTTCCAACTGCATTGCCAGAATATGCACCCTCCTATCCCACTATGTTCGGAAACATTCCAGTATCTCCTTCTTCCTCACCTC
Organism: Ceratonia siliqua; assembly: GCA_034509205.1. NCBI lineage: Eukaryota > Viridiplantae > Streptophyta > Magnoliopsida > Fabales > Fabaceae > Ceratonia > Ceratonia siliqua. The sequence continues at coordinate 11,460,633 of JASKGM010000001.1, read as the reverse complement.
CGCTAACTTGTACTCATCCACTTCTCATGCCCGCTCTTACTGGATTCGCATTCGCCCTGCTCTGCCCCTAGGCAGTAGGCACGATCCTTCTTCTTCTTGAGGTTGAGTTGATATTGATTTTATTTTTTAATTTACCCAATTTGTGATTTTAAATTGTAATTCTTTCAGCAATGTAATAGTTGAGACTACAGTGGAGATTCCATCTTCATGGAAGAAAGATTTTGAGAGGTATTCAATTCATAAAAGATAGATTCTCATTCTGGCAATCATCTATTTAGTAATCGGTTTGCCAGCTGGAAACGCGCATTGGTCCGGTCGGGACGGTGTCGGTCACAAAGGCCAATTATGCTACATTGCTATCATTACATGTTGGAAAATAAGGTAAGTAACCATCAATTCATATTGTGGTAAATTAAGTGGGAGGAGCATTTGCTTAACTTCACAACAATAATAGATAAGTTATATATGGATTAATACAATTAACCACAATAAACTTTGGTTTAAGTAAAATAAAAAAATAACAACATAAATTTTTATATGATTGAGAATAATAAACACCGCTTAATAGTAAAAATGAATATATGATTAATGTTGAGTTCCTCTGGCGAAGAAAATATTTATTAATTCCCAATATATATATTATTTTTGTGGCCTGGAAAAGTTATCTTTCATTTTTACTTATTGCTTCTATTTGAGAAAATCAGGTTAAAATAAAATCGAACAATAGGCTTTGCCTGCCCAACCGCACAAGGTATGACTTAAAGAGTAAACCTGGGCCTCATTTAGATTATAACAATTGTGTATCATATTTGTGGGACGATTCCAAGCCTGAACTTGTTGGGTTTCTGGGTAACGAAAGAGGGTTGAAAACCCCAACCGCAGTTGAGGGAGAGTCACATATATGAATATGAAAATTTTGTATTCTTTTAAAAACTTTTTAAATTTATTTTAGAATTTTTCATCTAAAATAAAGTTTCTAAAAAAATGTTAAAAGAACAGTATAAAAAATATAAAATTTTTAAAAATATATCAAAAAATAAAAAATAAAAAATAAAAAATGATAGAAAGTGAAAATGCATTGTTAAACTTAGCAAATGCCAACACGTATAAAAATACAACGTAAATAAAAAAAACCATACTTTAAACACAATTTTACTTATAACCCGAATTTCCCCCCTTTTTCTTTGGTTTTTGTAATCTAAAATAGTTAATCTGATCTAATTCTGATCTGAGGCGAGTGAAAGTTGTCGTGTTCTCAAGAGAACCTACCAGACCATATTCTTCTGAGTTCTGACACAACCCAGTCTGCGGATAACCCTAAAACTTTCTTACTCGCTGTCCCCTCCAAAAGAGCCTTCTACAATCACCCACCACCCACCATGGGAGAAGGCCTAGGTACTTTGTAACTTCTATTGCCTTTTACGTTTAGCTTTGTAAATCGCAATTGCATGATATTACTTTTGTTAAGTGTTCTGAGCAGTTGATTAATTTGCGTCCAAGTCAAATTCTTCAAACATAAAGTTCAAAAATTTATAGCGAATTGGATGTTCATATCCCCGTAGGCGTGATTTTGTGCATTGTTCTATTTACCCACTCATTCTGGGATTTACTTCCTTGTTTTCCTGCAATATGTATGAATTATGATCTTAAAAATTCATGATTCTGGTTCTTCGCAATTTTGACTGCAACCCTGTCTCTGTCAATTTATTTATTGATCATTATTATTCACGACTGTGACCAACATCTTTGCCCCGAAGTCTGATCCTTCCGGGTTGTTTTTCTAAGAACAGATATTCGGTCTGAAAATCCAGAAAGTTGCATAGTATGTTGATAGACGTGGTAAGTGTCTGATTCTTCTGCTGATGTGTTGATCAACATTATTCTATCACTTTTAATTGTACTGGAATGACATTTGGTTATACCAAAGATCTCAGTTTAGGGTAAAACAATCGGGTGAAAGGTTTGTATAACCTTGGATGGCGGAGTTGATTGGACCGAGGTTGTACAGCTGCTGTAATTGTCGAAATCATGTTGCCTTTCACGATGATGTTATTTCAAAAGCTTTTCAGGTGACCTCTCAGTTTCAAGTTTTATCAGATTATGCTTGTGATTCATAACGTGTTCTTAATTTCATCTATAGTATAGGCTACCAGTAGCTCCTCTTCCCAGTCATGATAAAATAGCAATATACAATGGAGTATGGAATGTAAGAATTTGAGTTTTCCTTAAATTGGTTGTATTAACTACTGAACTACATCACTCTTTTCTGTGGTTGTAGTATGCTTAATTGAGCTCCAAGATATGCTGCAAATGCAATCTTATCAATTGCTTTTATGAGCATACATAAACTTTTGAGGCAAGATGTTTTTGTAACAATACTTGAAGATGCTTTATCCAATGTATTTTCAGGGAAGAAACGGACGAGCCTTTTTGTTCTCCCATGCCATGAACGTTATGGTAGGACCAAAAGAGGACAGGCAGCTCATGACTGGCCTCCACACGGTTGCTGATGTCTACTGTTCTGACTGCCGTGAAGTTCTTGGTTGGAAGTATGAACGGGCTTATGAGGAGACACAGAAGTACAAGGAAGGGAAGTACATACTTGAGAAGTCAAAAATAGTCAGGGAAAACTGGTAGTAACCAAAGGTGTTTCTCATAAAGCATCCCAATGTTCAATCTGTGCAGAAATTTGAGCATTTGAAGAAATTCAATTATTGGTTTTGATGTTCATTCTTTTGTATTCTCCGTAGCTTGTATTAAATGATAAAAAGAAATAGCCTAGACTATGTCAAGTGCAACCTTCGCATGTAATGGAGATGTTCTTTTGGTACTACCATTGTTACTTGCCTCTTCGCTTTTTTCCTAGATGCTCTTTTAAGCAAGAAAAAGGACTGGTTTGTGAAAATTGTGCACTGTAAGGTATTTCTATAACTGCGCCAGACTACTGGAAACAAGGTCGACTTCTTTCTTGTTGCACTTCGGAGATGCATGCTTACAGGAAAATATTGTAGCCTCATTTCTCACTACTCTTAAAAATCATTCGCTGCCAAATGTTTTCATTTATAAAGGGCAGACTGGCACAAAGGCCAGAAGACAACCAGAAGAAGAGCGGGATGAGGCAGTGAAAAATTAGGGAGGCACTCGCGGGCAACTTTTTTAATTTTTTTAAAATTTTTAAAATTAATTAATTATTTTTTATATTATATATATATTTAAAAATTTAAATTTTTTTTTATATTTATTTATACGATTCGTACATAATTTTTTTAATATTATTTATTTACAAGTAAAAAATTTTAAAAAATATATGACAATAAATAAATAATTAATATTAAAAAATTAAGATAAAAATAAAAATAATAAAAATAAATAATAAATAACAATTTCTATCGCTACTGTAACTTAGAAAGCTTCTAAAAATTAATTGAATTTGCCTTTTTG
>JASKGM010000001.1:11438003-11449379 GCA_034509205.1 Ceratonia siliqua | reverse complement strand
AAAGTAATGTTATTTTGAAGAGGGTATATATCTATTTATATTTCCTTTGGAGGTATGCTAAAGTGCTTTGTTTTAATTATAAGGGTTAAGACAATTCTTGAGTAGCAAGTTGAGTAGGCCTAACATGGGGCAAGGTTAGGTGAATCTAGCATGGTTGTATGTATTTTGATTTAGATTAAAATTCTGTTTGTTTTGTGGTATATCTAATAATTAAAATGTGTATAATTAATCAATGAATTACATATATATATTTAACTAGATCTTGTATTGAAACTTTTAATAATGCATTCATTTTATTGATGTACTTTTAAAGATATTATATTTTTATAATTGTTGGTTTACTTTAAATAGTTTTGTATGCCTTTTAAAACAGTAAAATCTTATAAAATATAATTATAGACAACAACATTTCTAAAAATATTAAAAAATCATTGTCTTAAAGGATTAATAATTTATCCATATATATTCTTTAAGACCATGAATTATTCAAATTGGAGCCCTAAACGGTTTCAGAGGGTCTCATTTCACCCATTTTCTGAAACCCAAAGAAATGATAATTTTTGTTGGTAGAATCATAAGAGGGGAGAGAGGAAGAAAGACAAAGGTAGCACTATAGGTTAGATGCCTTAATTGCATCGACTTGAGTCATGTGACATAAACTCTGATTCATGCACTTTGATTGGAGATATGAAAATGTGATGGATAGAGACGGGATTGTGAATTAAGGGTAGTTATTTAAAAAATATATATATAATATAATTTTTATTTTAAAATTTGTGTTATTTATTTTATTTTTTAAGTATATATTATTTTATTATTATTTTTTAATTTGGTGCCTGGTGACAGTTGAATCAAAGCGGTGGCAAAAGCTCAAAATGAATGAAAGAAATGTTACCGACCATTTCCAGCTAACTAGGAAGTACGACATGCTCTAATATATTGCCATGTAAGGAAAAGCAGGAGATCAATTCTATCAAGGCACGTTATAAAACCACATATATACAGTATATTGATAATGAGCATCACCTTACCATGATACACCAATGACCAAACCCATTTACCCTTTTTATTTAGTGGCTATACATTCCACTTTATTATCATATAGATTTTGAGTTTAACTTTTCTTTAAACCACCTTATTCTCTTCCCCATTATAACTACCTAGATACCAACTTTAGTCTTAAAAAAAAAAAAAAAGTTCAGTAATCTTACGTTAAAATTTAAAATCACAATGACTCTTTAATACTAATTTATTTTTAATGTTAATATGATAAATTAATTAATCTTTTCATACATTTATAAGAGTATTGAGTGTCATATTAAAAAAATTTGAATATTATATTTATGAAGTTTTAAGAGAAATTAAAGTAAATTATCTAAAATTTTATTATGTCTTACCTTTTGCACAACTAACTATTTCAAGTTCTATATAATAAAATAATCGTTGAAAAGTCACAAAATTTTTAAATAAAACTAAGGATGGTACGTTGTTTATTCTTAAAGGCATACCCAAATCCAATGATTGAGGATTGAATATTTTAATTTGGTAGTTTCAAATTCAAATTAAGAGCACAGAATGTGTAAGTTTTGGACTACCTATCCCTGATCATGATGTAATTGATTTCCCTGTTCACCAAATTATTCATATGTTATCAAAGACATATAAGGTAGAAAATTCAGACTTGACATTATAGCTATATATAGTACGAGTTTTGTAAAATCTTTTGTGAATTAGCCGTAGGATTTATAGCCAATTTTGGCTTCAACTCATATGGAATTAAAATGTCTGCAGATTTAATATTAATATCTAGTTAACACCCACTTGTAATATAACTTATACAAGCTTATCAAATTTTTCTAAACAAATTTGAGGGCAATGTGGTCCCCCATCACTCACGGCCAGCGCCAACACATATAAGGCCAAAAGAGAATAACCCAAAAAAAAAAAGATTGGAATTTTTCAATAAAAAAGAAAAGAAATAATAACAGTTGAATTGGGCGCCATTTAAACGCAATTATCATATACTAATAAATAATAATATAAACTATAAAGCGACCTAAGACCATTTCTAGCAGTAGTTGCGTTGAGGCAAGTGTTATATATAAAGACAGGCCAATATCTTAATGCTCTCAAATTATTAAAATATATTTCTATTTTTGTTTCCACGGAAGACTCTCTGTCTCTGTCTCTGTCTCTGTTCGTCTCTTCGAAGGAATGCTTTAGAACCACTTTGACTATTGCTCTTGCAATCTTCAGCTACAGCCTACAGGGCGACTGTGCTTGTGGGCAGCTCTCAAATTCTCTTCTTTTTAGGGTTTCTTTGATTTTGAATTGAATTAGGGTGGAGTTTTGTGCTTCCAATTGGCTCGCTCTACTTTGCTGAATTGCCACCACTGTGCTGTTGATGGTAAGACTCACTAGCATGTAATTCTGGGTATGGGTTTTGTACCTGCCCTTTTGTTTTGAAAATGAGAAATTCAAGGCTGAGAAGAGTGAGGGAAAAGAAAAATGATTCCAAGTGCAGAAAATTCTTCAAAAGATTTAGCTTTAGAGGAACTGTTTTGGATTATGCTATGTTGAGAAATCAGCTCATCCCAGTTCAACCTGCGTATTAGGAAGAATTCTTGAAAAGGTTTTTTCTTGTTTTTCCCCTGGTTTTTGATCCCAGTTCTGAAATTCAAAGTTTTATGTGTTTTTGATAACCCAAATGGAGCATTATCTCAAATCTTTTGTTAAGTTTTGAACTTCAATTTATCAGGAACCTGGGGCGTTTCTTAAAGTTGGTTTCCTGGGCCATTCTTGTTTTCCAATTTATCGTGCGTCTTTTAGCTGGAGTGATTTGAAGCTGCCAACATACGGATTATTTCATCTATTAGCGCGAGAAAAAGATAAAAAAAATGCAAATATTCCTTTGCCTTTCTGCAATTGTTGCTTATTTAGATTTCTTAGGAGATCCTTTACTCACAATTCTCGTACTTTGCCGAAGCTTCTTTCTTCTTGAAATTTATGATCTAACAACTTTAACTCGAAGCTACTTTACCTTGGGATGCTCCCATTCTGGTTTACTTTGAATCCTGTTCACGTTGGGGTTTTGTTTTTAGTGTAATGGGGTGCACGGGGGGATTCTTACCTAAGTTTTATAATTTATCGCCTGATGGAAACTTTTGAAGCCTTTTCTCTTGTAATCACAGTAAAACGTTGACACAGACAACACTTGTCATGTCTCATGCCTTTCTTGTGATCTAGCTGCTTTTAGATGTATTTCTTTCTCAAGCTCAAGTCTCCACTTGTGAATTTTTTGCCCAGAGATTACTGGAACCTTTGACCTGACCAGTCAGCCATCAGGGCAAGGACAAGGTTAGTTAGATTCATCTCTGGTGCTTATTTTTAATCAAGAGTTAACATTATGAAACTTTTCTACTTATGGAAAGCGGATAAAGAAGAGATAATTATTAATGCTAATTGCTGATTAAAATATGTTTATACTAATATGGTATAGAGAATTCTAGTACACATTATTTGTAATGCTGCTCGTGAATAACCTACTACCACTTCTTTGTTGGTTGACATTTAATTAGTCATGTTTATGGCTTTCTTATTGCTAATCTCCCTGCTTCATTGCAAGTATTCTCTACACTCTTTGAACTTTATTGTAACGATCATCTTGTCAATGGATTATATTCGTAAGACCCTTGCACTTTGTTCTTAAATTCGAGCTGTTGGATGCCAGAGACCTAAAAAAAAAAAAAGATTATCATATATACAGGAACGCTAGATTCTTGGAGGTGATTCCCTTTATTTTATTTTTATCAGCAGGTTTAATAAGCCTCAGAACATGGGTTGCCTGGTGTCAACTGCAAGGGATTCTGGTGGAAATAGAAGAAGACCAGGTAGTATTGGGGAAGTTTCTGTCTATGTTCCTGGTCTAAGAATTCCTAAACCTGTTGATTTTTCCCAGTCACTTGGTGAATATTTGTCCAAGAATATAGTTGAACGTCTATCTGCTCTCAGAACTCGTATAGTTGTAATGGCTGGCCAAGAAGGTCCCACAATTACAAGGACAAAAAGAAAAAGTGCCACTCAACACGGTTAGTTTTAGAAAGTATGAAATCATTTTATGATAAATATGTTGCTCAAATTTATTGATGTATCACAAGATTCCATCTGCAGGAGGTTCAACACTGGCTGATCTTCGGCAGGCTCTTGAAGACTACTTGCCAGTTCTTCTGGGATTAGTTAAAGATGGTAAAACCTGAATTAGTCCATTTGTACATGATGTATGCTCTCTCTAGGACAAGTCCTAATCATTATTGCTTATATTTTGTGCAGGAAACCACCTACAATATAAAGTACAATTTGTTTGGGTCAATCAGGAGGATGATGCAGAGGTAATTCTCAAGTTATTTTTTCTATGCATATGTGTGTCTGGTTTGGTTTGAGAGTTAATTTCTATACTCTAGATTGTTGATCCACTCTGCTTTTCTCCCCTCTCCCCTTCTGTGATTGATACTTATGCAGGAAACAGCCATGTCTAATGGTTGGTATGAGGTGTTGTCAGTTTTGCACTTAATGGCGATGCTATTGCTATCACAGGCTAATTTATTGCTTCTTCCAAGAACATCTGCTGATGGTTATCAGCCAAAAGTATCAGAAGGTACGTAATACTGCAAAAACTTTCAGTACGTGTTAACATTTTCTTACCCGTTTCCTCTGACTTATTGCTTTAAGTTGCTCTGAAAATGAAAATTCAATTTTTGGTACTTACTAACAGAAAGCAGACGAGCATCCGTTGATATCTTCTTAAAGGCAGCTGGATATCTGGATTGTGCTGTTAGACATGTTTTGCCACAGTTGCCTGCAGAACTCAGGTTTGTATAGATGTAATGCACTGAATTGACTGTCGCACCGTTATTTTTTATGCTCAACAACTGTCTTTACTCTTTAGAGTAGTTTATTACTCTTCTCACTGTTGGTTCTGATTTTAGAAGAAACTTACCAGTAGACCTCGCAGAAGGAGTTCTTCGAGCACTCTGTCTACAAGCATTAGGACAGGTATTAACATGTTCTTTTATATGGAACTACTGAATGAGTTGCTATGCCTCTCGTAGTTCACCCTGCATGCTTAAATTGGAACATGCCTTGCAGACAATTAAAAACTGAAGCCCTCTCTTATATGATATTTAATGATTGAAGCTAATGTGATTCTCTAACACAGCAAACTTTTTGTCCACTTATCTTCTCACAAAGTTTTGTTGCATATTCCAACAGTTGACTAATATGATTAGGTTAGGTAGAAAAATATTCAAGCAGGAACCACAAAATTACAGTTACCATTTATTTAATATTGCAGTCCACTGGACTGGGATACTTGATAATAATGCATATGATTCTGCAAAACATATTTTTACTAAAATAATTGTAAGTTTAAAACCTTTATCATGGGAATCTGATATGTTTGTATAAAGAAAAATAGAGTTGAAAAACATTCTTCAGTAGATTGGTACTGTTAGAACTTACAAGAGCTGTTACAGTCAGAGTGGCTTATATGTTACTTTCTCAAAATGTGACATGATATTATAACAGTTTTTTTATTTAAAAATTTTATAATTTTTGTTAATTTAAATCAAGGTATCGTTTTAGGTCTAATAGCGCACTCTGTCTCTCTGTCTCTGTCTCTCTCTCTCAGTTGGGTGTAAACTCTTTTATTTCTTCCATTATCTTTTTAGGGTGTGGATATCCAACTTGGAATGGCAATTGATAGTACCAAAGCCACCCTTGCAGTGAAGCGTAGACTTGCATGTGAGATGGTGAAGTATTGGCAACAGGTAAAAATGCAAAATTTTTCTTGGTTACCCGGCTCTTACTATATAATTAAATCCAATTGTGAGACACATTCTTGATCATTTTGCTTTCCATTCTTTGACTTGTTTATATGACTGTCAAACTTGTCAAAATAACATAGCTTCTGACTTCTAACCTTATAGGGATATCTAATGTGAACTGTCATTTTTCTGCTGGGACACTCTTATGTTTACTTTTTATATTGTATTAGCTGCTAAATTTGATTTGCATATAAGCTTCCAAATTCTATATCTCCAGAAAGAGAAGCTTGTTTGAATTATATAAACTATTAAGCACTTCAAAAGCAGTGAGTTTCATTATGTCCTCTGGGGCAACTTTGTTCTGGATTTGCATTGCAAAAGGTTCTTTTGCCTGAAAGTAATCTCACCTTACTTTCTAGTATTAGCTATTACTCAAATAGGAGTATTAGTCTTTGACTGTTTTTACTATATTTTGAGTCACTCGGAATTGATTATTAATTTGCGGATATCCAAATTTCTTATGGGACCTTCCAACTTGTTTCTCTTGATTCTGCATATATAACATTCTTTTCCTGAGACAAGTTTTTTTATTCTATACTCAATGTATGTTCATTAGTATATTAATACGGGTGCATTTATTCAGCTAACATTACATGGTTTACACTATTTATTTTACAGGCTCAAGATAACATTATGAACCTTCCATTAGCCAATGGTTGGGGTGAAAAGCATCGTCTTTTTGTGAAATGGAAGTATGCTGAAGCAAAGGTATTTGCTTTTATTTTATTTTACTTGTTAATTCCATCCTGATTTTTTTTTGAATTGGAAGTATGTTGTAGCAAAGGTATATGCTTTTATTGTATTTTTTGGTTTTTTCCATCTTGCTATTTTATATATTGTCTTACTGCATAGTAATATGTGAAAGGCAGTCAACTTCAGATTTCAGAGTGATAAATTTGTTGGGCTAAATGAGAGAGTGAGATAGAGAGAGAGGAATATGCTGGTTGAATGATAACCTAGTGTGAATAATAATAGATGTAGGAGAAAATAAAAATTGGGTCAGATATCCTCTATGTCTCGAAGATGTGGTATGGAGTTGGTAGGGGTATATGATACCAAAATCTCCAGAACAAGCCATTCCGCATAAACAGAAATTAGCTATTGAGGAAACTTACAAAGTCAAAGGGGGTTAATTTCCAAAATTGAAAGTTGAGGGGCCTATTTGTGAAGCTCAAAGGTGAAGGGGTTTTGTGCATTGTTTTCCTATTTTTGTGTGCACATTATCTGAATTGCTCTTACAACATGAAAACAGAGCACCGCAGCTACAAGCCTATCATGGTATCTTCTGCTTACAGCATACTCGTATGTTATTTGGGAATGCGTATGTAAGATGCATTCAGTAGAAATAAATGATGTGAAGTTGTTGATATTTGGTGTAACTATTTACCAGGCTGCAGCATATTATTATCATGGGTTGATTCTTGATGAGGGAAATACAGAGAAATCTCATGGGATGGCTGTAGCTGCTTTGCAAGCAGCAGATGAGTATATCAAAGAAAGTAAGAAGATGTGTGAGGCATTCAATGCAGCACCGCCATTATCAAGGTTATTTATTTCCTTCCCTTGTGCACACGGTTATGTATCTGTCCTGATACAACATTTTTCTCCCTCATCTAAGCTTCCTGAACCAACATTTAATATAGAAGTCATGCGTCTTTGTAAATTATGTGATAGCATCCTTAGTTACCCCTTGTAATGGGCATTGATAATGACTAGTGAGTAGATATAATACATGATTACATATAATTCTTTGACATGCACCATTAAAACATTTTGAAGAGCATTTTCCGGGCATCATTCTCATTGTCCTACTTACGTGTGCTAAACCTAGTTCGTTAAGGTTCTCAGATGACCATGGTTTTGATTTATTTGTCATCTTTTAGTCCGTTAAGACTAGCAGGTCAAACACTTTTTTTTGGCCCACCTAACTGACATTCTTGGTGCAGAAATCCACCACTTTGGGGGACCATGAAATATCACTCAGAGAAAATTCCTAAGGATGCTTCAAGCAAGGTCCGAATAAACCGAGATCTTTACTCTTATGAGAGGTAAAATTTTCTGGGTTGCATGGGTAAATTGTTGCCTAAGTGCAATTTCATTATCACTGATAAAATCATACGTTGTCTTGTCAATCTTTATTACAGAATCATGGAGACGGCACCAACACTACCGGATTTTGCCTTGGCCTTGAAACCAGATGAATATCAACTTCCTCCAGTGGATCCCTCCTGGAAAGCGGAGAACATAAACGGTGGACAAACTGGCCCCAACCATCTCAAGGTTGACAAAAGATAAAACCTAATAAATTTGCATCAAAGATATGGCAGTCTATCTGAAAGAAATACTGCAACTTCAAGCTCAGAAGGGTGATTTTTCAATTCTTGTCGATAGAAAAATTAGTTTATTGCTGACTTTTTTCTACCTTTAACCTTTTTTCTTCATAAATCAATTTTCTTCCTTCACAATATATAAAAGTACCCTGCTAATCGAGGTGTGAGTTGGTGTTCATAATGTTAATTGTCTGGAGCAGGGAAAAAGGGGTTCCCTCGTTAATACCCAAATAATATGATTGCTATTTCATTTCAAAGTAAAGGCAGTCAAATTCTCCATTTGTTGAAGCAAGTTTGTATTAGTGATTGTGTGTAAAATCGACTTAAGCAGAGAAAGAATGGTTTCCTTTACAATTTCCCTAATTCTCTTCTCCTCCCTCAAGTGTACCCCAGCTCTCGTTGAATACGTCTGCATAATCATTGGTTTTCCTAGTTTGGTGCCTCTGGGAAGTTTTGAATACTTGTCTGATTATTGACGCACAAGGTCCGTAATATGTACACTGTACAAGATGTATGTTGATGGTAGGAAAAAGAAACGAATTCGCATCAGTGGCATATTCAAAAATTTTAATTAGGTGGGGTAAAATAGTATATTTAAATTTTTATTAGAAATGAGAAGTAATTCATTATGTTAAAAATAGGATATTATAAAAGTAATTTTATTCTTACTAAATTTTTAATTACATTCAATGTTTCATATAAAATATATAATTCTATTGTTAAAAAATTTAAGATACCAAAAGCTTTATGAATTATAATTATTTTTTATGTATTTTAATATTTTAAAAATGTATAATTTTTTTATTTTTAACACATATTTTTTTTATATATGTAATCAAATAATTATTCAATTATTTATTTTTCATACAAAAATAAATTCATATTTTCTTTACTTTGTTTATTTTTAAACAAATAAATAAAATATATAAAAATTCTAATAAATAAAAAAATTAAATGTAAGTCAACATAAAATTAAGAAAAAAAATATAATAAAATAGTATAAAAAGTGAGCACGGATTTTAAAATTTAACGTAACGCTAACATTTGCTTCTTTCTATCATTTTCAAGAAATTGTAATTTGCCGTGCCATTTGTCTCTTCCCTCTTGGGCAAGCTCTTGCTTTTCTTGTTCATCTGTGAAAAGTCACAAATCCAAACAGTTATAACTTATAACACTGCACACCAGTTGGAGTAACACCATTTATTTGAATCTGGATTAGGAGGGGATCATGTTAGCATGTTACCTGCTCTTCTATTTAACGACTGTCAGGTAACATGATTCTCTTGTGTACTGAGAGAATTCAAATCCCATTTATGCCAACGCAAAGTGGCTATTTTGATTTGTCCTTAATTGGTCCCATAGACACAAAGATAAGACAAATGGTATTTAAATATATGGTTACTTGTTAGCGGATCAAGATCTTATACAGTTACGTGTATAGTTATATTGTGGTTGTTCAGTGTGCGTTGGACGGTTACAATGCGTCTTATAATTTTTTATTAGTGTACAAGTCCCAATGTAATTTTTTTTTCTTCTTATCGTGATTGTTCAACACAAGTTAAACGATCACGTATTGGACGTTTAAGTCCTTGCAAGCAGAAGAGCTACTGTTCCTCACTATGGAAGGTATACTCTTAATTCTGATTTTAATTTTTTTCATCTCAACCCTCAACAATTCTTAATCAAATGAGGCCAAACATTGTACCTTTTTCCTCCTTTCAAATTTATTTAAATTTTACTTTCACCCATTAATTTATAAAATTACTTTTTTCAAATTTTTTTAGAAAACTATTTAATTGAACTAAATTAACAAAAAATTATTATATTAATATATTAAATAATTCTATTTTCAATAAATTCACATTGTTGCTGCTTAGGGTAGCACTTATCTGATCTCCTTCTTTGTTCTGAAAAATAAGGTGAGGACAGCTACTATCACCATGATAGTTTATTATTCAGAAAAAAGAATAAAATCTGTCAATCCAAAAATAGTGAGATGAAAGGCACAGCAAGGGGAAAAAAAGAGAATAAGGCAGAACTCTGAACTCTCACATCAGGAAAATTAAAGTTTCAGTCTGAATTTACAGTTGCTAGCCTTTATGCTTATCAGATTATTAGCTGACAAGCTATCCACCACCAATGCGCATTCACCTAATATTCTGACCTTCCTCATCTTCAACCTCCCAAGTTTGATGGCTACTGGTGCTTGGACCTTAAGATCCAATGGAATTCGTCCTGTCTGTTGTTGTTCTTGCAGGGCCGTCATTAGGGTGCTTCCTGACTCTGCTTGCCCAGTCAAGGACACATTGAGCTCTGTTTCGTTCCGATGACCTTGGTAGAACATGGGCAGTGACCCTTCACAAAGCTGAGTGTTTGTGTACCACACACTCAATCTTCCTCCTTTCTCATAGTAAATACCAATCTTCTTGTTGGGGTTGTTTGCTGTGATCTTTACATCAAACTTTGCATACAGTGTCATGTCAAAGTTGAGCCTCAGATCACTTATCCTTAGACTGTCAATGGAGTAAGTGGGAAGTTTTGGTTTGAAAACCAGGTAAAGGATTCCTGCAGTTGCTACTAAGATAACGAGTAGCAGGACGAGCAAGCTGAGTGTCCAACAAATGCACTTGCAGAAGCAGCCTCTCTTTGGCGGTGGGGTGGAATGTATTATTGGTATAGTACGTTGTAATGGAGGATGATGCTGCACCCGCACTGGGCTACCCTTTTCTGATCTTGACGAACCTGGAGGTACCAGCGGCGCTGTTGGTGGCGGTGGTGGTGCCGCTATGTCCACAGCAGGGTGGATCCTCTGATGATCAGCCATGAAATTATGAGTGCTCTACTGCTCTTCTGTCTAAGCCTGTGCTATAATATGATATAACTAACCCTCTTCTTCAGATGAGAGGAGAGAAAGCGCTGGTGCAGAGTGTTGCCGCTATATGCAGAGTTTGCTTATTTGACAAATCCATTATGAACGCTACTGTTGGTGACCTTCCTCACCTAAAACAGCATATATATAATAATAAAGAGCCAATAATATATATACTGGTAGAGTGGTAGTTCATCTAAACATGAAAACAGTCGTTGAATGAAATACGTCAACAAGAGTTCATTTTCTATAGTTACTTTTGTTAAAAGTTTAATGTGACACATATTCATTGGCT
>JASKGM010000001.1:11389279-11434371 GCA_034509205.1 Ceratonia siliqua | reverse complement strand
ATAAATGTGATTGATCTATTCTTATTTGTTTTAATTAGACTCGGATATTATTGTTTGTATTGTTGTACACTGGTGTGCCCGCACCAATTGAGTGAATAGGATTATTCCTTCGAATATCAAGTTTAAAAAACGTTATAAATTAGAACCTGAATAGAGTATTTAGGTTCAAATAATGAGAATGACTTCTCTTAAAAGATGTGATTATTATTGATATAAAAAACGTTATAAAAGGGAACAATACAACATTTGTTGCAGCTCGATTACCTACCATTCACAAGTTCTTCACGAAACTTAACACGACAGACATGAGTTTGCGGGAATGATACCTATTACCTACTATTCATTCATATGCATTTGTCAGGGGTTCTGTTCAACTAGCTTTAGTTATGTACGCCAGACAGGATGTTCCAAAAGCATTCTCCTGTTGAATGGAGAACGAGTCACAATCAGACCGTGATGTTCTGGAAAGGTGCTTTCTATCATCATCATGCAGGAGCATGTTTTTTAATTTTTAAAATTATAAAAGAAATATAGTTTTTATTTTAAGAAATAAGTTAAAAGGATTTGAAAAAAGTTATTTTAAAAAAAATTAAAAAAAATTTCATAACACATTAATTAAAAAATAATATAAAAAAAGTAAAAAAAAAATCTTTTAATTCTTTTTTTATTTTTTCAAAATCCTTTTAACTTATTTCTTAAAATAAAAACTATAAAAAAATTTAAAAACTAAAATTTTAAATTTTAAATTTTAAAAACTAAAAACATGCTCCGAACATGTTAGAAATGCCCAATATTCCAACTTTCAATTAGCACAGGCAATTCCTCTAAAGACCTTTTAACAAGTAGGGCAGGGACAGCAAACACTTCACACGGCACCATACTTCAAAATAAAGAATCGGGAATGAGGAAGAGGCAAGAAAAAACTGGCACATTAATATTAATATTGAATGAAGGCACAAAAATGTATCTTTCCTCTAGTTACAATGATTGACTAGTCCTTCTTGGCCTTCATTTTCTTTTTCTTTTGTGTAGTCTTGGCTAGACAATAAAATACTTCAAAGAAGTACAGCGTTCTGCACTGAAATTACTGACACAATGATAGAATATAGCGCTCCCACCATCAAATGCCATCATTTGTCAATCTTCATCGTCAGAACTAGCATATGATAGACCTAGTAAGCTTCCAGCAGAGTTATCTGTCTTACTCTTACCTTCTTCATGTGAAACCAATGGAGGCTGTTCCTCTATTTTCTTTGATTCAGATAAAGACTGCTCCACTGCTTTCTTTGATCCTGACAAAGACTGCCCCTTCCCTTTCAATGGATCAGTAGAAACTGAGGTTGACTGATTGCCATCCGATGGGCTAGAAAGCCTCTGTCGTTTCGGTTTAATTTCCAAAACTTTTTTCAGCAGATCTTGCTGCCTATATCGCAAGGGATAAAATATTGTGAACAAAACCAAAACCAGAAAACAATAAGAAATGGATGTAGCGGAAAGGAGGGGCAGGGGGATATCTACCTGATCCCACTTTTTGGCTTTGGCTCAACACGAAGAGGTAAGGGTACTGAAGCAGTTGAAGAATCCACTAAGCTTGCAGCTTTGTGTCTATTGGTGAAGGAAACAAACAAATACAATTTAAAGCACAGGCAATATCAGGAAGAAAAGGTATATTATTAGTAAGTATCATCAAATATAGCTTGTGATAACTATGAACTAGGCAAAAGGAGTTATTCTTAGAAATACTAAGGTTGCATATGAATACATAAAAGTAGAAATTGTTCGAACCAGATTTTTCAAGTGTAACAAAAGTACTCACTTAACAAAGTTATACTTCGTCAATTTTATCAAAAGCAACAATGTGGTCTTACTTCAAAAACAAAGATACAATACACCTAACTGTCATAAAGCTCAAATTTAAGTAATAATTGAAGTTGAATTGAACATTTCAGACACCTAAAACAAAGATCCATCTTACCTTTAATCATAGAAAATGAATAGAAGATGAGCACCATGGCAAGCAACTTAATTCGAGTGACCATAAACTCATAGATCCAGTATTCAATTTCTTAGAGATAAGGAGGATAAAACAGGGTGAGAAGGAGAGAAATTAAAAATTGAAAGACAAAAGATATCCCTTCCTTCTAGTGTAAGTAGTTCCCAGTAGCAAAGACAGACAATCATGCTATATGAGATACCCTACTCCTACATGCATTTTCGTCATTCCATGGCCATCTATGTCTCAAAATGAGATATTGACTTTTTTTGTGCTGCACTTAAATCTTGATTTCATTTTCTCACCTTAGCTTAGGTTTAAGGATGATGACTTATACTGAACATTAACAACTATAACATGCAAGAGTGAGTAAATGATGGTCAAAGGACATAAGAACCAGTTTGAACCCAGAAGGAGGAGAAGAAAACATGGCTCCTTTAGGATCGCTATCTGTTACAACAAACAGAAAAGGATATCTTAAATGCAGCAAAAGCCCGTTTTTCAGTACGACGCAGCAGGCGTTCTGCATCCTCCTCAGCTTCCATCTGCTCCTTGAGGTAGAGTAGATCATCACTGTCCAAAGCTGCATATTTAAACTTTAAAAAGGGACTGAAGAAACTAAAGATATATGAAAGCTGCAGATAAAAGCAAGTACAGGGGTACATGCAACACACAAAGGCAAGCAATAGAGAGAGTAGTACCACCCCGCCCGTGAAGGTAGCCTCCACGCTCCCCAGCAACCTCTTGCATCTGCTTGCATTAGCCACCCAGTACACGAAGCCAAGATCCCTGCCGGGGCATGTTATCAGCAAAATCCCTCAAATTGCCAATAAAGTTACTAAAAAAATATGTAAGACAAGCTACTTTAAATTTAGATAACTGCATTAAAGTAGATCAATATCATAGCCTAAATCTAATCATCAATAGTCTGCAAAAATTAGAGTTTAGTTATAACACTCATGAAGGATGACAAAATGGGAGATATTATTCTGATATTGTTATTAGAGTTCTGCTATTCCACCCAACATGGTGGAATACCAAACCAACAGCCTCACACACATTCAATTGCCAGGTGGCACTTACAAAACAGCACCTTGACTATTCCACTTGAGTTTCAACGGACAGGATTCTGTCAGTTTTTCAGGTCAGTATTTCACATAGGGTGGAATAGTATTATTCTTGATATTATTAAGTTCACTCATGTACTAGTTCACGGTCAATCTTTGAAGGAGTTCACTCAGAAAGGAAGGAAACAGAGGCAGAAGAAAGTAAAGAGAGAAGATTTGAAATTCTTTCTTTAAGATTTCTCTCAGATGATATTCTATTTGCCAAATCTTACAAGTTACAAGTGTTTAGAACTTGAATAACAATTGAAAATAAAATTGTTCTTCCTACCCAATAACTAACTCGAATTATACGCATAACTCATCTGTTTCTACTAACTCTATTAGAGAAAGTGCATCACCAACACAAAACAAACAGAGAAGCGCTAAATTTTCTTGTTCTACAAATTCTGTCTCCTCATAGCTTTACAAATTCAGTTTTCCTGTTCTTTTTCTTGTCTCTCTAGGTGACCTCAGAAATCAGAAAGCTTAAAAATTTTCCACAATGATATCACATCATATTTTAATTAAGCCAGGAATAGAGCGAGACCTTCGTATAAAGATCTACTACGAAGTCTACAAGGTATTTGAGCACTTAAGAAAGCCAGCTACAGACAGCAGCTAGTAGGATTTAGACTTAGATAAGTAGGCCCTTCACTCCATTGCTTGATGCCTGATCAAGAATAATGGGGTGCAGGAGCTACCTGTAAGGTTTAGTTTTAAGCTGCTATCTCCTCGAGCACGCAACAATCAGAAAAGACATCTAAGACGAATAAAAGATCAAGGATAACCTCGTAGAATGATAAGGAAAACCGCTTGCTGGGTATGAGTGGCACTGGTATTACTTGCACTTGCATAAGCCCATTCCCAAATAATGGCTAACGCAAATAAGAAACAAACAATACGGGCTCCTTCTAGTAGCCACCAAAGATTAGCTTCTTTGCAGAATTGCAGATGGGTGCCCAATTATTTGTTAAAAGGAAAATCGAGGTATTCAAAAACCCCAAAAAGGAAAATATAACTGGGGAGAGGAATTAAAGGAAGAACACTAGGGAGGGTGATTCAATGCGCTAACCTTGGCAACCATACGTTGGAAAGTAATATCTTCATCGTCTATCTTGTCTTTTCCTTTACCCCATTTCTTGTCTGCAAATTTGACAGAAGCCCAGTAACTTCACATTAGGGTAAAAAAACAACAATTTCGCAGCAAGCCAAAAAGAAATTATATTTGCCTTTAGGATCACTTAGGTTAGTATATTCTCGAACTTCTCTCCCTGCCATATCCAATACTTTCCAGCGAGCTAAAAAGGAAGCTTCTCTGTCTCAGATACGAATATACGGCGCTGATAAGGAAAAGGAATGAAGCAGAAGCTGATTCCTTGGAGAGGATGCTTCCAGAGCTTGGGTGTTGCGACGGCGTTAGCAATTTGGGGGTCGGGGATGGATGAGTGGTTATGGCAAATTGGCGATGGTTTTCACAAAATTCGTAACATATAGATAAAGAGCAGAACCGCCATTGCGGTTTTTTTTGTCAGAGAGTAGAACCGCCATTACATCATATGCGAACCAGGAATTATGGGCTTTTATCTCGCTAGGCCCGAGCCTTTTGAAAAGTTCAATTTTCTTAGATATTAGACCCAAGAATAAAAAAGGCCCGTAGCTGATGGGTCTTAGACCAGATGGGTACTGTAATACTCAAATTCGGATTCAAAGGCATAGAAAAATTTTAAACAACCCCATATCTAAACTCAGACTCATTTTTATATCCGAACCCAAACTCCAGTAAATTTTATAGTTAGCCACAAGGTCTGAGGAAAATGCTCATCCCTAATATTATAGTACCTAGACCCAATATGGACCCGGACCCGGACCCGGACCCACACCCATTTTTAATACACAAACTCAGATCTAAAGTATGTAAGTTTGCAGATGCCTATATGATCTATCCAAACATCTGTAAGTACACTATTTGTACCAAAAATATAAATAAATATTTTTATGAAACTAAATATTAATTAAACAAAAATTTAATTTAAACAATTTGTTTTTTCATTTCATGAGAAAAAGAATCACCTTCCCTATCTTATTTATTATACAATTATTAAAAACATTCTTTATTTTTATAATTTATTATAAAGTATACTCGATATATTATTTTAAATTAATGTTACGCAAAGTAAACATTTTCACGGCTTTCATATTAACAATGTATTTTTTTTATATAGCATGAATAATAATTGTTTCTATAAACAAATTGATATTCTCAAAAATTGCATTTTAAAACATTATTTTATAAAAGTTTACATTTTTTATATAGACATCATAAAAAAAATATCGTTACATTATATAATTCATTTCATAAAAATACATTTAAATATTAAATAAATTCAAGTATTTAAATCTTATGTTTCTTAAATAACTGACTGAATGTGATAAACATGACGCCCAGCTGACTGATACAGATGCGCAGCTTTTGTTGAAGTGTTGATCAGACCTATTCAGTATTTATATACCAAAAAATTTATACTTATCTTATATTTTTAATATTAATTCATTAATTTAATATAAAATAATAATAATAAATAAATAATAGATAATAAAAAAACGTACAAATAACGTTTTTCAGTCTCAAACCTTTTTCTCTATATTTGTGTCGGTCTTACTTTGTAATGTCTTTGAAACTGTTCATTGTTTCTTGTGGGGGTACTTGGTCTGATTCTATAATAATCCTCCTCTTGTTTTTTGTTATACTTGTAATAAGTTATAACCTCTAGAGAGGTACATAAACTGATTAAATTTTAGATATATTTTAATGCTACAAAATAAATAAATAATTCCTTATAAAAAATATGAAATATTTTTAAATTTAAAACACACAAATATTCAGTTAGATTTTTAAAAATTTTTAATTGAATTTAAATCACACAAAATCATAGAAAGATTAAGGACAATGTTAATATAACAGTCAATCTCTAAACTCTTTAATTTTTAAATTTAAGTCCACACCCTTTTGGATGAACCATATTCTCAATTAGAATTTCCTTAAATATATTTGGCAGATTTAGCATTTAGAGAATTTAAAAATAGATGATGATAAATTATTATACTTCAGTGTCTTCTTAACAAAAAAATTATAGCTCTTGTTCAACTAATGGTGTAATGCTTTTATGTTGTTATTTGTGCTTGGGAGAAGATGTATGCAAAAAAAAAAGAGAGAGAGAGAGAGAAACAAAAGCTAAAATAAAACCTAAACTTATGTAAAATTTTGCACAAAAAGAAAAAGGGGCAAACATTATATTAGCATAGGAAAAAATCTAAAAGAACCCAAGACTTGACTTCTGTATGGTACTATACAACCTTTTGTGAGTAGTGAACATCTGTACCTATTTATATATGACAACAACACGTAATTTTGAACTACATCATTGTTGGGAGAACTGAGACTCTGAGAGAATACTCAGCAAAAAGAAGAAGAAGCTAGAGAGAACAATGATAAAAAAATAAGGGTGGGAGAAGTGGGAAGAATTTAAGATAAACATGGTGAGATTTTTCACTTGGTTTCATGATGATGCCGTCCGGTTAGGCGGATTTCAAAGCCATTCACTAATCGAGCAGAGGGAAAGAAGGACATCCTATCTTCCTTCACTTGTGTCCATCTGATCAAACATTCACTACATCAGTTATGATGATTAAATTTTAGCCTTATATAAAAACACACTTTTTAACATTTTCTTTTTTCTTTTGCTTTAACTATTTATAAGAGGATAGAGGAAGAATCATGGAAATTGTTTGGCCAAAAATGTGTCTGGGTGAAGGAGAGAAAGGCATTACCTGTATGTAGTTACAAAGTAATGGAGAAAAAGGGCAATCTGAAGACGAGCCAGTTCTGCTCCTGGACAAAATCTAGCACCTCTTCCAAAGGGTGCATAGAATGGACTACTTCTCCAGTTTCTCTTTTCCTTCATTCACAGCATAGGACTTAGAAAAGAAAGCAGATGAAAAGGAAGTATGCACCCACCAGTAGGGTATCAGTATGTGGACTAACCTCATTTTCAGTTTCCATCCATCTCCAAGGATTGAAGTTTAAAGCTCCTTTGTACACATTCTCATCCAAATGGACTGCTGATAGAAATGGAACCACAAAGCATCCCTTGGGAATAACAAAATCTACCCAATAAAAGATGAGCAAGTATTAGTAGCTAAGAAACATAGAAACTCACACAAATACAAACAGACATGTCGTCAAGACAGAAAGTGAAGTTTTAAATAATTATTTGAAGTGTTTTCCTGCTTCATGGGTTAGTACTTAGTAGTCTTATTTTGTACCTTGGTACTTAACTTCTTCTTTTGCTTCTCTCAATAACCATATGGCAATGCCCCCAAGTCTCAGAGTTTCATCAATAACCTGTTAGTGAAAGATAGCATCAGACTTTACAACATGAAGGTTATCAATTTCTGCATCTCATCAAACTTGAGTTTGAGACAATCTAATGTGAAAAGTAGTGTAGCGTTAAATACTTACACATTGAGTGAATGGCATTGCTTTATAATCCTGCCAAGCAAGCATTTCTTCTCCTCCAGAATTACTCCTCAGAGAATCTTGTTCGTCCTGTCCAAGGGACCAATTTGTAAGAATAATAAACAAGAAAATAATGATACCACCCATTCTTAATTTCTAAAACTCAAGGAACCCCTCAGAATAAAGATCTTTAAGAGCTAGTTCTCATGTAGATACCAGTAGCTGTTTCAAGGCTCTGGGACACTGAGTGAGGAAATAGACTGCAAAAAGCATTGTTTTGGTAGTAGTTTCATTCCCTGCAAAGAGAAGATTGATGATGAAGTCTGCAACAGCATCGTCTGGTAAGCTTTCTTCCTCCAGTAGTCTTCCAAGCACCCCATTACCTACTACTGGAGCCCCTTGTTCCCTGTGTAACTCTATGGTCTTGTTTATCTTGCTTATGATTTTCTCCCTTGCCTGATAGCCCAAGAAGTCACTTTAATACAATAACAAATTATGTTCTTTTGTTTTCCTTTTATATTAGTATAATAATTTTTCTCATGGTACCTTCATAGCAGTGTGGTATGTAAATCCAGGCACGTTAATGGGAACTGATAGACAACCATCAACAAAGTCAGAAAACAACTGAGCCATCTCATTGATTTGAGACTCACTTGACATCCCCAATAGTTGATTAACCATCATATTTATAGCTACCTGCAGTAGATTGTACAGAAGTTAATGAAAAGTGAACCATAGTCATAGGCACTAAATATTAATTATAAGGTTGCATACACAACACATCTCGAATTGGTTCTACTTGCCTTCCTGCAAACATCCTGGAGAAGAATGACTTGGTTGTTGTTGAAATTGCTCAAAGTTTGAAGCATGACCTTTTGAATATCATTCATGAAATGGAACTTGAGCTTCTCTAAGCGCATCATGTTGGAGGCAATCCCATGTAGTTTCCTTTGTTGTTCTCCTTGCACTGTGATCACACCATTTTTACCAACCAAATCTCTGAATGATTTTGGGTAATTTGACTGGAATAATTTCCCTTCATTTTGCATCACAAAGCGGTTGAAGCTTGGATCTGACGATACCACAGCCCATTTGCCAAACAGGCTGCAAGAAAATATCTTACCATACCTATGCCAGAAGAACCAGTTTTCATCAATTAGAATGGTTTTTTAACGACTCATATCCCAAGTTAACTTAGTTGAAAACTACTTCAAATGGTAGAATATATTGCAGTTTTCTTGGTAAGGAAGTAAATACCTTTGAACCATTTCTTCAACAAACTGGGGAGGATGAGAACTTGCAACAGCATTGTACCAATTGATGCTGTCACCGATCAAAGGCCAGCCTCTCCTTCCTGGCGGCAATCTGCATGTTCTTTTCTCTGCCTTCTTCAACTTGATTTGTATTAGTTTTGCAAATATAGCAGTGGCCAATAGCATCATGATGGTAACTAGCCATGGTTCTGAAAGATTTTCTCTCATTCTTCTGAGAAATAAAATGGAGAGAATCGCTAATCACAGCTCTACCTGGCAGAGGCATTTTAGTATAGACAGTGAGCCGGACATGATGATCACTTGCTCAATGTGAACGTGGATTAATTATTAAGAAAAAAAAATGAAAAGGAAGAATATATAACTTGTGAACATCTTAGTTGACCTTGTGATGAAGATCTGGTAGGGCCACGTTCACCTAAATTTTTTCATGAATAAATCATTCCCAGAATCTCTTATTTAAAACAAGTTTGAACATGGAATTTTAATAATCATCAACCGAAAAAGTTGAATAAACAAGTTTAAATACCATCACAAGCTGACAGAACTATTAAGAAATTATAAAGTGACTAATCATTCAATCCATTGTCTACTTTTGGAGAAGCAAATATGTAATACTCCATAATAGCAGTACAATTCGTAAATATTTACTGATACTTTCTTCCTTTCTCAATAAAAAACCAGAGCACGGCATCAATTTGAGATTTTGAACAAGAAACCTTTTGGTGTCAAAGAGACTGGAAAATGGAAATAATGAAAATCAAAGCAGAAAGTGAGAAGTTAATTTTGTGAAGTAGTTAATATACCTTGGCAGAAAGAGCAGCTGAACAGCAACGGCTACAGCAATATTCAAATTCACTGATCAGAGCATAAGAATTACACTTCCAAAATTCCTATAGGAGAAGGTTCCTAATCACCTTATGATTCCTCAGAAACGTCAGCTAGATTTAAAGAGGTTTATACAGAGAGAAGGAGAGGGAAGGAGCTATACCCTGCAGTGACTTCATACTCCAAATATAACGAAAAAGGGTCTCTTACATGGTCCAAATTAGCCCTTTTGAGGGGTGCATTTAATAGTCCCTGGTAGCACATAATGAGGTGCATGTTCCGATGTTCATCAGCTAGTAAAGATTGTCATAAAGAAAAGTTAGCTTGAATTTGACTTTGTCCTTTTGCGCCAGGTAGTTGTATAACAATGCATTAAACAATTTGCCACATTCAGGGAATTAGTGCACCTTTCGACTGAAAAATTCCTTCTTTGAGCAAAATATATTAGTTCTAATTAGGTTCGACCTTTCTACATCATCATTGGAGTCACCATTATACATAACTCCATTGATTAAACCATAAATCCAAGTACATATAATTGCAATTATAATAGTTTTATAAATAAATAACATGAGAGATTCTCAAGTCTAAATGGATTATGAGGTCCAGTTATGTAAATCTTGAATGGATCCTATCTCTAACAGGTTCATATAATTATTTCTTATTAGTTCATTCTATTTATATTTAAAAATACTATAAGAATGTTTCAAGTAACATTTCTTAGATAATTATGGCTCCATGTAGAGTTTATTTGGGATGAAGTTATTTACAGGTGAATTACAGAAATGGGTAAGAAGTGAATCCACTTATTAGTACTTGTGAGCTCTCAATAATGAGGCCATTGGAAATGAAGAGTTGGATTGTTATGGTTATGGAGCCACTAAATGGAAGAGTCAAAGTAGTGAAGGCCTTTGAATCCCCATTTTGAGGCCACTTTCCAGGAACCAGTGCCCCAAAGTGAGGCAGTAAATTAAATTTAAGCATAAAATTGTTGAAAACTTATTGGGTGTTTGATAATTCACAATTATTATATATGCCAGCAAGAACCAGCCTAGCATAGAGGTAATTTCAGATACCACACAACCGCTGACAAATGTCTTAAAAGGTTGCCTACTTCATACATCCATTAGTTTGCTGTATTTTGTTCCACAATTTCCAAAATATGTGATTATCAACCCCTTTCTCATGCTCTATACTTTTGTTCTTTTCTTTAATTTTAATGTGAACTATAATTTTTTTGAAGGTTTAAAGTTTAATTTTTTTTACTATAAAATACTTATACTAAGCATTAAACAACTTCAAATATATATATAAAAAATTAGAGTAAATTACTTCTTTCTCTTTAAATAGATGTCTTAATTATACGATCATTTTTTTTATGAAAATATACACAAATCTCCATTAAAAGTTAAAAAAATATTATAACTTAATCTAATTTTAAATTTAACTTTAGTTAAGTCATTTATATGTCTAAAATATCATTTGTAAAAAAATTTAAAAACAAATACTTGTGAAACTTAAATAATTTACTTATTTATTTCCTTTTAATAATATTGATATAGAAAAAGAAACAAAAACACATTGAATAATTTTCAAAAATTCTTTTATAATTAATAATAAGTAAATTTAAATGTTCAAACACGTTGAATAATTTTCAAAAGCTTTTTATAATCAATATTAGATAAATTTAAAAATTTTTAAATGGTATTTTAGACATATAAATTACTACTTAACTAAATTTAAATTCAAAATTTGGTCAAGTTGTAGTATTTTTTTTTAACTTTTAAGAAATGCCTGTAAATATTGTCATAATAAAATAGCGTATCGTGTAATTAAAGCATCTCGAAAGAATAATTTACTAATTTTCTCATAAAAAAAAGCAATAAAATCCCTTACAATAGTTGCAAATGGCAGTACAAAAAATAATGATAACTCAAAAAACAAATCGCTTACTATTAGGTATGGTTCCATGCTATGTAATAGAAAAAAACACAATTAAAAAAAATAAAGTCAACCTATCCCCCAAGGGGATTAGATGATTGGGGTACTTAAATATGAAAGTTTAGGTAAATCTCTTATTAGTCACAAAATTGAATGCAAATGTTCCCTAAGCATATGCTGGTTTAAGAAATTGGAGGAAACTATAACCAATGTACTAAGAATAAACCACGAAGTTAAGCCACCCGCCTTCAACTACTTATTGTTAACTTTTTTAGAAACAAATTAATAAGACCAGAATGTTGCTGTTGGTAGGTAATTGAAAAGAAGCTTAACTAACTAGATTGGGATTTCAGAATCTGATATTAAATTGGGTTGCCTCATATTTTAACAAGAGTTTAAGATTGGCACGTTTCTTGTTTGCAAAAGCCATATTAATTTTATCTCACAAGCTTCCCATTAATTATAGGTTTACAAAATATGTGAGTTAGAGGGTATCTTGCAGAATCAGCTAAGAGCTGTCATTCTTCATTCTTCAATTTTTTACTCTGTTATTCCAATTGTTTTGCAACTTGATGAAATAAGTAATGTATCATATCTTTATTTGCTAAGCAATATAGGAGCATCCTTGAAGATCTAGACTTCGCCAACACACTTATTTTTAAATTTGTCCATGTGTTGAATACCGGTATAACACACTATCAATTTGTGTATGATATGTGTTTTTACTTGTTAGAATAAAATAAACTTTGTTCGGCTTAGACATGATTTGGACATGCACCAAACACAACTTTGGCACATCTAACAAAGAAAAAGAGAAAATAACACCAATAAAAAAACGATAAAATTAAGAACTAGAAATTCCTTCCTAATCATATTATAAAGTTATTTTCTAATTATTTTGATTGTCCATAAACTCCTTTTATTAATATAAGAGAATATTCATATATATATTTTTCCACCAAACTTTTTTCTTTTTAATATTATAAGATCAAAATCGAATTTGTGCTTTGCTTAAACTCTTATTGCCACAACACCCGAGCTAACCTCAGCTTGTTTTCCATAAAACTTTGCACCATTGTAAAGATAGTCTTTTCTTCCATAATCCTCACTGCATCCTCATAAAATAAAATTTGAATTGAGACCTCTTGTCGTGATTCATCCCAATTTCACAATTTTTTTGTTTGCCTCCTGTAGTTGTTCATTTTATTACTTTGGGTTTTAAGAAGATAAAGTTTCGCTGCAGAAGAGGAGGATAGTTTCTTATGCACCAAGCATACTACCATTTATTACACACCCACTTTCGTTTAATACCAGCATTGTATTTGTCTTCAAACTCCCGTGGCCATAAAGGCAAAGAAGGCCTTGCAAGACTTCTTTGTAATATTAAGTGCATTCTGAATCCTCCCGTGGCCATAAAAGTAGCATTGGGTGGCCTTGTTTCTTGTCCATGCTTCAAGTCTAAAGGACTTTCATGTGAGGGACATCTTAGAGATATCAATAAAAAAACCCTTCAGGTACCTACACCTAAGAGTTTTAGCTTCAAAAAATAGTTGGCTCTTGACAGGGATAAAGCTTTATGTGGTTTATGCACCCACAAAAGATCGTTATTGTTAATCCTATTTAATACCAGAATCCATATGAAAGCCTCGACCTTAGAGGGAGCTTCCAAATAGAAGAGGCGAGGGCTAGGTTTTAGTAGTTGAACCTAAAGGTTCCAAGAACCAAATCCTCTTATCTAGAGTTCTAGAGCAATGAAGAGAATCAAGGAGGCCAAGTAAAGAAGCTAAATCAGAATTTTCCATCAAGGTTCTCTTATCCAAAATATAAACAAGAAAAAATGTAAATGGCTAGTAAGAATAATTTCAGGTAAAGTGTTGATTCTTAATTATTTGTGGGAGATGATGAAGTCATGCACATAACACCATCCGTAGTGCCCAAGGAAAAATATTATAATTCATTAATGAAAGTATTCATTACGGTACATTGATAGCCTCAAACAATCCAATAGCTTGGTGAGTTTAGTTTCAATTCGATAGAAGAAAGAAGCCCCCGTATCTCAATACAACAAAACCCGAATATTTAAAAAAGCCGAAAAAAAAGACCAAAAAATAATATACAACTAGATGAGAAAAAAAAGAAGAGAAAAGACCCATAGTATAGATCGCATAGAATGAATATGATGCGGGGAAGAAGAAAGAAATTCAAATTTACCCCACTCATCTGGAAAGAGAGAAGTGAGTGGAGTGAGCTTGTAATAGAACCAGAAGGAAAGGCCCCCTTGCCCCTTGGGCTATAAGATCAGAAGATTCTTTCTAGTTGTCAGCCCCCCTATAATGCGCAAGAAAATCCATTTTCAGCAACAGAGAGAGAGAGAGAGAGAACGGGGAAAGTGGAGGGTTTTGAAGCTTTCGATACGTGAGATCATAGGCAATTGCCATCATGCTCATAGTATCTTTAATTTTTATTTTTTTTTAATTTTTTCATAATTTTTATTTTAAAAGATAATAAAAGAAATTTTTAAAAAAATTTAAAAGAATAATTTTTATCGTACAATTTTTATTTTGTAGTTTTTTATACTAGAAGAAAGAAATTTATTTTTTCTCGATGATTTTGTTCCTCTATTCATCATAATTATATTTTTTTATTATAATATTATAATTAAATTTTATTATAATTACAAAATTTAAAATTTTTTTAATACAGCTATAGTATTTTTTCATTAAGTTGTTTTTTATAAATTTTTTTATATAATTGTTATTTTAAAATTATTATTTTATTTTAAAAATTAATTTTTATTCATGTATATATTCATTTTATTATTTTTAAATTAAATATATTTTGACCCATTAAGAATGATTAATTTTAAATTTCTTGTACATGCTATTTTTAGTAATTTTATCAACCAAATTTTTTTTACAGTTTTATAGTTAAATACATTTTCTAATTCAAAAATTATTCATTTATTGTATTTAAACGCAAAATAATTTCTCATTATATTAAAATACATTCTTTTTTTAGAACTAGTTTATCATTTTATAAGAATATTTTTTTTTAAAAAAACATCCAAACAAGTTTCAATCTCATCAAACCACATCAATATCCAAACGAGCAAGCCATAATAACTTATATGTTGATATTTTTTTTTTACTAATAATTTTTTTTGAAATAATTTTTTTTAAAAAGAGGAAATAATTTTATTTTGTTTAAATAATTATAAGACACTACAATTCTTAGAGTTATTATAATAATTACAAATTAACATTACTAATGAAATTTTATCTGCAAAATCCAATTTCACTATTAACTAGTGCATTATGTCTCTTACTATAGTATAGATTATATATTTTCCACCTTGTTTTATATAATTTTTTTCAATAAATTTGATCAAATTGACTAATTTCTGTGATAGTAAGACGATGTTAACAGCTTAACAGTCTAGTATATATATTCTAATCTGACTTGTATTGTGGAAGATGTAGAGGATTTTTGTTTCTAAGGGTTTGTGCTTAGAGTTTTGCCTTTATCTTTGAAAGAGCTTTAAGTAAGTGGACAATTTAATGAATGCGGACCCATTAACTGTCCAAATTTATTAATTTATTGGCATGCGTGGCCTCAAATCTGAGGCAATTAGGTTGTGCTCCAATTAGTCTTCCACGAAACCTGCTTTAAATTTTTTGTTCAGTAATTTAAGATTATATTTGGGTAAAACCATTTTTTAAGTAAGTGACATCATATATTTTTATAGTTAAATTAACCATTTTCACACCAAAAAAAATAAAAATTTCCTTTGACATTCATTGCTTCCCATTAAGCCACTGTATTCTATAACAACAAATTTCTTATTCATGAACAACTCAGCCGTCAACGAACGAATGAGGATGAATGGATCATTCAGAATCTTATAGCAAAGCTGTCATCTTGTTACTGATATTATTATAATCACCAAGAAAATAAACATCCTCTTTGATTAGACCGCTTGTGTCCAAGCATATATCTGGGCACAGCTTTGCCTTGCCCAATTCGTCAAACTGTAAAAGCACAACACAAAAAGGCTATGACTTTATTATGCAAATCATTTCATTGGTTCCAAAACCCCATGTCAAACTGTTCTATGCAGTCTCATCTACCATCATGAACTTGGCCCTCAACATAAGTTGTTGTTGCCTTGTGGTTTTGTTGTTTCTGCCATTAAACATGGTCTTGTGTGCTGACGTGAAGGAGTACCAGCCAGAGGAAAGAGATGCTTTGTTGCTTCTGAGGGATTCTTTAACTTCTGCTGCTAATTTGCATAGGAATTGGACAGGGCCTCCTTGTATAGACAATCGGAGTAGATGGCTTGGTATTACTTGCTCAAACTGGCATGTTATTAGCATCGTCCTTGAAGGGATTCACCTTCTTGGCACTTTACCTCCTACATTCCTACAGAACATAACTTTCTTGAGACAACTTAACTTTAGAAACAATTCAATTTCTGGGCCGCTGCCAAACCTCACGAATTTGGTCTACTTGAAACATGTTTTGCTTTCATATAATCACTTCTCAGGGTCAATTCCAGTTGAGTATGTTGAATTGCCTAGACTGAAAGAATTAGAGCTGCAAGAGAATTACTTAGATGGTCAAATCCCACCCTTTGATCAAGCATCATTGACAATTTTCAATGTCTCGTATAATCATCTGGCAGGGCCAATTCCTCAAACATCTGTGCTGCAAAGGTTTCCAGATAGCTCCTTTGATCATAATTCAGGTCTCTGTGGGAAGCCATTGAATAAGTTATGTCCTGCTCCTGCTCCTGCCCCTATTTTTGCGCCACCTCCTGTTTTTATTCCTCCAAGTCCAAGCCCAGCAGTGGACGAAAATAAGAAGAGACTCCAAGTATGGATTATTGTTCTGATTGCTGCAGCAGCTGCACTGGTCCCTTGTCTGATCATTATTGCTTTTTTCTTGCTCTGTAATAAAAGGGTGCTTGGGAAAAAAACAAGAAGAAATGAATCAGCGGGTAAGATATTTCTATTACAATTATTTATATGTAACCAAAACAAAAAAGTTTAAAAATGGTATAAGCAGAAATTTAGAATGTTATACTAAGACTGATTTAGGATTCATAAATGATTTTTAGCTTGTCTTTGTATTTCTCAAATAGGATATGGTTTTGGAGCATGGGCACAGAATGTAATGTCTCATTCAGTGAGCATTGAAGATCCTGAAAGATTAGGCCGATTAGAAATTTTCAACAAGGAATTACCAGTTTTTGACTTGGATGATTTATTAAGGGCATCAGCAGAAATGCTAGGCAAGGGAAATTTAGGCACTACATATAAAGCAACGCTTGAAAGTGGAAATGCTTTCGCAGTAAAGAGACTTAATTACATGAATGAATTGAGCAAGAAGGAGTTCCTCCAGCATATGCAATTGCTAGGAAAGTTGAAGCATGAAAATCTGGTAGAAATTATCTCTTTCTATTATTCAGAGGAGCAAAAGCTGGTGGTATATGAGTTTATCGATAATGGCTCTTTGTTTGACCTCATACATGGTTAGCTTGATTCCTTTCCTCCTTTTTTTGTCTCTCTCTCTCTCTCTCTCTCTTATAATTCCCACATAAGCCATGATGAAAGCACAACATGATTAAATGCTAATATTTCTAATCTGCTGGTGCTAGAGAGTAGAGGAGTTGGAAGAATACCTCTTGATTGGACCACAAGACTGGCTATTATAAAAGACATAGCAAAGGGTCTAGATTTCCTTCATCACTCTTTGTCTTCTCACAAGGTCCCTCATGCCAACTTAAGAACATCCAATGTCCTAATATATCAAGATAGCCAAGGTTATCATTCCAAGCTCACAGACTTTGGCTTCTTGCCGCTACTGTCAGCTAAAAAATCTGCAGAAAAGCTAGCCATCAGCAGGTCACCTGAATTTGTTCAAGGGAAGAAGTTGACACCCAAAGCTGATGTCTATTGCTTTGGTATCATTATACTAGAGATAATAACTGGGAGAATTCCTGGTGAAATTGGAGAAACAACCAGTGATCTTTCCGAATGGGTAAGAATGGTGGTGAACAATGACTGGTCCACAGATATACTGGATGTAGAGATACTAGCAGCAAAAGAAGGGCATGATACAATGTTGAAGCTAACAGATATAGCTCTACAGTGTACAGATATGACACCGGAAAAAAGGCCTCAAATGAGTGAAGTATTGATGAGAATAGAAGAGATAGATGAGCAAATGAAAGCAGAGAATGACTGAAACAAATTAAGTCCCGACAAGTTTTGCATTATGAGTTCCACGGGAACGTTCATAACTTCACCTAGAGACTCACAACTCAGCTGACACTTCATTCAAAGCAGAAATGGCGTAACATCTGCATAAACCAGTGTAGAAGACAAAGAGAAAATTCTCTTCGAACTTGTGGAGCTAATATTTTCTTTTGAAAAGATACATTATAGTGAGGGATTCCAAGATATATTGATAGAATTAGTACGAAAATAGGAACAAAGTACTTCTTTCTGCACAGATTTGAGATTGAAAATTGCCCTAGTTAAAATCATCAGGGATCCTTTTCAATTGTACAAGTATTTTTTTCCCCTAGCTTCAATCATGTCCTGATTATGGGACTTCAGAAAAGCAGTTAATTAGATTAATTAAGCTATTTGTTGAAAGAATTCTTATTATCTCCATAGATGGACAAACAAAATGTGCGTTTATATTGATCCAATTGGTGGGAAATCATTTTATTAGTATAGACAGTATCTTGACCATATATAAAAGGATTAACCAGAAAGAAAACAGTTGCTGAAAATCTTTTAATTTATCTGTTCTCCCAAATGGATCCATTGAATCCATTCGTAAACTTGGCACATATACCATTAATCTATTCAAAGGAAAGTGCCTCTGAACAGAGAAAAAGAGGCATGTCTCCCGGTCACTTGACCCTTATGTTCCAATTTAAGCTTTCAATTTACAAACCCAAGAACTTCACAGAATAATGTGTTAAACTTGGACTGGGCCAAAAATAAAAAATAAAAATTGGGCTAAGGTTATCTTTGCATGATCAACACTCTTGCAAGCAAAGTTTGGCTAGGACACAGCCACCTCATCCCTGACAATAATTTGCTGGCTCTGCTTTTGACAGTCTTGTGAACAGTATAAATTGAATGAGAGAGTAACAAAGTTGAGAAATTCTTGAGCGAGTCAGATAAGCTCTTTAAACCGCAACCTCAAGGCAGATAAGTTAAGGGACCGCATAATCTGCACTTTGGTTTTTGTCCCTTATTAAGAAAAAGGATGAATATATATATAGGAAATAGAGAAGCTCAATTTGAAGTGAGCAGGTAACACATATCACCATGTGTCCACCATGTAGCATACCACAAAACCAGGTGTCCAACTTAAGTCCATCCTCTATTTGGCTCATATAAGCAATAACACTACACTTTTCAGCCATGCAAAGGAGCATAGCATAATCTAACCTCTGCCCTCGGATTTCCTCCCCCTTTTCTAGTTCCTTTTCAGTTTCATTTGAAGCTATCTGATCTTTTGTGAAGAACCGTCTAAGCATTAGCACTAGCAAGCCGCTGGAGCTGGAAAGATCACATATACCTTCAAGACCAGGTGGGACGGTGACAGTCTGAGTTGCAAGCTAGCTCCAGAAGGGAAAGTGAAAAAAAGAAAGGCTTGTTGTGATGGCAACCCGTAGATATGCGTTTGGAAGGGTAGATGAGGCTACCCACCCTGACTCCATGAGAGCCACCGTTGCTGAATTCGTCTCCACTGCCATCTTTGTCTTTGCTGGAGAAGGCTCTATCCTTGCTCTGGGTATGTACGCATGAATCTCTCCTTGCATGCATGCTAGTATGACGATTTCTTTCTACTTGGTAATGGAGATGATCATTTTTGTGGTTTATATGGCAGACAAGATTTACAGGGATGCAGGTTCATCCGCGGGTGAGCTAGTGGCAGTAGCACTTGCCCATGCTTTTGCTTTGTTTGCCGCTGTTTCGGCTAGCGCCCATGTTTCCGGTGGCCATGTTAACCCCGCTGTCACTTTCGGTGCTCTCCTCGGCGGAAGGATCTCCGTCCTTCGTGCCATATACTACTGGATTGCTCAACTTCTCGGTGCCATCGTCGCTGCTCTCTTGTTGAGGCTTGTCACAGCTAACATGGTAAACTCCACTCCCTTTTCTCTCTTTTTCCACTTTTTTTCTTAACAAATTAATGATGAGAGGACCATGAACATCTAATTTTGAGAAATTTCTATTCGTTACAAAATGTTTAGGTAAAAATTAAAAAAAAAAAAAACTTGAGTTTATAGAATTGAATGTACGAATGTGAGTAACGATGGATGCTTACTTGTTACTCCAGAGACCCGCGTCGTTCCACGTATCGGTTGGTGTGGGCGCCATGCATGCGCTTATTTTAGAGATAGTGATGACATTTGGGCTGATGTACACCGTTTATGCTACCGCTATTGATCCCAAGAGAGGTGCCACTGGCGCAATCGCCCCCTTAGCAATTGGGCTCATCGTTGGGGCAAACATCCTGGTTGGTGGGCCATATGACGGAGCATGCATGAACCCGGCTCGGGCTTTTGGGCCTTCCTTGGTGGGCTGGAGATGGCAGTACCACTGGATCTTCTGGGTAGGCCCACTTATCGGAGCTGGGCTAGCAGCACTGATATATGAATACGTTGTGATCCCAACGGAACCACCTCATCCTCATCAACCTCTGGCTGCTGAAGATTACTAGCCAGTTAGCTTATGCATGTGTATTTTACATTCCTGCTTTGT
This sequence comes from Ceratonia siliqua, assembly GCA_034509205.1. Lineage (NCBI taxonomy): Eukaryota > Viridiplantae > Streptophyta > Magnoliopsida > Fabales > Fabaceae > Ceratonia > Ceratonia siliqua. The sequence continues at coordinate 11,413,930 of JASKGM010000001.1, read as the reverse complement.
TAATTATCTCTGAGCATCAGTGTCTGTTTTAACTTTTGGGGTCTCTACATTTAGAGCTTTATTTTATGTCCAGTCATGTGTAGTTGTTGTCCTTTGTCTTCTGCATATTGAATAAAAATGTGAACCTTTTTGGTATATCTGAGGAATGCGGAAATGTTCCTGTTTAATGCTAATTATCTATATATATCGATATTAGATAACACTTTTATAATTAACATATAAAATTAAATCAAATTATTATTTAAAAATCAAGATCGTTATAAAAAAAAGTTCTTAAAATTAAAAGTGACTTATCTTTAAATCTTTAAATTTATAAATATTGATGAGAGAACGTTGATTTATTAAATAAATAAATAATTGAAAACATTGTATAATTGCTTTAATTTGTATTATCACTTCGTATCAATTAATAAATCTTAAAAAATATACTATTAATAGTTTTTAATTTTTTATATATAAGGGGAAAATATATAGTATTACTATTACTAGCTTTTCACTAGAATTAAAATCCGAAACCTCTTAAACACCCATATTAGGTTCCTAAGCCTCTAATAAATATTTAAAAGGCGCTTTCAAAAATATGAAGTTTGGTGTCTTAATTAACCTCCCAAGTCATTGAAAATTTTAATAATTTAACATAATAACATATAAATGAAAGTAGTATTGACTTGTTCAATATTTTTGAAGACCGCAATATCTCAGCATTCAGATCATTCAATTAAGAATCATATATTAGGGGTTCTAAATGAAGGAAAAAACAACACAAATACCATTTATTATTCAATCTAAAACATGATTCAAGTATGGATTACACATACATGATGATGGTGTTACAGTAGCCATAGAAACACCACTTTATCACTTTGTACTAGCCGTGAGAGTGATAAAGAGAGTAAACTCAAGAGTGTAGAGCAACTGTTCTCTTGTCCTTAGATATGTTGACTTGTGTTGTAGCAAATGGGAGCCACATCATATAGAAGGTGGAGTGCAGGGGCCTCGCACATTGAATTTATACCATAGGATGATTTACCCATAACAATCAACTTATTTAAATATATAAAGTACATAATATATAATTCCATAATTATATATGTATTTGACACATACACAAAATGTTAATTTGGGTTTTATAAAATATGTGTATTTATGTAAGTCCACAAAAAGAATATATTAAAGATTATATACATTATTCTACTTTGACTACATAAATCAAATTTAAATTTAAATAGGTACTCTAGATTAACAACATATAATATGGCCACAATAAAGTGTCAAGTAATATATCTCAAATAGGTCCGTAATAGAAATATGAGTATATCAACAATGCAAAAAATTATATTCAATAGGAATATAAAATCATACATGTGAAGCACCCATTTTTTGATGACCAAACACAATATGGAATTTAAAATGGGAAAGATAACACATTAAGTCACGTGATCACAATGTGTAATTCTCAACAAAATGGCCCTAGCATCTACCCAAGATGCCTACTAAAATTCAACACAACATCTCAGATAAGATAATGAGACTGAGTCCATAATGTCTCCATAGATATGCCATAATCATCACAAATTTGCATGTTTTAACACCACATGACAATATCAATAATACAACAATTACAGTAGAGATATCAAATATGTATAAACATACATACAATGTCTCGAGACAAACACAAACATAATGGAATTACAAACATAGACATCTCAAACTCCCACTAATCAAAGGCTTCAAAAGATTTCACTAATATCATACGGATTACATGATCATTAAACACCTTAACAAGCACACCTTTGGTTAGAGGATATGCAATCATGAGATCATTGGGTAAGAACTCAACACGAGTTTTACCTTCACGAATTTTCTCTTTGACAAACAAATATTTGATGTTAAAATACTTTGTACACTCAGAATTCTTGAAATTTTGAGAATAACTCACAGTAGCATAATTATCACAATAAATGGTTAGAGGTCTGGATATTTTCTCCATAATACAAAATCCAGATATCAAATTCTTCAATCATATTGCCTGGCGAGTAACTTCATAACATGCTACAAACTCTGCCTTCACAGTTTAGTTTGCCACACATGTCTGTTTAACACTCTTCCATGAAATAGCTCCACCAACCATAATAAAGATGTAACCAGAAGTAAAAGTCATATCATCATCACAACCTCCATGATCAGAGTCAGAGTAGCCCATCACTTCAAGATGATCAGACATCCTATAGCAGAGCATGTAGGCTTTTGTACCTTAAAGATACATCATCACTTTCTTTGTAACTTTCCAATGTGCTATTCCAGGATTACTCAAGTATCTCCCAAGTACATCTATTGCAAAAGCAATATCAAGACGTATACAAACTTAAGTATACATGAGACTCCCAACAGCTCAAGCATAAGGGAATTTACTCATCTCTATTTTCTCTTAATCATTCTGAGGGCATTGGTTCTTTGAAATTTTCCCATCCTTTTGAATTGGTGCATTACATGGATTACAAAAGCCCATTTTGAATCTATTCAAGATTCGGTCTATATAAGCCTTTTGAGATAAGCCAAGAATACCATGAGATCTATCACCATGAATCTTAATGTCAAGAACAAAAGTGGCCTATCCAAGGTTTTTTATTTCAAAATAAGTTGACAACATCTGCTTAGTTTCTCGCATAAGGCCCAAATCATTACTGACTAAAAGGATGTCATCAACGTATAACATTAATATGACAAATTTACTCTTACTATTTCTCATATAAATACACCGATCAACAGCATTTTCTTTAAAGCCAAGAGAGCTCACATTTTCATCAGATTTCAGATATCATTGCCTGAAAGCTTGTTTTAGCCCATATATTGGTCTCTTCAATTTACACACCAAGTATTTTTTTACCTTGCTTTATGAAACCTTCTAACTAACTCATATACACATATTCAAATAATTATTCATTTAGAAATGTTGTTTTAACATCTATCTGATAGAGTTCTAAATCAAAATGTGTCACCAATGCTATCACAAACTAAAGCATCTTTAGTAGAGACTGGGGAGAAGACCTTATTATAATCTACACCCTCATTTTGACTATAACCCTTTGCAACAAATGTAGCTTTATACCTCTTAATCTGACTCTTAGCATCATGTTTAGTCTTGAAGACCCATTTACACTCAACTGTTCTGCAACCAATAGACAATTCAACCAAATCCCAAACAAAATTTTTCTGCATAGAGAATAATTCCTCTTCCATAACAGCCAACCATTTAGACCCACAAGAACTATAAATAGTTTCCTAGAAAGTAACAGGATCAGATTCCATCCCAATATCAAAATCATGCTTATGCAAGAATGTAACATAATCTTTACCCTTCTTGTAGCTTAGCTGTTTGAACTCCTTCTTGAATTATGGTGCAGAAGCAGAATTTAATTGTTCTTTACCCTTCTGGCCCTTAAAAGGTCTATTTTCATTCATACTCTTCGAGCCATGAGTAACCAATTGAACACTATTACCTTTCTCATTTCTAACCATTTCTTCTTCTTGGATAAGAATAGAGATCAAATCATCAATGCTTTATTGATTTTTTTTAGCATTATAGGTGATGTTTAGCACATTAAATTGAGAAGGAAGAGAATTAAGAATTTGAAAAACAAGATATTCCTCTCCTAAATCCATTTTAATGGATTTCAGTCTATTGTGCCAATTTATAAACTTCATTACATGTTCATGTACACCACCAACACTATCATATTTAGTGTTGGACATTAAAGAAATATACTGATGCTTCTCATTTTCGTCAAACTTCAAGAAGTTTCTTGGCTAGAACATCCATGAATTCCTGAGCATTCTCAGTGGGACAAATGTTATCCTTGACATTTTCAGGTATGTACTGTTGTGGCATCATAAGACTCACCTTATTTGAATGTAGCCATTTTTCACGAAAGAGAAATATCTACAGCACGAACATGAGGCTCTTTCTCTCTTAGTGCTAGATCCAAATTTAAAATAGCCAAATATAACTTCAAAAAGTCAATATACTCTTTATAGTTAAATATATTGACATATAACATTTTAACATTGCCCACTTATACAGATATATTTGCTACTGAAGAACATAATGAGAGATTTAACACAAATGTTAACAATGAAATCATACATTAAATAGATGTCAAAATACAATGAAGTTCCTATGTCATTATAATCCTGCCTAAGGGTCCCGAATTGCAACACATAAGTAACTTTCACAACATAAACATTACATTCATAAAGCTTAATATCGATAGGATATCAAAACTTTAGAACATAACATTCAATGCACTCAATAATGCAAAGAATTTTACTAATAATGACAGACCGATAGGGTAAGAGCACTACTAATTCATTCTTAATACATACACGCATAGGCTACAATTTTTTCAATGTGACATTCTTCATCTTGTCACTTTTATAACACTTGTAGCGATTGGTCCTACGATAGGTGAGCTAATAATCATACAAATGTCCACAACAAAATATTGGATTGCTAAAATTTAAGTTCACAATTTAATGTCCAATTTGTTTATGCCAAAACATAAATTTCACAAATTTTCAACACTTTAAGATAATGAAATATGCATAAATATAACTTAAAATAATTCAGAAACCAAAACTCATTACTAGAGAGAGTACCATACATAGACATAAGCTACAGTATGCCAAGAACTCACACAAAAAATTTTAGGTCCTAGATCTGAGAGTAATACATTTTTCCATCACTGTAAAGTTTTAAAAAATTAATAAAAAATAGTTTTAGTACTGCAAAAATTCCTAAAAAATGTCCGAAAGGTAGTACTAAAGAAATGAACAGATATGGAGCAAGTGGGGTTCAAGACCCCACGTTCATGAGCTTCACACACCCCCACGGGCGTGACCATCGCGTGGGATTAGGCTAAACCCGGATGGAGTCATCCCTAACCTTCATCTCGGGTCAAAGGACTCGGATCTGACCCGCACACATACAGCTCCAGATTTCTTCAAAATACAATATCTTTCACCGATCTATCATATTTTCATGATTTTCTTTCAATTTCAAGGTTTTATGAGAAGAAAAACAAGAACTTTGCCAAATATTTAAGGAAAAATGCAACCTTAAAACATTCTTGAAAAATACTTCCAAGAAACGAAGTATTCATGAAAATAACTCCAAAGAAACTCAAATCAGAAGAAGAGAATCCATCTATACCCAAAGACAGCCATAGATCAGATAATGTCAACTCTAATACCATTTGAAGGAAGAAACAACACAAATATCATTCATTATCCAACCTAAAGCATGATTCAAGTATGGATTTCACATACCTGACGATGGTGTTGTAGTAGCCATAGAAACACCACTGTGTACCAGCCGTAAGAGTGACAAAGAGAGTAAACTCAAGAGTGCAGAGCAACTATTCTCCTTTCCTCATATATGTTGACTTGTGTTGTGGCAAACGGGAGCCACACACCATATATAAGGTGGAGTGCAGGGGCCTCATATATTGAATTTACACCATAAGATGACTTATTCATAATGATCAACTTATTTAAATATATAAAGGACATAATATATAATTCCATATATATATATATTTGATACATATACAAAATGTTAATATGAGTTTTATGGAACACATATATTTTTGTAAGTCCACAAAAAAAATATTAAATATTCCAACATTAAAATCTTGGTGTGACAGTGTCACGTAATATTATGCATGCGTAGTTATGATAGAGATTAATTTGTTTTTCTATATTAAATTAAAGGGGAAAGGCTAAAAGAGAGACTAGAAAGAAAATTTTCTAGGAAAATATAGTTGTCCTATATTGGTAAATAAAATCAAGACTTAGGATCCGTTCATTTCGATAATCACAAGTTGATTGATTGAATCAATTAATTAGTTATTTAGTATTTAGTATCTTAAGTAGGTCTCTTGTTATCTTCACCTAGATATATTAAAACATGTATGTAACTAGTACATTTAATATACTTAATATTATATATCTAAAAGTTATGTGGATGTCATATTGGTCATTTTTTAATTTTACTTGCTGTCAATTATAAAATATCAATGGTATCTCTTTTTAAATATATCATATATCTTAATATTTAATATATCATGATATATGAGATATGTATGTGTCAAATAGCTCATAAAATTTTCATATTTTGTACTATAATAAAAAATTATCAAAAAAAATAATACACATTTTTTGTGTTGCAGAGGAATTAGGTTATTTATATTACTACTTTGCGCAACTAACATTAATGTGCCTTACATCACTATTTGACCTTTGGAGAGGCAAAAGCTTGAGTAAGATTTGTAAACACTAAACAGAATGCATGTGTTGATGTCAAAAGAGAATGGGCGGACGCCCGGCAATTAATAAAGGTCAAAGTCTGAATATATAGAAAGATAGCCCACATAATTTGATAATTTTGGTGATGACTCAGGTCCCACAATCATTCTTGACTTATCATAATTATCTTTATATATATAAATAATTAAAATAATTTTAATGAAAAATAAGCATATTGATAAAAAAGATCACCAATCATGATCATTTATTTGTACATAAACAATTAAGTCGACCAAATACAAATATTTGGTCATAAAGCCTAAAAAGAAATTAAGGATAACACAGCATGACGTCGTCTATGCCTTTTAATTCACGCGGTTTGCCATGGGATCCCCTGCCCTTTCCAGCTGGCAACTACGATTTTATGACCTCAAAACCGCACCCTATTACTCGGATAACGGCACCTGCTGCCAGCCATATGCCAAACGACACCGTATTGATTACTTTACGCCCACCTATGTTCTCAAATCAAATGAAAAATCATGTACACACGTTAAAAAAGGGTTAATCTTACTAATAATAGCTTTTATAAATCTCACAAATTTATTTTGTATCATATTAAAAGAGGTTAAAATGATGATATAAAATGAAATAAAGTAAAATTGTGATTGTAGCATTATTTTATATAATTATACTAGAGAGTTATATTTTATATTTTAATTTTTTTGAGTTTAAATTTTAAGATTCGTAAGTTTCTTTTAAATGAAAGTGCGTTTTACTCTTTAAAATTTCCCCAAAAAGAATTTAGTGTGGATTAACATACAAATTAAATCAAAAGTTTCCTTGTAGAGAAAAAAATCACGTATATATATAAGCCATTTGATATATAAACATGTTAATATTTTTTATGGATTTAATCTACTCAAAATTACTGCTAAGCTTTTTTATTTAAATTATATCAATGAATTATATTTAATTTAAGTAAATATCAATTATAATATTTTCTATATGTTTCAAAATTAATATTTCAGTTTGAAGAAAACTATGACGTCTCGTAAGTGATTTGAGTTTGAAGATGGTCTTATCCTTTCAAAAAAAAAATGGACGCTAAAAGCTGCAGATAACGTTTAGCCCACCGCTAGTCAACACGGCATATATAGTGATAGAATCGATTCAAACCGTCACTACATGTACGTAATTGATGGTTAATGATTCTAATATACAGTCACTAGCAAATATATATATATCATCCTGAGCTAGTCACTCACTAGATCGATCTTTTAACAAAGTTATCGTTTAATTAACATCTCAAGTTTGAGTTACCATCACAATTTAATTGACAATGAAGATCATCGAGAGAGAGAGAGAGGGACCGATAACGAGGCACGAAATTCTGTTGTACACATTACAGCAGCAAGCAAATTGAAGCTGAATTAAAATTGTTTGTTTGTTTTAATTAAAAGGAAAGTAAAGAGAGAAGAAGATAGCATCAGCAAGATGGCGATCGGCATGAGGATAGGATAGACATGATTATGTACGTCCACAGGAGCTAGCTGGTTTCTTGATTGGGACAAACCAACACTACTACTCTCTTCCACATTTCTCTATAAATTCCCAACCTTCTTCTTCATTCTTCATATACCTCCGATCCCTTGCAGCTCTACCTAGCTAGCTCCTTTTGTACTCACTCTTCCAAAACCAACAACTAAAAGCCACCGCCCAAGCTGTTTCATCTCTTCTCTTCCATTTCTTCTTCTTCTTCGCCCTTTTCTCATATTGGCGCGTTGGCCTACCTACCTACGTGCATACAAAACCTCAGTAATAGCTAGCTAGCTAGCAGCTTTCAATTCCAGGCCACTTAATAAACACAAACTTACAATATTCATATTTTCTGCTATAAAATATTTATGGCACTGCAATTATTATCTACCAGAAGAGGGTGCATGTCAGCCATGGATACGGGGATTCTCTTCTGCCTCCTCCTTCTCCTCTTCCATGCCACTGCTTCATCTGCTGCTCGCACTCGTAGCTTGTTCAACCCAACCACACCACAGCAGCGGCTTAGGAGGCATCTCGTTGAGAATGGACTTGGCCACACTCCCCCCATGGGGTAACCCTCTTTTTCTTCTCCTATTCTTCTCTCTAATTCCATTCCATTTTTTCATCACATCAACTCTCTCTCTCTCTCTCTCTCATCTTATTCTTCATCCATTTTCCGTGTCTTTAGGGTTAATAATTAGTAGTACAAATATTAATCTTATATCATCTACTTATATACTAATCGCCTTTTTAATCAGTTTGGTATATCTTCAATACCTAATACCTATACTTCTCTATCTTTCTTGTGGTGTTATTGGAGTTATTTAGTATATTGATATACATATTGTTATGCTTTATTGAATATCATAATTATATAAGGTATTAAAATATAAGACATTATAATATTTAAAATTTTTATATTTGATATGATAATTAAAAACTATAAAAATGGATGATATAATGTTGGTATAGTGGAATGAAAAGGGTCTGAAATTGGGGCACGTCCTCCCGCACTGAGTCCAAAATGGTTATAAAGAGGCGTCTTAAATTAGTGGTACCACTACCGTCTACCATGGCAGATTGGCAGGTCCAAGGTGGTGGCATTTGTCTTGTATATATTTTAAGCCACAATCATCATTATTGTTTTGTTTTTGAATGGGTTTTCGTTACAACTTGGATTTCACTCACCGACTAATTCTTTGCTTGAATCATGCATATATATGACACTTGTACACTATTGTAAAATTCAACAAATTAATTAAAGCTATTATTTGATGTTTTTTTCTTGCCTAATTCAACTCTTAAAAATAAATTATGTAGTTATTAGTAATCTTTTGTTCATATCATTTAGTGCTTTTGATGGCCAATCCGTAATTTACGTCTATCGTATTATGTTCGCACCAAACAATAGGCCTTGGAACGTGTCACGTGGCCTTACCTTAAGGGCGATCATTTAATACTAGAGTAGCACTAAATATATTCTAAGCAACTATTGAGGTATTAATGATTGGTGATGGAGTACTTTTGACCAATAATAATCATTCCGCTCCTCAAATTTTGAAATTTTATAGATTATATTTTTAAATTCATATGAAAACAAGTTATATCAATTATCATTTTTACTCATCTCTAGTCAAAATGAGTTAATTTGGTTAAGATGTCTTAAGAAGTATCTTATATATTTTCGAAGGATATTATGTGGTTAAATTTTTTTTATTTTTATTATTATAAGATATTGGTTCAAAATTATTTAAGATATAAAAAAATAAACTCAAAAAAATATCTAATTTTTATATGATACACCTCTTATTAACGACTCACTCAATTTGACGAAACTCATTGAAATTACAAATTCATGGTTTTCAAATTATTAATGAACCTGAAGAAACTTCAAAAATAATAAAGAAACTATTTGGGCCTCAAGACTCGCGTTGGTGATGGCAGCCCAAGCCCCAAAGCGGATCTGAGAGGTTATACTAGGATATGAATCCCATAATATTTTTTTATTTATATATATGAATTTATAGTAGGACTCAACTTTTTTGAGGGTGGGGCTGAACTTACCTAACCTTTTTTTCAAAATTTTACACACCAAATTCACTTTCTTAATCGACCAAAAATTCAAGAAAAAAAGGTTAAAATTTTATTGTTTTCATTGAAATAAATTTTATTTTATTTTTCTGTCATATTTATATAATTATGAATCATTTCAAATAATGAAAGCATGGTAACAAATTATGAATGGTGAATTGGTGATCAGATGGAATAGTTGGAATCACTTTCAGTGCGATATTAATGAGGAGTTGATTCGAGAAACAGGTAACTTTACCATAAGTGAATTAAAAAATGTTAAATTATAATTTTTACACATGTTTTAATTAACCCATATTTATGTTTTATTTATATATCTATATCTTTTTGTTAATACAGCTGATGCAATGGTATCAACGGGCCTTGCTGCTTTGGGGTACCAATATATTAATTTAGGTACGCTAATATTTTCTTTAATTATTATTATTATTATACCAAACACAAATTATCTGCAAATCATTCATTTATTTTAATCCTATCAAAACTATTTTTTTATATGTATTTTTTATTTCTAGATGACTGCTGGGCTGAACTTAACCGAGACTCTCAGGGAAATATGGTTCCAAAAGCTTCAATATTTCCTTCAGGAATAACGGCTCTGGCTGATTATGTTCATGGCAAAGGATTAAAGTTTGGGATTTATTCTGATGCTGGGTATCCACATATTAAACTTTCCACTTTGATCTATTGCCTTAGTGAATGACACTATTTCAAGCATTTCTGAATTCTGATCTCTTAAAATTTCTCTGCAGAACTCAAACATGCAGTAAATCTATGCCTGGATCACTAGACCATGAAGAACAAGATGCAAAAACATTTGCCTCCTGGGTAAAGTGCATTCATTTCAAACTCATTTTCTTATTTCCTGCAAAACTTTAACTAACTTTTTGATTTAAATGTACCTCAGGGAGTTGACTACTTGAAGTATGATAACTGTGAAAGCACTAAAAATCTAAGCCCTAAGGAAAGGTATTAATTAGTGGCCTTCAATTGCTTACAAGTCTCTACCTTCTTCTTAAGAACAGGAACTCATGCATTTTGTAAAATAGGTACCCAAGAATGTCTGAAGCTTTATTAAACTCTGGAAGGGCAATCTTCTTCAATCTATGCGAATGGTGAGTCCACGTAGTGATTATGTACATTATCGTCAATACTTCTTTTAGAGAACTTTCATGTTGCCAAGTGAAGGTTGAATTAGTATAAGGTGCCAGAATCTGCATGATTTATGATTACTTGTTTTCTCAATATAGGGGATCAGAAGACCCTGCAATTTGGGCCAAAAGTGTGGGAAATAGTTGGAGAACATCGGGAGATATTGACGATACCTGGGAAAGGTAAGCAAGAACGATATTCATACTTTCCTTTCTTTTGGATTGACACGATAATTGAGCTAAAGAAAGTGTCAGCTTTAAGGAACATCATATATTTGCTTGTTCAATTTCTTTCTTCTTCATTTTGCTGATGGGAAACTAATGTTCCTTCCTCTCCAGTATGACATCTCGTGCAGATCTAAATGACCAATGGGCATCTTATGCTGGACCTGGAGGATGGAACGGTAATTAATCTCACTAGATACTTGTTAAGGGCTATGAATGCCATTGAACTTCAGGAGATTGCCAAAATCAACATAGTATATCTGTTCCATGTACTTTTGTTTCTGACTTCACATTCTCAAAATTTGACATCAGATCCTGATATGCTTGAAGTTGGAAATGGAGGCATGACAACAGAAGAATATCGTGCCCATTTCAGCATATGGGCATTAGCTAAGGTAACATGAAAAAGAACACTAATCACTTACAGTTGAGATATTACCATATATCATTATGTCCATTTTAAATATTTAATTTCTTATGCATATACAGGCTCCTTTATTGATTGGTTGTGATATTCGAGCACTGGATGAGACCACATTTGAACTGCTAAGCAACAAGGAAGTTATTGCAGTAAACCAAGGCATGAGCAGAACAAAGACTCTTCCATCTTTCTTGAAAGACAAAAAGCATTGATTCCTTCAATAGAAAATGCTTTAAAACTTATTTTCTTCTTCTGATATTGCAGACAAACTAGGAGTTCAAGGAAAGAAGATGAAAAAAGAGAATGGCTTGGAGGTAATGTCTTCTTTCCCCCTTGTTCTTTTCTTACCATCTTCTCTTATAATGCTACTCTATGCTTACATATTTCACTGCTATGGATCTTGCTGCTGCTATAAACTAAGTTGTAAAGTGCATTTATTTATAGCAAATCAACTTTCTCAAACATAGCTTCTTAATAGAAAAAGGCAAAAAATGTTTCAGGTTTGGGCAGGTCCTCTGAGTGATAACAGGGTAGCAGTGGTATTGTGGAATAGAAGTTCATCAAATGCAACAGTGACTGCAACTTGGTCTGACATAGGCCTGGACCCAGAAACTGTAGTTGATGCACGAGATTTATGGGAGGTGAGAATTCAGATATATAGTTGATGTTATTTTGTTCACTATTATCATGCAGAGTATTTAAGATACTTATGGTTTTACTTATCTGTAATGAATTGTGCAGCAATCAACACAAACATCCGTCTCGGGACAAGTTTCTGCGAACTTGGATTCACATGCCTGTAAGATGTATGTCCTGACTGTCAATTAAGTTCTCGATTTCCAGAGGCAGAGAAGAAGGTGATGCACAAGAGAATCCAAGGTTCCACGTTGGAAAAGTATTTGCTACCATTCAATAATTCAAGGAGGGAAAGAGAAATACACCTGAAGTTTGTTTTTCAATAAGGAATATTGAAATAATTGTATAAGCTAGATTTCTGGAGGTTTCTATTTTTATTTGTATTGTTGGAGCATTGAGACGACTTGATTTCAATACAATAAACCCTTTAAATCTTTCTTACCTGTTAATCTTCTGGTAAGCTTGTCGCTGAAAGCAAATTAAGCACATTGATTTTCTTTTTCTTTTTTAAGATTCCCTGCTTATGAGTGACAAAACAACCACAAAGAGATCTCATAATTCAGAGTAATTAACGGTACATGTTCAAACTTCAAACTATTTCTACAATCCATTTGCTAGCTTCCACTTCCACTTCTCCATGGAATTAATAGAAATGGAAGTGTACAAAATAACAGAAGTGAGATATCATTTCACCTAGCAGAGAAAACTATTGGATACTCGAAGTAATTAAAGATCTTAATATTTTAAATATTTAAACTTTATTTATAAAGGATTTAAGCATAAAATATATGAAAAAATAATATCCTTATATTGCTATCCTTATATTGCTTTGAACATGTACTAGTACCACACATAAATACTAAAAATTTTAAATATTTGCTATAGTGGCGAATTTACAGTAGGGCCTACGAAATGTACTAGTCATCAATGAAAATTTCTATTACTCTCTGACATGATCAGTTCACTCTCACGGTCCCCTCATCTTCTCAACAATGTGCCGGCCTTTTTCTTCAATGTGACGCCTCTTTTCTTCGAGTTTCTCACCCATCTTCTTCCTCAAATCAAACATCCTTTCCCTTGTCCCTGTTCTCTTTGTCCCTTTGTCATCCTGTTCAATGGAGCGGGTTTCTCTCTCCGGTAAAACCACATCCCTGCCTTGTTGCCAATCACAAATATCCTCCGTGTTCTGTTCACCCTCATTCTGTAACAAATGTGCTCTCAATTCATCTAAACTTCCGCTGCTCCTTAGTGAACTAGTGGAACTAGATGGGAATGTTGGAGAATCCGACGATTTCCTGCTTGGTTCTTGAGTAGATTCAGTGCTCTTCAATTTTTGCCCTTTTTGCTCTGTACCATCGGCTTTCACTTCACCCAGAGGCTGATTAGGGGCATCAATTGAAGTGGAAGTCTCGTTCCTGGGTTCTTGGTTAACCCATTTGAATGGAGCAACATTGCGAGGTACCCAATCATCCTTTTCTGCTAGCATCCACGAAATACACATGCTTTCACAATTTGGGAGCACTACAGTTTCCTCAATTATAGCCTGCACGAGCGCAAAAAGCTTCAGTTTGCCCTAGTCCTTTTTCAAATATATAAAACAAAGGAAGGCTTCTGTTAAGCAGAAGGTAGAACAGATAACAAGAGAGATGATAATTGATAAGCACTCCTCTAAGCAAACACAAAAAATAAAATAAAATCAAACACTCAATACAATAAAGCTTCGAGCTTTCCAATCTCAGACATGAAAAATAATTTCGACATTTTAGTAAATTGTGACAGCTAGTTATTTAATGTTCTAATTTAGTAACTACTGCCCAGAGAAAAGAAAAAAAGATGTTAACAAATGAGCTTTCCAATCTATCATACCTTAAGTCGATTGACCAAGAAAGAAGCAATGCTTCCACTAGTTATCTTGTGTTCTCCAACAGACGACTCCAAGTTGAAGTCTATGTCAGGCATAGACGTGAAACCATACCACAATTGATCAGAGGGAGGAGGCTTTATATGTAAACGCAGTGTTCCTCTGATGGATGCTACCCTTATTGCCAAAGAGAAAGGAACCTTTCGAGTAAGAAAAAAAAGTCAGCAAAATATTAATTCTTCCTTAGCTACAGCCCTAAGTGAACTAGTTAACCAAAGCCAAAAAAAGTTATTCAACCACGATACATTGTTAAATTAGCAGATGTCCAATAATGACTGGGTACAAGAACAGATAAAAAATATTAAAATAAAAAATAAAACAGTACCTGTGAAACCTGTTTGGCAATAGAATTTAATATAGACTTCCACCTGGATCCATGAATGGAGAGAGATGTAGAGCTCTTGACACTCTTAGACACATCTGCAAAAGAGAAAAAGAAGAAACAATTTGACATTGTCAAGCTAAATGTTTTGTTCAACACTCCTAGATATGAGAACTACTCAGTCTCCCTTGTGGGAACTTGATGAGACATTCCTCCTATAAAAACAAGAAAAAGAAATCAATAATGAAAACCACACAAGTTTATACTTTGCCGTGAAAATTTTTTATATAAAGGGGCACCGAAGTTAAAATACTAAAGGAGTTTAGAACCCCCATGTCTTCTCCTCCTCCTTCTAACTGCACCTGGTTTATAGAGTGCGGCAATTGCAGTAAATCATGGATACACTAAAAAACATGGAAAATGGGGTGTCCTTTGGTGACAAACACATTGGACAGTACTCGAACATTTCATTTGGAAATTCAATTTAGGTCAAATGCATTTGTCCTAAATTGCCACTGTGGTCACCATTAATCCCATTTTTACTGTGAAACTGTAATTAACGCATTCAAGAAAGTTGACAGACCATCACACAAACAGAAAATGCTTTAAAAAAAAAATTGATAGGACACATATACTAACCAGTGTTCCAGTCACCATCTCCTTTTGGATCTTGTAAATCACTTGTTCCTTCTGAAAGATTCAAATGCTTTCCAAAATACTCAATACCTTCAAGAAGATCTGATGAGACATCTGCAACATCGCTTGACTCTGGATCTGAGTCCTCTATCCCTCTAGGGAGATCTAGTTCACAAGCTTCAAGTCTTGTTTCAATCTCTAATATTGCACCACCAGAATATTCAATGTCAACTTCAAAGGCCCATGCCTCATTCATTTCCATAGGAAGAACCCTCATTCCAATAATACAAGGTGGAACGTTCCCAGTATTGATGCCTGTACAGATTATTTCACCTATATAACTGGGAGTTCTCATATTGGACAATGTTCTCTGTAAACAAATAGAAAGACCAATATTTATCTCAACAACCATAAAGGAATCCAGTACTCTATAAATGCAATTAAAAAGGATATCAGTATATCACTCCTATATTCTTAGTGTGTTAAGCTTGAGAAGTATAGCTCGGCTTGTACCTATCATTTATGAACTTAAGTTTTTGTATTGTAACAACTCATAATGCAAATTGCAAAAACTATCGAGATTTGTGCTAGAGAGATATGATATCCTTTATATATGCTTCAAGTAATAATGAGAAGTTAATATCAATTAAAAAAACTAATATAGAAAAAGTGATGGAGATTGATACTTAAACAAGACCATCTCCATTTTCCCCAAACATAATGAACAAACTAATTCAAACTCACACATAATAAAATATCATATAGGAAAATCTTAGACCTGAATCCTCTCTTGCATGGATCTCTTCAGCTGGGCATTGCCTTTGGCATCAAAAAAGAGTCTGGAGATCAACAAATTCCAACATAGTGTTCCCTCATCTATACCAAACTTCTCAGCGGAATCAACATCAGAGCTGATAGAAATATGACTCTGGCTTCCAAAATCAGATGAGGTTGATGATAATGGTGGAGCAACATCTTCCATGGTACTCTTAAGATGCCTTGCTGTTGAAGCAGTTTTCATCAGGCTAGTGGCCATAACTGCATCTTGCCATGCACGAAGCTTCTCAACGTTCTTCCTTTCCTCACGACCTGACAATAACGTCCTAGTTGATTTATTATTCAAACCAACTCTGGAAGACTTTTTTGCAATTTTTTTCAGAAATTGATGAACCTTTGAGGAAGCACCATCAGGTTTACTAGCCCTATCTATAGCCTCCACACTAGATTCTACCGATGGTTTCATAAAAGCATGATTTTCAGCAATTAAGGATGCCAGATAACTATGGAACTCTTCATGCAACTGAGAAAACCATTTGACTTTCTCTTTTTGATCACATGAAGAGAGACGGAGGGCCTTACACCATGCTTCTTTCTCCCAGGAAGTCTGAAGATATATGTAAAAGGATTTTCTTCCATTGTATAATACAGAGTCCTTGCTTTCCAGTTTAATGGGGAATCTTTTTGCCCTATAAGACCCATTACCAATCATATAAGAACTTGAAGCACCTATTCTCTATAAATGCACAATAGAGAAAAATAAAATAATCTTTCCATTATCATTTGACCCATGATAAGCATAATCAGATCTATGACCAGTAAACTTAAACTAACATGCATGCAGACGCAAAGCAAATGTCATTTCTCCATGAAGTTAAGGATCACAGAAAGTTTCAAAAGAAACCCTTACTCAACATTTATTAAAGGTGAACCATGTGTTGAATCAAAATGATATGAACAACATGTATCCGCTTGAAAGGAACAAAGCTTCTGAAAGCAAGTACATAAGAAAATTTGAGTCTAGCATATCAAATTTTAGATAAGGTTTTTTGAAGATTGGAATTCTACTCAAGGTTGATAGCAGTACCTGTATTATGTATTCAGAGAAATTGTATATTTGCTAGGCATTAGCTATAGTTATAATCATTTATTGCTACTTCTTTGCAGATTCTACATTCAACAGTTAGTCCTGGTTCTACAATATCTAGCACTTGTCTCTTCATTTACAAAACCAGAGTTTTCATTAATAGAACAACTGAGTTTCCTCTTTTACTAGAGTTCAAGACAGAGGTGCCTATGGTCTTACCACTATCATTTCTTCTATGTGACTGCTAACTCAGTCAGAGCCACAGGTAGACCCTGAAATTTATTTTTTTTTCAAATATTTTGACATTAAAAATCATCCTTTAAGCCCTTGACCAGCTAAGGACAGAATTCTCAGGCAACCTGCTTCACTTAGTGTGTGGATTCAAGCCAAAGTGGAGGAACCAATCAACTATTACTTATCAAATATCTGTGTTTATCAACAGTGGATTCAAATGATAGATATAATAGAACCCAATCAAAGTGGCTTCTAGATCACAATACCATTTTTTTGAAGACAGGCTAGTTGCTGAAACGGCTTCAACAATGCATCCCTTCAACTGAATAGTTGTTTGCAAACCATCAGGTTCTGTCAGAATAAGTGATTGGCCCTCGATTTTTCCGTACTTTTTAATGGGGAAAACCTCCAAGAGTTCTTGTTTTCCTTTTTTCTCTCTAGATGGTTTGTCCAGCCAGATTCTTGGAATTTTGTCCGGTTCTAGAACCCAAACCACACCCTGAAAGATAAAGCTAATGATATAGAGTTAGAAAATTATGATTCCAAAGAGACTCTTAAACAGAAAAAAGGAGAATTAGTATAACCAACAATTAATTAGCATGGTTAAGAAAAAAGTAAGTACAGAAGCAGCATGCCTGAAACTTATTTTTAAAAGAAAAAAAAAAGTTATTAACTTATTTTGACTTGTGGCAGATAATTGTTGAGTGCCATGTACAATGTTCCATGTAAATCTGTACCAATGCTACATTCCAAAGTATATCAAAGAGAAGATAAATTTAGCACCAAATAATTTGTAATTTTATATTAAGTGTATTAGCTATCATAATTGATCCACGATAAAATAATTACGATTTATGCATTTCAATGGGCTTGTTTCATTTTCTTTAGTGATCACCACATAATGGCATTATGCTAGCAAAATATAGAATCCACCTATAAATCATTCTATCACTTAACTCTTGTCCTAAGTTTTATCACTGTAAATTATGTAACGCCACTAGTAGAAAGTACCATACTGGGCAAAATGTCAAGGCAGTTTCCACGGATCTTAAAAGCATCATGCCTTTCCCTGTTGCGATAATCATGGTAATGTCAACATAAAAATTGGTCTTTTGGTTCCAAATTGGCTACTGCAGAAGCAAACAGAAGTAGCTAGTATATCATATCTCCTTCAAATTCACTGTAGGTAGAGTGTTCACTGTTCACTTAAGACAACCAATTTGCTGTCCCCTTTTCTTTTAATTTTCTATCATTTACGGACAAGCATAAGATATTAGCAAAGCTGCCCATCACAAAGAAATACCTGCTTGTTAGCTGCAAAATGTAGTGATTGCTGGGGATCAAGTTCTACAGTACCCACATGGGATTTCGATGATATTTTGGCTTCGTCCTGTTTGATCTTGGTGTTCAACCATTTTATGATCAATAACACTCCCAGAGCTTCCGCAGCGACAACCGCAACCACGCCAAGAACAAAACCAAAGAGAATAAAACCATAAAACAGAACCATTTCACTTCCAATTAGAACTCGGATCCGACAATCTCCTTGCGACCAATGAGATGGGCCAGCCACAGTAACACAAATTTGACGACCAAGAACAAACACTGAATGATATGGGTGTGGGCGCGAAAGAAAGCAAGAAGGTAAAAAAATGGGAACTTCAGAAGAATCAGAGGGTACCAGTGCCTTTCACTTCGTTTCCCGTTAAGGACAAAAACAGCTAAACGCTCGGAGAGAGAGAGAAAGAGAGAGAGAGAGAGAGAGAGAGAGAGAGAGAGAGGAGGGAGTAAGGAAGCGCGTCGTCGTGGGGTCTGTAAGACTGTAACTTCGCTATGTGGGAATGTAACGTTATTTTTGACTTGACTTTTTTATATTTTGTATACTTTACTTTTAATTATTAATTATTTTAAATATATTATAAAATAATAATAATAATAAATGTTATATATAATATATAAATATCATTATTCATTATTTATACACATCTTTATTTATAATTATTTTATTTTATATTTTTATATTTTAATTATTAATATATTTTATTATTTTATTATTTTATAATAAATAAAAATATAAAAAATAATGAAAAATAAAATTTAAAATTTAAGGTTTTGTACAATATTAACTCAACGATCAACGGTCAATGATCAGGCACCCTTTTTTTGGTAAAAAAATGGTCCTTGAATATACAGGCATTTGAAGATTCCAGTTATTAACAAAGCACGAAATGCAAATAAATAATACTCCGTACAAGCCTGCATCTATAGAAAAAGACAACAATTAAATATTTAGGGTCAGACTCAATACACCCTTAATCGCTAATAATAGACATTATAAAAAATTTTAAATATTTCTTAATAAAAAATACAACATTAACAAATATATTAATTAATGAAAAACGAAGAATGGCAAAAATTTGACTGCTACGGTGAGGCACTAATTCTAACAAAATTGAGACTTCATTGGGTGGGCTCAGGGCTCAGGACTCAAGAAAGTCTATAAGTGACGTTGGTGGACTCAGCCCACCTAAAACACTCGCTTCTACATTTCTAAATGGACTTTCCCCATTTCGGCCCCTCTTTTGTCCAAAAACAATAATTCACACACAAAATTATTTGAATAACTATAGTTTAGTTTAATTGAATCTATTTTAATTTTTAAATTTAAATACAATTAACTTCGAAAGTAGCATTAACTCATTCCCTTTTTAAAAACGAGGTTATGTTTCAATTGAATCTGTTCTCTCGTGCAAATGTCGGTGTCTTTAATGGGTGAATTTTAAAACATTTATCTATATTAAAATTATTATTAAATATAGTTTTACATACAAAATACAGTCTATAAATAATATTTAAATGAAAACTTCTCTTACATACAAAGCCATAATATATTATTTATACTACTACATTACTTTGAAGAAGTTTGACTTTTTAATGTCTTCAACTTACATATTTTAAATTTAAAAATTAAAATGTTATATCTAGTGAATAATAACTTAAAATCGTTTAGCTTTTAAAAAATAAAATAAAGAATAGTGATCAATAAAAAAATTATTTAAAATTTTAAAAATAAAAACAACCTTTTATCAAAAAAAATAATAACAAATTAACTCATTGTTGCTTAGAGTGAGGATTCAATTATGTAAACCGATAATATAATGGATTATTTTCAATCAATTATAATCATTACGTATGAACGGTCAAGATAATAGCAAAAGAAAAAATACCCATAATAGCAAAAGAAAAAATACCCAATCATAACTATCTACGCATACATTATGCCACAATTGAAACCATCTTAATCCGAATCCGAATCCCTACGACGTGTGTAAAATGAGTAATTATGATTCCATAAATTTTATTCACAAATTAAACGATATCACTTAACCTCAACAACTCCCTAAGAAAGGTTACCTACTAAGAACGGGTCACCGGCCATAACGAGTGTTAGATGCAAGTGCTGAACAGTATTTAGGTTCACTTTGAATATATGGCCACCTCAAATTCTCAGAATCATGCACGAGCTAGTATTTGATCTACAATTATAATTGAAGCTTGTTCTGTTTTCAAACAACTGTTACTAATTGCATCTGCCCATAATCAAGATTGGAAGAAAGAAATTAGAGTATTGAGTCACCTCCAGACTGTTGCCCTGTTTCCAGTAAAAAAAATAAAAAGAAAACTCAGCCCAGAACAAAATTTTACGTTGCTTAGGGTTATATACTCCTTTGACATACAACCTCTCAGTTTACAGCTAGGGGGAGTTCTGATGCAGGAGTGAGAGTACAATGCTAAACAAAGGGTAGTGTGTTAGTGAATTTACAAAGTAGAGTGGAATGTGAAAAAGTTGAAGTCATGGTGGTGGGCATTGAGCTGCTTCAACCATGAATCTGCAGCACTGTACAGATGGGCTATCCTTTCAGGATCAGATGACTCTGGGTTTACCCAAACATCTCCCTGCATTTTGTATGTAGCTAGTCCAAAAGGAGGCAGGGATATACACCCGCTCTTCCTTTTCTCCCACTTCTCTTTTACAACACTTCCCAACTCTTCTGAACAACATATATCTTTCCCTATCTCAATGCCATCACACTCCATCCCGCTATCTGCAGAAACACATGACAAATGAACAACTTCAAACTACTGGAAAGGCTTCAATGCTTTGGAAAGAAAAGGAGAATTATTTCATAATTCTTTTCATTGAAAAACTTTACTATGACACAACATTTCATCATATCTTCGTCCAGTAACGGCAAGAATATCATCAATGGGATTAAGACATATAACTACATCCAAATACCTTGGAAAGAGGATGACAATGTATGGTAGGTGAGGAAGCACGCGGCCAAGTCCTTCTCATTTTTCCGACTTGGTATGGGATAAATAGGGTACCTATCAGTGATGAAAACTTGTGAGATACAGAAAGTATGGAATTAAAACATAAGAATATTCAATTATATGTTAGGATGATAACAACCCACTGGTTACTTGTCAGTATGCAAGCCAAAATAATCCAATGAATAATCATTATAGTGCTAATTAGATACTTGAAACTTACACTTGAGCTCTGTCTATTACAGATATGACCAAGGCTTACCACTTCAAATTGAACAGTTCATTTCCAAAAGCAACAAAGTTTTAATTGTAATCCAGGTTAACACATAACAAGAACAACTAATTATGCTCACCAAGCGACAGCCATCCAACTTGCCGGAGAAAGATCCACACTCTTCAGTGTCATTAGTGCCGGATGGTTTCTTGCTAACTCAGTTATCTGAAAGGATAAATTATCCTCACTCATCAGTGATGCATTGTGTGACTATCACATACAAATACATTCATTTATATTACCATTGAAAAGAGGTGAACAGAAGACTACTTAGCAGCAAAATGCTACCTTGTCCATAAGTGGAACCCTGGAGTATGGAGAAGACATCTCAGTGTACTGCAAGTATAGATAGCCAAGCTTATCTCTTGTTGGCCATGAACCCTCCTGGTCACAGCTTGAATCCTCAGAAACAGCATCCCATGCTTTGCTGGAGTTGTTACTTAACGATCTAGATAGTTTATCACTTCCACTGTCATCACTCCATGAGTCACTTTCAAATTCAACTCCATCACTATCCTCTCTCCGGTTCCTAAAATATAAGAGGAAATCTCGCTTTATTTTGTTGCCAAATTTAGCATATAAGAATACGGTATCATTTTCTACATACCTATAAGCTGCAACAGACTTATTGCTGTAGATTTGGATTGTTGACAGATATGGAACATGGTATTGCATGACAGCTTCACCATCTTCCAGCATAACATCAGTACCAGCACCATATGCACTCCATTCATAATAGCAGTCCCAGAGATCTTTGAGTGTGAAGTATTCAATTGGGTCCTTACCAAGAGGCTGCCAGAGGCTATTTAGATCATTAAAGCAGCTCTGCAATATACATGATAAAAATAGAGAAAAAAAAATTAATCACATCAATGGGTCATCGGCCATTTCTGCCTTTTACTAGAGTTACTAGAACCATAAACACGTATTTCCTCCCACATCATGAGGTTAGAATACAATGTTACCCATCCAAGAAAGCAGACATTTATAGAAGTATAACCAAATGCGTGCCAAAACTGCAATTGAGCACACTTACATTAGATATACCAAAAATATTCTTAATTGCTGGCTAAGTCATAACTCACTATGAGCAATAAAGAGCAAAGGTGCCAGCCCTAGCAAATAAGATTGCACACTTGGCCATCTCTCTCTGTCTCTCTCCCTCTCTGCTGTCATTTGCCCCCTCTTTATGGCCAAGACCATTCCCCTCCCCTAATAAAATATTAAAGAACAAAGTTTGATAAAATGTTAGTTTTTTTAGGTGTATATGATAGCTAGATCGAACCTATGACCACTAGACTGCACTTAGTAGCTTCAAATGCTAGATATTCACTTTGCACCGGGTGACATAGAGAAATTCTTACACATATACATTATATACCACATCATCCATACCATATTCAATAAATGCAAGCCATGTGTGCATTTTAAATGAGGTGAAATGAGCCCTGCCTCTGCCTAGTCCCCACAAGGCATTGATGATTCTATCTCATTTAAATTGCAAATATGTATTTTATTTGTTAGGTAATGCATAGATATCGTGTACAATATATGTGTGTAAGAATTTTTGAACAGACAAAGGATAATTTTCAGGGGAAAAGGTTACTGATATTAGTGATCTCTTCTCAAATAGAGGGGTGCCAAAAAAATGTCAGAGGGTAAATTGCTAAAATTGAAGATTACTAACATTATGAGTAAAGATGAGAACATGTACACAGAGTGCCCACAGATAGACCCTACCAATTCTCCAATCAACATCAGACATGAGTAAGGTACAATGTACAAGGACACGAGGCACTCAACTACTTAAAGCAACTTTGGTATTATCTTTTAGTCAGGCTTTTACCTACATGCCAAAGGAAGAAATCATTATTTTCTGTAAATCAAATTCTATAATTATAATTTACACAGGACCACTTTTGACTAAGTAAACCTTTTTATGCCTTATTAAAATCTGCAGATTCCCCTCTAAAAGCTAGATTTCACACATTATTCTCGTTTTCCTTTTAAGAAACCCAGTGACTCAGAATCACCAAATCAAACAGAATTAGAAAGCAGAGTAGATTTTTTTCCCTTTAAGAAAATTAAGGGTTCTGGTTAATGTCACATTCAATATACATTTAAGTTAATATATATGTCAAAGAGAAAATACCTCAAGGGCATCCAAACGAATATTCTCGATCTAGGGTATTAACTCTTAAACGGGACAAAAGGGCTCTCTTGGCCCAGCATTTGGACATTATTTAGACCCACAACACATTATTATATTTGAACTCATTGGTTAATTTGTTTTTTCAATTTTATGTAAAACTAAAACCAAAGGAGTTGACCCAAAGAAACCCCTGAAGTGGATAAGAAAAATGGTGGATTATTTATGATTTATCACTTAATAATATAAAAAAAATAATAATAATTTCCAATTCTTGAAAAGTTGAAAACATATTACTTATTGCCCGGATTCCGCATAATATGCCGGAAAATTCTGGTGAAAAAAAATAAAAGAATCAAAAGGAGAGATCTCCGATTCTCCATCCATCATCATATGGAAGATATACGAACACAATCAAATTAAAAAAAAAATCAAAGATAATGAAAAATTTAAAAAAAAACCTATTTTCCCCAATTTTGTTGGATTGTGACAGAGAAGAAAGAGAAAATTCCACCTTGAAACACTGGCATTAATAAAAACAGAGATAAGA
>JASKGM010000001.1:11355570-11387767 GCA_034509205.1 Ceratonia siliqua | reverse complement strand
TTTTTTCATTTTATTTCCCTTTCATTACTACAATCACACTCATTTTTCCCTGCACGCCATGGACGAAATCTCACCAAAGCTTTGCTTTGGCCAAGCTCACACAGCTCCTGTTCTTGTGTCTCCCTCCTCCCTCCAGAAGCCGGCTCTTCAGCAACTTCATCCAATCGAGTCGCCCAGTCTCTTCAGCAAGACAACTTGCCTGCGTGTGGTTAACTCAAACAAAGCGAGTTCGATCCGGACCATTAAGGGTGACTTAAATCCAGAGCAAGCCATCGTTCACATTCCTCCTTCCAAATCAGCCACCATTTCCACTACTCTTACATGCATCGTCATCCTCTTTGATCATGGAAAAAATGAAAAAAATTGAAAAAAAAATTGAAAAAAGTTTTTTAACACATGTTATCATTGTCATCGTCTAAGCATTTGGATAGTCATGATACAAAGAAAATAAGGAAAATGACCGAATTCAAATCCCTACATTATCATATGTATCTTATCACATCAAAATTTAACTTCTCTCAACATACATATAATGAATTTGCAAAATATCATTTTAATTAAAATAAAAAATATTTTAAGTAACAAACTTGAAGCTAATTAAACTTAAAAGAAAAAAAAGAAATGAAATGAACTCATATATAGAAGAAGATCAGGGACAGATTTATGGGGGACAAGTAGGGTCGGCCCCCTCCTCCAAAATTTTAGTAATTAGACAGGGAGTGTACCTGTTGTGGGGAGTAGTGGTATAAGGGCAAGGGGTAAGTGTCTTAAAGGAGAAGATGAGATTAGGATCATCTGATAGTTAATCCTCCATTGCTTTTCGATTTTTCAATTGTTTCTCATTCTTTTTGTTTTTGTATTTTAATAAATAATTTTATTTGATAAAATTTTTTTTTCTAGATTTTCGTTTGCAATTAGGTCCCTTAGTTCTTGTATCACTCAAAATAACTTTTAAATGGGACCTTTCTTATAATTGAGAGATCATTTTTATTTATAAAACTTGTCAAAAATAAATTTAAAAATAAGATGAAAGATAAATTTTTAATTATTTATTTAATTACTTATATTAAAAAAATTAATATTAATTATTAAAATTTACTTTTACTTTCGAATGTTTTTAAATGATTTTTAGATACGTTTTTAAAGAAGATAACATGGTAACCAGTTTGCAGAAAGCAAAACTGGAAGGGCATAAGAGCTTTTATTCAGTGGTAGTTATATAGGATTTCCATACATATAAACAAAGCCAGAGAGGCTTTGCTTACATAATTATTTATTGAAACATTCTCAGTTCCTAGCGAGCTTCAGCTTCGGTGGAGTTGCATTTATCGTAGCATAAGTCGGTGAAATCCACGCAACGACACTGTGGAGGATAAATGAGAGCACAAATACAGGTCTTGCAAGCAGAGTGGCAGGTTTCTCCGATATCGGCACACAGGCATTGAGGTGGTATTGACCTTGTGCAAATGCAGGAATCACAGCAGGCAGATGATGAAGCTGTTGATTTGGACAAGTAATATTTGGTATCACCATGACCTTTTATCATCACTTGACTCAGGAAGGAGCTTGGGTCGAACCGAGCATCAACTGTGGCAGTGAACCCCATAAGGAAGAGCAACACAGCCACCTTCACCACCAACATGTTTTTCAAACCCATCGATCTCTAATCTGATCTCTCTCTCTTTCTTTTTGAGTTATGATCACTTGTGAGGAGGCAAGCAAACAGAGAGCCTTATTTATAAGCAGATTTGAAGGATGGTATGGCATGACAGGCCGTTTTGAAGGGTTGGTAGCTTAGAGAGACGATATACTGAATTGTTTGGTATATTATTAGTCATCGTGTTGGTAGCTTAGATGATAAAAAATATTTAAAATATTAGTATTTAATATATTATTAATTAAAGTATTTAATGTTTTGTCATAATACTATTTTAGTTAATTATATCTTATATTATTTAAAAAATCATAAGAGTTTTACATTATTTATTTTTTGTAATTTTATTTTTTATAAAAATAAAATATTAATAACTCTATTATTTTTGAAATAGTTAAATATAATTGTATCAAGGAGGATGATCTGCAATTAAGACAATAGGAAAGTCTCTTGCCAGAATTTAGGCTCCAAAAAGAACTCTGACCATTAGGTCAATATTCAATCTCATAATGAACAAAGTTAGAGTTTAAGATTAAGAGCAGAAGTGAGATTATATTTGTATAATGACGTGATGTGTGTTTGCTCAAGTTGTTATTCTAGGCATATAGAGGCAATCTTTTATTATAATTGAACAAACTCTTATGTGTTGTGTTAGCGACTATTAATTTATTTTAGTTGTAATATAATTATTTAATAATATTTTAAAAATATTAATGTTTATTAATTTGTTTTTATTTAATTGTTAATTATTCTATATAATATATAAAATAAAAAAAATTATTTCACGGGTTCTCCATTTCACCTCAGTTAGAACTATTCTCCTTACAAATTCAGTAACCCATCCGATTTTTAATAGTAATAATGAGTTTTATATTGGAGACTCGTTTTATTTAATTTTTAATAGTAATAGGAATCACAGCAGGCAGATCACTCAGATGACTGCGTGGATCACATGGTCAAGGTCAGGCTCAGGGTCAGACTCAAATGTACCACATAAAGTAACGCTCCTTCCACCTAAATAATTTATTATTATAATAATAATAATAATAATATAAATATATTATTTATTTATTTAAAAAATAAATTATCATAATTAATTTAAAATTTTTATATTTTTCATTTATTATAATCTCTTTCATAATATATTAATTATAATACAATACATTTTAAACTATTATAATTAAATTAAATTATTTTTATTATTTAATTAAATATTAAAATTAACCGTTTTAATTAAAAAATTTTAATAAACATAAAATATAATTTTTATTATATAAAATAATAAAAATATATTAAAAATAAATTAAATTAAAATTTTTAATTAATTTTAAAAATAAAAGTTATTTAAAATTTTATTTCATATATTTATTTTATTTTACATAATAAATTTTTTATTTTTTTATTAAATTTTTTAATTACATAACTAATTTATATTAATTAAAATTATTAATTTTAAATTTTAGTTAAATAATTTAATTAAAATATAATAATTTAAAATATAATATATTACAATTAATAAATTAAAGAAAAAATGGTAAATAATTAATCTTAAAAAAATGTAAATTTTCCTTTATTTTATCATTATCATTTTAATATTTATTTTTAATTCTTTTTATTGAAACTTGCTCTATTCCTTTATTCAGGTTCAGCCATTAGCTGTCTAAAAGCGACCACACGCTCCATGTTTAAGACTGAACTTGTGTTCTTCAAAAATAATTTTGAGAAATAAATAAAAAATGTAATAATGACAAGACAATAATTTAATTTAATATTAATTGTCAAGCTCCTACAATTTTGATATAATTAATTATTAAAATTTATTTAACTAATTCTTCATCAATAAATTACTAATAATAATTTGTGTATGATTTTGACTACTGATTTTAAAAACGCTTAAGAGTAGTATTATTTTTACATAATCAAAATCACTTTGTTATATAACATTTTATTATAAAAACTTATTTGTATTATTTATTATTTACTATTAAATTAATAATGAAAAATATTTGTAAAAAGTAGTGTAGAAATGATAACATAAAAACATTATTTCTCCAAAACTAATAGGAAAATTATACTTTGCTCAAATTTTTAATTTAAAAATGTTACTTTAACACTACTTAATCTATATTTTCTTTGTACCATTCTTTATCATCATTAATATAATATAAAAATAATAATAAATGATATTTAATAATAAAATATTAAATACAAAAAATATAAAAAAAAGTGAAATGAGAGATATTAAAAATAATATTATTGTTTGTAATTAATTTTTCTTTATTTTTAACAAATTACAATGTTATTCCTAACACTTTGTATGGAGATTTGAATCTAATGATGTTTGCATGACTAATATGATATTTATAAACGGTATTTTACCATATTTATAAATTGTATTTTACCTTGTATTTAAGTTATTAAATACAAAATTGAGATTCATATTACAAAAGCATCTTAAAAATATTTTATTTTTAGTTTTATGATAAAAATTCCAACATTCATTCATAGTGAGTGAACAAGTTCAGGTTGGATTTGGATCCTATTCTTTTTCATAGGGAAAAGAATATAATATTTTTTTTGATTTGGACCATCTAAATCCTTTAACAGCTTAGATCTTACAACGTCAATATAACTTTAATCTAAAAAAAAATTTCAAAATTTTCTCCCAAATTTCTCTGCCCATTTTACTTTCCCATTTGGTTCCCTTCCCTTTCCTTCTGCAATTTCTCTCCCCATTGCAAGATGCTACATTCATCCATTTGGTTTTTTCTCCAGTTTGGTGAGCTGGTCTTTGTAAATGATTTCATGAATTTGAAAAACCTATTGTATGTATGTTATTGCATTTTTTCCCATTCTGACAGGGAAATGAACAACTATGTTTCTTAGCCTATTTCTTCTTTTCTAATTTTTGTTTTGCCCCAATCCCTTAATCATGTTTGTAGATGTAGCTTAATTACTTATAATTTGGTATCTTTATGGTATATCAGGAGTAAAATGATGTTGATTGGTTATTCCAACTGTTATGTATTACAAAAGCCTCTGTTCATTATCTTTATTAAAAATATATATATGAATTATCACTACCAAACCAGGCAATACAACCTTGCTAGTTGATTTAAAGACTAAATGGTGAATTCTTCAAAAGGAAGATGTCAATAAGAACATTTGCAGTGATTCTGGTAGAAAAGTGGAAGAGGCAAAGTTGTTAGTGTTAAGAAATATAGGGTCTTTATTTATTTATTATTTATTAAGGGTAGAATAGTCTTTTCATAATTTATTTGTTTAGCCTTTAAATTATTTCTTTGTATTTAGGTTATTCTATTCTATTGTATTTTTAGTATCAATGAAACTCTAGTCTCATTTTTTCTTAATTTTAGTATTTCTCTGAATTGTCTAATATGGTATCAGAGCATGGTTTCATGGCACGAGGCTTAATCCCAAACACAACTTTGGAGTTCCTACAATTTGTATTCGTTTAGTTTCAGTTCGTACAATTTGGTATTTCGTTTTGGAGTGACCATACAATTTTGGAGTGATCGTACAATTTTGTTTGAGGTATTCGTTCAGTTTTTACAATCTAGTATTTCGTTTTCCTTTTGCATTCTGGTTTTCTTAGCTTTTTGTTTATGGCTACTGAAAGAGATGATTCGCTTCAGTTTGTGAGTGTGAGGTTGGATGGAAAGAATTACTCGTATTGGAGTTATGTGATGAGAAATTTTCTCAAGGGTAAGAAGATGTGGGGATATGTTAGTGGAACTTTTATGAAACCTGGGAATATTGATAAGGGTTATGCTGTTTTAATAGAGGCCTGCGAAGCAAACAGTACAAAAATTATTACTTGGAGTAACAATTCTGTTGAGCATTCCATAGGTACACAATTGGCGAAGTATGAGACAACAAAGGAGGTTTGAGATCATCTACAAAGGTTATTCACCCAATCAAATTTTACAAAGCAGTATCAATTGGAGAATGATATACGAGCTCTTCAGTAGAAGAATATGAGTATTCAGGAATTTTATTCTACTGTGACAGATCTTTGGGATCAATTGGCTCTTACATAATCGACAAAATTAAAGGCACATGGTGCCTATATTGCTCGTAGAGAGGAACAACGGTTGATATAGTTTTTAACTGTACTTCGTAGTGATTTTGAAGGACTAAAAGGTTCAATTACGCATCGTTCTCCACTTCCTTCTATTGACTCAGTTGTCAGTGAGTTATTGGCTAAAGAAATATGTCAAGTCTTATTCTAAAAAGGGAGTTCTTTTTACTTCTAATCCTTTTGTGTTAGCAGTATCTCCTAAGAATCAGAATAAGCCTTACACAAGGGTTGCCTTCGACGAGTGTAGTTTCTGTAAGTAGAAAGGTCATTGGAAAGCTTAGTGTCCTAAGTTGAGACATCAGAATCAATCGCAGCAGCAATCTCAAGCTTGGAAGCCTGGCAACCAGTCACAGTATAATACTCATAAACCACCTCAGGGTTACAAAACCCCACAGTCTAATACTGCAGCAGTAATTTCATCATATCAGTTCAACGATCCTCGTACTATGGCTGTGTAATTTCATAAGTTTCTCTCCTTACAACCATAAGCTATGTCTGCTTCTTCTTCCGTAGGTTAGTTGCCTCATAATTATTCAGGTATGTTACATTCTGTATGGGTCTTGGACTTTGGAGCTTCACATCATATGTCTCCAGATTCTTCATCTTTTACTTCTGTGTCTCCTTCATCTTCGATTCCTGTAATGACTATTAATGGCACTCATATGCCTTTAGCATGTGTTGGTTCTTTTGTCACACATCACTTGTCTCTACTTAATGTTTATCATATTCCGAAACTCACATTAAATCTTACTTCTATTGGCCAGTTATGTGATTTTAGTAATTTAGTCACATTTTCCTCCCCTTCTTGTTATGTGTAAGATCTGCAATCTCATAAGCTGATTGGGACAAGCCGTAAAGAGGGGAGACTATATGTTTTGGATGAGTTAAAAGTGCCAATTGCTGCAGCTGTTGCTACTAGTGTTGATTTGTCTTCTTCTCGTTTGAGTCCTTCTTCTTCTAGTTTTAATTTATAGCATTCTTGTCTAGGTCATGTTTCGTCTTCTTGTTTGAGATTTTTGGCATCAATAGGGGCATTAGGAAATTTATAAACTTGGCATCAATATCGTGCTATGGCATCTACTACTAAAGAAATTATTTGGTTACAATGGTTACTTGCAAATATGGGAGTTTCTTTTTCTCATCCCACTCCTATGTATTGTGACAACCAGAGTTCTATTCAGATTGCTCACAACTCGGTCTTCCATGAACGAACTAAGCACATTGAGATCGATTGTCACCTTACACGTCATCATCTCAAGCATGGTACCAGTAGTTTACCATTTGTTTATTCTTCATTGCAGATTGCAGATTCCTTTACTAAGTCGCATTCTATTTCCCGTTTTTGTTTTCTAGTTGGCAAACTCTCGATGCTTGTAGTTGTCGCATCGTGAGTTTGAGGGGAGATGTTAAGAAATATAGGGTCTTTATTTATTTATTATTTATTAAGGGTAGAATAGTCTTTTCATAATTTATTTCTTTAGCCTATATATTGTTTCTTTATATTTAGGTTATTCTATTCCATTGTATTTTCAGTATAAATGAAACTCTAGTATCTTCTTTTCTTAATTCTAGTATTTCTCTTAATTGTCTAACAGTTAGAGGCAATTCATTTGACAATTATAAATAATATGATTGAGTATCACCCAGTATGTTTCTCTACTGTCCTCTCTTTCTTTCTTATCTTGGAGCATGCTTTGGTTTAATACCACCAGTCAGTGCAAGGCTTAAATTAAAGTTACATGCTTCAAACTGGTGATCCAGGAATCAAGTGCCCAGTTAGCAATGCCATTTCTTTGCATTGGCATTTGAAATTGAATGAAGTGCTCAATTAATTGGCATTGAAGTTTTGATGGTTGCAGGTAGGCCTGTTCATGAGCCAGGTATATCGATGGACATACTTAACCCAATTTAACAAGCCTAGTACCCATATTAAATTTAAAGACCATATACCATATCTAAGAGAGAAAGATTAAGGCCTACTAAGATTAGGCCCAAATCCATGAAGCCTGGACCTTTACCTGGGTAGCTTAGCCTCATCCCCTATTAGGCCAAGGAACATCCATCGTTGATTCGTTAACACTAACTGCCGAGAAACCCACCTCCCTTCAATCCCTTGCACTTTCGCCATCACTGAAACCCGAGCCACCATAGCAACATAGACGTCACCATGTGCCATCATGAAACTATCTTCCCTGGGTATCGTATTTCCTCCCCATCGGGAAACATATTGTCCCCAAAAAACCCATTCGTATAGTTCTTTTAACCTAAACTCTAGACCCATAGTTGATTTTGGAAGATTTGAAACAATATTATGTGGAACCCCTGACATTAGTTTATAATTTTCTCTGGGTTTTCATCCTCTTGTAAACAACGAGCTAGTGTGGGAAAACATAGAGAAAGAACCTACTACTTATCTCATATTTTTGTTCTTATAGCTTTCCATCGGAACGAACAAACGCGTGCTGCTGAAAGAAGATGATCCAACCCAGACCTGTCATCTTCATTCACATAGACGATCCTTGCTTTAATCCAAGTAGGTTTTGTGTCTCCCATCCTCCCATTCCATTTTCAATTTGTCTTTTATCGATTCCATCTGAAATGTCTCTGTTTGCCACTCACTTTTTTTTTGTTTAAATGTTCAAAGCCTGCAAGCTGCAATGTTATCTTTTAGCTAGTTATGGTGGGTATTTAGTTTTAACTCTCTTCATTTGTTTTTAGCTTAGGGTTCAATTTCATTTTTATTTCAAGATAACTATAAAGTTCCAAAAACCCAAATTTTTGGAGTCTCAGTTACTTCTCTTTCTGTCATGTGATTATTTAGGGTTGTTTGAGTTCATTTTATGGAGATAACTTCTTGATGTATCGCTTTGAAGATGGGTGCTGGTTGGAATGCTTCGAAAGAACTTTGAACTGGTAATAGCTTAAAATCTTAGCTTTTTTCAAAGAAGAAAAGATATTGCAAAGGTTGTTTCATGTTACAAACAAACAAGCATTGGTATTTTAATAGATTTACATAGATGTCCTGTTGATATGATTTGATCTCTGGAAAACATTTAATTGGTTTGTATTTCTCTTATATCAATAAGACTTTATGTTATGTTAGATTCCGTAGAAGTTCTGGAGTGTGTTTATGATTTAAGTTTGAAATGGGTGAATTGTGTTTATGTTATATTAGCTAAGCGTGGGTTGAGTCAATTCTCGGTATATGGGAGGTTGGGATTTTGTTCTGTGTAGCTTGAAGCTTGATATATAATTATGTTCCCCCTTTTCTGTCAAATGCCCCATTTTCTTTGTCTTTTACTCTTTTATCTTTACATCATGCACAGAGGTGAAATTCAGTCATATTAAGTACAGTAAAAAACTTCTAGAGAATATGAATTATTGGAGTTCAATTTGTAGAAGAATTAGCATACTCATGCTCATGGATAATAATAAAAATCAGTTCATAATGATAACTTAGAGACAACCAGACTTTTATTATTCATCCATATCTTGAACTATATATATATATATATATATATATAAAAATCTTGATATACTTAATCACCATTCAAACTTGAATATTTCCTATTGTATATAATTTTGTAACTATTTTTATGTTCCAAAAAATATTGTTATTATTATTTTATTAGAACATAGATTGCACTTACCAAAAAAAAAAATAAACTAGTATAATGGGACAAACTCAGGTTTTATCAATGGGCTTGAATCTAAGCCTAACCAATGAATGTCGGTCAGATCTAAGGTAGGCTTGGGCCTGGGCCAAGCCCACTAGACTTAGGCTCGAGCTTGGCTCGACTCATGAACAGGTTTACCTATGACCGTTTGCTTCAACGGCTCAATTACTAGTTTGATTTTGAAAACATTGGTTTCAAGGCTTCCCAGTGAGAATGTAGTGGACATGGCATGTATTGGGAGACTTTATTGACATTGAATGAAATATTAACTCAGGTAAGAGTTACATATTGCAATGCCCAAGTGAAATATATTGAAATTATAAAGACTCAATTGAACAAAATTAAACTATAGACACCAAAGTAAAAATTTATTGAAATTATAGGGACAAAAAACTATATTAATCTTATTCTTTTTTCTTTTTTCATTGAATACCAATAATGTTTCATTATATACAGTGAAAGACATACCACAAATACATTTTCACTCTCTTTACTCTCTTTAATTCATCAATTATATTATACACAAACATTGAATTTTTTAATATTATTTCACTTTTTTGTGCCATTTCAAATTGATTTTGAAATTAATGGAGAGGTTGATGATAGATAAGTAAATTGAAAAGAAACAGAAAATAGAAAAGAAAGTTGTAGAAGAAGATGGCCCTGGTAACCAGTTTGCAGAAAACAAACTGGTAAGGGTATCAGAACTTTTATTCGATAGGATTTGAATACAAAGAAAGTAAACGAAGCCCGAAGTGAGCTTTGTTTACCTATTATTTATTAAAACATGGTGAGCTCCTAGTGAGCTTCCACTCCAGCAGTGGTGGAGCTGCAAGAAGGATAGCAGAAGTCGTTGATATCCGTGCAACGGCATTGTGGAGGATATGAGCGAGTGCAAATACATGATTTACAAGCAGAGTGGCAAGTCTCTCCGATATCTGTGCACCGGCATTGAGGTGGAATTGATCTTGTGCAGAGGCACTTGTCACAGCAAGCACATGTCGAAGATTTCGGGAAGAAGATAGGATTTACATCCGTCAGCACCTGAGCCACCAAGGAGTTGGGATCAAAGCGAGCATCAACTGTTGCAGTGAACCCCATAAGGAAAAGCAACAGAGACACCTTCACCACCACCACCTTGTTCAGAGCCATTTGAAATCTCTCTGCCTATCTTTCTCTTTCTGTTTGAGTTTGAGTTGTGCAGAGGCCTATTTATAACCAGATTTCAAGGATAGGTGCAATCTATGCTACCACTACAATACATAGATTTTATATATTTTTATATTTTTTAATATTAATGAATTATTATGAATGTGATATATTTTTTTATAATTTTTTATATATTTTTAAAATTTTTATACGTATAAATAAATAATATCAAAAAATTTATGAATAATTATTAAAATATTTTAAAAAATTATATGAACTAAATAATAATTAATTAATATTAAAAAATTAAAAAATTAAAACAAAAAATTAAAAAATATAACACTTAAATATTAAAAATTATGATACAGTCTCATTTAGCAATCCTTGGGACTCACGACTCAAGGACTCACCACTCTTAGGCTTTTTCTTTTCCTGTTTTAATTTTTTAATATTATCATAATGTATCTTGTAAGAATTTCTTTCATTTATTTTAGACACGTGAATGACTGCACAAGATGGTTCTTTCATTTGTTGTCAAGACAGGAGACTTTGAAAGTTACTAGTAATTTGGAGGGAAGTGCCCAGGTGGGGGGCCTTGAAGCATAGAAAATGGTCATACCTGCTTTCGGAGATACGTGGCATCAAATTTAGATAATTATTTGTTTCTCCTCTTGTCCTTTTCCTCTGTTCTTTTTAGATAATTTAAAAAAACGCTTTTAGAAAAGCTTCACGAAGAAATAAAGTGTCGCGTCACATTTTTGCCCGTGATTACTAAAAAGACACCTCTACAATAAGACAATTGCTATCCTACGCATAAATATCTTTATTCAGTAAATTTTTAATTTTTTTAATTTTAATTTTTAATTTTTTTAATTTTAATTTTAAGAGATAATTTAAAAAAATCAAAATTTTTTTTACTTTTTCCTTTATTTTTTTAATTTTTTGATTTATTTTTAAATAGTTATGTTATAAAATCTTTTTTATTTTTGATTTTTTTGATTTTTTTAATTTTTTTCATTAACTTTTAAATTATCTCTTAAAATAAAAATTATGAAAAAATTAAAAAAAATAAAAACTCATTTATCAGTAGAAATACCTAAAATATAAAAAGAGGATGTTAGCCAAATCTATATTCTTAAATAACAAGTGGAAACAATGTGAGAAATAATTAATGTTGGATTGACTTATTAATATTATAAAATATAAGTTTTATTTATTCAAACTAAACATTAAATAATTTTATAAAAATAATTTTAAATACGTTGTTTTATAATGAAATTTAAAAATTTTTTCTTTCAACTTATTTCCACTAATCATGCTAAAGGAGTCTGTAGACCCTAGCCCCAGCTAGGAATACACCATTCCCCAATATATTTATGGATCTCAGCTTGACGTAGATTGACCTGGCAATGGCTTTGAGTATTAATGTATTTACAATATAGATATACACTATTCAAAAATACATCATTACATATTATCATTTAAATTATAATACATATTATTTTAAATAAAAAAATTAATTTTTTCCTCTTTTTTCTTGTGGTATATAAAAATGTACAAATATATGGCATACATATATTATTCTTCTTTACAATACTATAAAATTTATAAGGTGTTGTACGATATACAGTATCACTTTCAATGTTAATGTTTATATATATATATATATATATATATTTATTTTTATTATTTATTTTTAAATTTTTTTAAAATATTGTTTTAAGTAAAAAATTCTAGAAGTATATAATGAAAATAATATATTAATACTAAAAAAAGATATATAAGAAAGTGTATTAGTAATACCAAGTAACAACAAAAAGTGATGTTGTAGCATAACAGTCATTAATTTACAATAGTATTCAATAGTAAAATAGGTGTGTCAATTGATTCTAGGTATTTATTAAGTTACATTGAATATATTGATATACTGATATGTTTTTTTTTTTGTTTCTTAAGTTTTTTATTTTTTTGTAATTTTTATTTAAGAAAATAATCAAAAGATTTTAAAAAATTCAAAAAATTTTAATTAAAATACAATACTTACAACATATAAAAAAATAAAGAAAATGTAAAAAAAGAGTAAAACATACAAAAAAAATGAAAACATACTTAATAGACATAAGAAATAATATGTATTATATAAAATGACATAAATATCCTAAAAATAAATTAGGATAAAACTTTTAATTCTTTTATTTTTAAGGGTAAAAATAAAAGTTATTTAAAGATTTTATATCATCTATTTTTAATATATTTGTGTTATTTTATATAATAAATTTATTATTTTTTGTTTCTATTAAATTTTTCTAATAACTAGTTCATATTAACTAAAATCATCAATTTTAATACTTAATTAAACGACTGAAGATAATTTAACTAATTTATGATAATTTAAAGTAAAATGTATTATAATTAATAAATTAAAAAAATTATAATCACAACTAAAAATTACGATAAAAAATTATAAAATCTCCTTTAATTTATTATTATTATTTTAATATATATATATATATATTTTTTTTTTTTTTTTAAAGAACAGTTAAGTATTTAAAGTTTTAAACTTGTTAACAATTTTTTTAATTTAAAAATGAATTTACATGTATATTATTAACACAGTCAAAACAATAATAATTTATAATGTCTTATAAAAATATTTATATAAGAAGATATTTTAATGCTAAGAGACTCATAAAATACTCTTTTTATATGAATACTTTTGTGAAATATTATAAATTATTATTTATATGAGATGAACATTTGTTGTGAACAAATCATCGAAGGGTGAAATTTTTAAGACAAAAAAGAGCTAGAAAATAGTTTGGACAAAAGCGTGGCGGAAGGATACCCGTTGGAATATATTTTTCAGATCAATATCCTCTCATCTTAAAACGAAATATGATATTATCATTGGTTATTAAAATAATAGATATAATATATACAACTTATTATTTAATTAATAAATTTTATTTATATTTATTATTTATGACTTAATATGTATTATATGTATCTCTTTTATAATATAACATCATCATATTTTTTCCCAATTAATTCTTTTCTTAACTCTTAATAGTAGTGTTTCAAATTGGTTCGTTTTAAATTATAATCCTTCCACCAATTTTTTTTTTATAAATTCTTAAAATCATTTTATTTTAATTATACTTATATCACATATTAATATTTTTTTTAATATAAAAAATGTTTTGTGAAATTTTTAAGAAACGAAAAAGAATAATTGCATAGTGACCAAACTGACGACGTTTTACAATACAGCTCACGCATCATTAGTCGGTTTCCTGATTTCCTCTCCTCCCTTTGCTAATTCGCTGTTCTGCCCAATTAAAATGAGCAATTTGCTCAGTCTTCCCCATGTTTT
Source organism: Ceratonia siliqua (assembly GCA_034509205.1). Classification (NCBI taxonomy): domain Eukaryota; kingdom Viridiplantae; phylum Streptophyta; class Magnoliopsida; order Fabales; family Fabaceae; genus Ceratonia; species Ceratonia siliqua. The sequence continues at coordinate 11,373,812 of JASKGM010000001.1, read as the reverse complement.
TATACTTATTGAATATTTTGAGCCAATGTCAATTGATTCTGTCAATCAAACCAAATTTACACTAATGAATACTTTTTTATAAGCGAATTTTAATATTATAAAATTAACATATAACAATTTTTATATAGAAAAAATAATTGATTATTTAATTACATGCATGTTTTTTTATTATTTAACAATTAAAAAAATTGACATACAAAATACTTGAGTTTCGCTTGGGTTAGTTGGTTCGAGATCCTCGTAAATCCTAGGCAATTGGCTTCGTCAAAGGCCCAAAATTCTAATCCTTTTTAGGGTAATTTACGTTGTATTTTAGAATAATATTTTAAAATTTTATCTAATAGTTATTTTATAAAATAAAGTAAATGGCCTCGTTAGGTAATAAGGATCACATCATTTTTCAAAGAATATGATGAAATTATATTTTGAATTTGATGTGTAAAATTTAAAAAAAAAAAGTTATGTGAATTGAGCCCCAATTAAGTTTGGTACTATTATAAATTTATACACATAAATCAAGAATATAATTTTATTATGTTCTTAAAAAATATGATGAGATTTATATTCTACCTACGTACAGGGCAATAGGAGACCTCCTTTTTATTTTTTATTTTTTTTGTTTTTATATTTATTTTAAAAAAGTTAAGAGGTAAAAACAATTTAGAACTTGTTTAAAAATAAATAAATAAAATTATATAATTTTTGAATACTTTTATTTTAAAATCATTTCTATTTTTAAATTTTTTTTAAATAAAAACAAAACAAAAAGGAGGGATGGAGAGGAGCCCTAGGGGCATTCCTTTTTTATTTTTTTATTTTTTTAATTTTTATTTTTAAAAATGATTTTTAAAATTTTTTTAAAAAGTAAAAAAATTATAAAATACAAATGTTTAAAAATAAATAAAAATAAATAATTTTTGAATACGTGTGTGAATTATTTTTACTTTTTTTTAAGTTTTAAAAATTTTTTAAAATTTTCTTAAAAAGGAAAATAGGTAGTCTTTAGTGTTGTGGTCCAAGAAAAAAAGAAAATGATGTGTCAAGTGAAAAGGATGGATCCTGATCCTTATCCACACTGTCGTAATAGGTTTTTGTTTTCATTAGATTTTAAATATGCACGTGGCGAAATTAAACTGATCAGAAAACAAATAAAGAAGAACTTATAGGGGAAGATGGCAGTGGTAAACCAGTTTAATTTGCAGAAAGCAAGCTGGCATGCAAGGGCATCTTCAGAGTTTTTATTGGATGGCTACATATACAGATACAGATACAAAGCCTAAAGGGGGCTTTGTTAATTCACGTATCATTTATTTCACATGCATGCACGAATTCATGATGCATGGTCATAATATAGTTTCCTACTGAGGTTTGGCTTCAGTGGATGTCCATGAATTAAGGGTAGCAGAGGTTGGTGATAGCGTGGAGGTGGAGGTGGAGGTGGAGCTGGCAAGCAGTTGCAGAGGGCTGGCTATATTTATGACATTTTCTAAGCTCCTTCTGAGTATTGAAAGTAGGGGAGAAATTACAACCACATTTTAAGGATATCCATGGCTTTGTACTTTTAACGTTAAATTAGACGTCACCCCTTCAATTATTGGTCATGTCTATGCTTCCTGTACTAACTTTGTTTTGTCACGTTCTAATTTAGGACATTTGATTGGCGTAAGAAATTACCTTTTAGATAATTTTTTACTAGCCTACAATACCAATGCAGATAATATCATTTAAAATCATTCTTAAATAAATAATGAAATTAAAACACACTTTTATAAAAATAGTTTTAAATAATTTATTAAAAATTTCGGTAGAGTTTCCTTTGAAATATAGACTATCCCAGGGTACAAATTTGTTAAAATAAAAGGTGGACATGCCCACCATCAACCAAAAGCCTCAGTGGCTTAACAGAAAAATAAAAAAATGTCCATCATAGACTGTATATTCAAATTACACAAACTATGCAATTTATATTTACAGACCATGAAAGTAAGCAAAAACACAAATAAACCCTATCAAACATCTGTCCACTAATCCTCAAGTAAACTCCAATATTTACTACTCAGATGGTTCCTTACCAAGTCAATCAGCAGGTTCAAAGGGTGCAGGCGAAGCTGAAGGTAAATCCCCAATCTGTTGATAAGAAAATGTTAAAGTGAGGGGTGAGTCCACTGACTCAGTGAATGGAAAACAGACTTACCAACTGATAACTAAACCCCTAGATGTAAAGTGCATTACTACTAAAATATTTTAAAACCTTCTTTAATACTTTATTAACATAATAAGCACCTAATGCACCTTACGTCTAGGAAAGAAAATAATTCTCACTTCATAATCAAATCACAATAATAAACATTAATATGATATTCAAAGGAACATTTTTATCAATGAATACTTCAATAAAGTAAATATAAATTTCCTAGGATCCATCAATATACATAGAGAAAAACCTAAACTGAGAAAACAGTGTTCCCGCTCCAGAGGATAAGTCTCAACTGGAGGGTAACCTGATCCTCACCTTCAGAAACTGCACTCATCGAAGGGAAATACTAAATTTCTGTTCTCTTCCGGGCATTCTCATTCGGAGGAACTATTCACAACGACACTCAATCTTCTGTCAGGAACTGCACTCACTAACAAAAGTACTCTTTATCAGGAACTGCTCTCAACTGATAAATATTGCGACCTAGGTGCACCTAGTAGTTCTACCACTACTCTACTACGGATCCCAGAATACAGTTCTAAGTTTCTTTCATAAATTCTCATACTTTCAAAATATCAAATTTCAAATATTTTTCATACTGTGAAACATAATAATAAATTTCACAGATATACATATATATCACTTTCTCAAACTTTCCTCAAATCCATACTCAAATAAAATATTTATGCACAAGATACAATTAAACAGTTTAGGCATCAAGAGGTAAGTAAGAATCCACTCACTTGTTAGATTATGAGCTAATTACTCAATCCTGAAACCCACCTCCTTGCGTTATTGAGTTGGGTCTGGAGGAATTGTTCCCACGGCTCCTATACAGTAATAAAATCAGATGCTTTAGTCTCTCTAGGCTTCAATCAACCCTCATCTACAATTAAGAGTATTAAATCCTCCCTATCACTTTAACATTTTTAGATCAACAGATTGGGGATTTACCTTCAGCTCCACCTGCACCCTTTGAACCTGCTGATTGACTTGGTAAGGAACCATCTGAGTAGTAAATATTGAAGTTTACTTGAGGATTAGTGGACAGATGTTGGATAGGGTTTATTTGTGTTTTTGCTTACTTTCATGGTCTGTAGATATAAATTGCATAGTTTGTTTAATTTGAATATACAATCCATGATGGACCTTTTTCTGTTTTTCTGTTAAGCCACTGAGGCTTCTGGTTGATGGTGGACATGTCCACCTTTTATTTTAACAAATTTGTACCCTGGGATAGTCCATATTTCAGGGGAAACTCTGCCAAAATTTTTAATAAATTATGGACTTAGAACTATTTTTATGAAAGTGTGTTTTAACTTCATTATTTTTTTTAAGAATGATTTTGAATGATATTATCTGCATTGGTATTTTAGGTTGGTAGGAAATTACCTGAAGTGGTAATTCCCTACGCTGATCACGTGTCCTAAATTGGTTGTTTGAATCAGCTTTTTTTGTTGAAAATAATAATAATATTTTTCTGATTTAAAAGTGTTTGAATCATATTTTTTTAAAAGTGTTTTTATTAAAAAAATAAAAAAATTAATTATTTTAGAAGTTAATATTTGTAATTTTTTAAAAAAGTAAGTCCAATAGAGAAGAGAAACAAATATTTTAGACACATATATCCTTAAAATATTTCATAAATTTTTTTTAAAAAATACTTTTATATGTCATTTTTAATAATTTTATAAGTTCAAAATTACTTTTATATTTTTACATCTAAAAGTAAGACATCTGGGGGTTGTTTGGAACGATTTTTGTTTTATTGTTTTTTAAAATAGTTTTTAAAAACAACTCTAAAAAATAATTTTATAAAACCAAAAAATAAAAAACTTGTTTGGATAAAAATATTTTCATCAGCTATTTTTCGTATTTTTTAAAAAATAGATGACAAAAACAAGCCAAAATACAAAAAAATTATTTTTGTTTTTTTGTTTTCTAGTCACTGTTTTCGGAAACATATTTTAAAAACAACTTATGAAAACAGTTACCCAAACAAGTTTTTTTGTTCTCGCAAAACAAAAAAACAAAAAATAGTTTTTAAAAACAAAACCAAACAACCCCCTATTTTTTTCAGTAAAATCACTTCTGTATAATTACATATAAACACTAAATACCTATTTTTTTAAAAAAAATTACTTATATTTAAAGCACCTACTCAAAAGCACAATCCCATCTAAATTGCCCTAAACTCCATTCAAATTTTTAGTTTAATCTTTAAAATTTTTTCTCCTAATTTAATCATTTAATGTGTATTTTATTAACAAAATAATCATGCTATATATTAAATCACATAAGTAGCCAAAATTATATTAAGTTACATTAATAACAAGACCATCTTATTAATGAATATTAGAAGATTAAATTAAAAAATATATATATATCAAAAAATAGATTTAAATTTTTTATAAAAATCAAAAGAGTAATTCAGTGTAAAAACAATTATAATTATGTTTTTATAGAATTTATCTATTTTAACAATTTATTAAGTTAAACTATCAAACCAAGTTATTAATAAAATTACGGGGTAAGTTGTACAATTTCGTAGTGAGTATATACAATGGTATTATCTTTTTCATATTTTTAATATATATTTAATATTAAAATCTAATAATTAATTTATGCGCCAAATGACATCCTCAAAAAACAAATTAATATGAGATTCAGTGTTTGTGACTTTTAGATAGAGATTGTGTTTGAGGATGGGAAACAAGAGAGCATTGCAGCATGAATAGTGGTGTCGGCTAGTGGAGGACATTTTTAATATTATAGTATTAAAAATTAAAAATTATTATTATTATAAACATATATTTTTTAAATTTAATCATTAATTTAATTATAATTTTAAAATATATTATATAATAAAACATAAATAATAAAATTATTATATTATAATAATACAAAATAATTTTGTGATATTAATAGGGAATGACAATAATTTTTTTCATGAAATAAAAAGCAATAAATTTGTCAACAAAAGTTTTAAATTGGGTTGAACTGGATACAATAAATGGGCCGGGCCGCTCAGCATCAACATGCGATGCTTAGAGTTAGAAACAAACTTGGTTTATCTTCTGTCCCGTTGAAGCTGTAAAGTCCTGTGGAAATGTCGGGATCTGTTCTGCCAGAGTGCCAGTGACCTAATTAGCTCTATTAAAATGAGCTGAGCCCAGCCGATTCCTTTAAGTTGGGCTTTCATTTAAAAATTTTAACTTAACTTTTTAAGGTTGTAGGGTCTAAATAAATTTAAATAGACTTAAAAAAATTAATAAAATAAAAATTAATTATAAAAATTAATAAATATATATTTTAAATTAATTAAATTATGATTAATAATATTTTAAGTTTTTGATCTCTTTTTTTTATCATAAAAAATAAAAATTAATACATGACTTAAATTGGTTTTGAATAACTAGTGTTAATTTATATGACATAATTATTATAATTAATTATAATTGTTCAATATCGTACCATTTGAATAAGCTAAGCTTATAAGTTATAACAAAATTATTGTAACAAATATATATATATACATTAATTGGATATTAGTTACATTAATAATGGATCCTTGAATAGTATTGTATGTAATCAGTAGTAAAAACGTAATTGTTTAAATAAAAATAATATGATTTAGATAAGTTAAGATACTCCAAGTAATTAAATACAATAATATGATAAAAAAATTTATAAATAATTCATAAAAAAATATTTAATTCATATGTTAATTAAGATAAAAAAATTAATATAAATATAAAAATAAATTGTTTAATTCATATACTATTTAAGATAAAAAAATTAAAAAATATTATTAAAAAAATTTTGATCGACAAATTAAGTCTAACCTTTCTCAGACAAAGCAATTATAAACTCAACCTAAATAGGCTTGCTTATGTTCGGACCTTAATTTTCAATATTTGAGCCCAACACTAATTCACTAAAAACGGATTCACCTGTTAAACCAGACTTAAAATTAATAATATTATATCTAATTAAACGTTTCACCGTGATACTTGGGGATCCATTAACGGTCAAGTTCCAACCCGTTACTGGAACCTATGCTTAATGATTTTGTATGTTCACGGCTTTTAAGATGTTTTTCCTGTGGAAATGTGCAACACAGTAATTTGGTTGCTTTTCAAATTCCCAAATTCAATGTCATTGTCAACAAATGTTTTTTAACTTTTATTTTATAAAATAATATGTATCACTATCATCGTTATTTTACATGTAATTTCTATCTTACGATCAAAACTTGAGACTTTAGATGAGGTTATAGTAAACATTGATAGTTGCTTTTAACGGCTAATGTTTATTATGATCTTATCCAGCGTTTTAAATTTTGAGACGGAGCTTTACTGCCCACATTAGCTGGCAATAGCGTAATAATAATTTATTATATAATATATCAATAATTAAAAATAAAAATATACAAATATACAAATGATATTTTTTTTCTAATTAATAACCATACAAATAGTGAGACAAATTATAAGTCATTCACATACCTAACTTGTTTGTTTTTTTCCTCTCTTATATGTGACTGCTCCCATGGTGGTAATAAATTATATTAGTATCCATCTGTATTTTATATATAAATTTTAAATTCTAAAATTAATTATACATTAAAAAAATTCTCTCTTACTTAATCTCTCTATATACTGTAACCTTTTTTGTATAATGATGCAATATAGAGAAAAAGAGAACCACGTGAATCTTTATTTCATTTTAATGCCATCACAAAGCATTCACGGGGAGATCGCTGTGTTACAGATTACAGAGTCATTGATTGAACCTCAATTAACAAGTCTTCTTCCACTCCTCAATCAGTCTCTTGATAGTGACCTCGCAACCCCCACCAACACCAGCAGCCATCCTTGATGCCTCTTTCAGTTCTGCTGCTTTGACTTTCACAGCTTCACTGCTCATCATCTCTTTTACTGCCTTTGCAATATCTTCCCCTTTTACCACCACCTTTCCTCCCCAACCCCACTCCGCCGACCATATCCCCGCCCCACTTAACTGGACCACCTCTGATGTTATCTTCTGATCTCCATGCTGCGCCCATGACAGAATTGGCACTCCATACCATATAGACTCCACTGTAGAGTTCCACCCACCATGACTAACAAACCCTCCCACTGCAGGGTGCCCCAGAATCTCCCCTTGGTCCACCCATGTCTTCAACACCAATCCCTTTTCCTTCATCTTCTCCATTAGCTCATTCCCTATCACTTCCTCCAACTCTTCTTCCTCTTCCCTGTCAACTAGCTTCAGCTTCACCACCCACAAAAATCTGTATCCACTTCCCATTAACCCGACTGCCATCTCTTTTATTTGCTCCCTTGCTGTAGCTGTCCTGTTTCCAAAGCAAACATACACCACCGACCCTGCTGGTTGATCATCCAACCACTTCAATGGTGAAATGGTTGATTTCTCTTCATCTACCTTCTCAAACTCACACGGCATTAGTGGCCCAACAGCATATACAGGCGGCAACCCTGCAACTACTTTTCCATCATTTAGCGCCGCTAAGGCCTCTGCCTCGAGTTCTTCAAATGTATTCATAAAAATCCCATCTAGTTTTGTGAGTTTCGGACTGTCTTCCATGAATATTTTCTCAAAAAAACTGTTAGGAACGAGGAGTAATGGAGGGATTGAGGATCTTGGTATAGGTGGAATGCCTGGAATTTCAACAACATCACCAATAAATGAAGCAGGGTGATCAGCGCCGGGTTTAGATGCAGCAAGAACAGGGAGGTGAGAGAAAAATGAGAACATTCTAGCAGCTGAGATGAAGTAAATGTAACTGGGAACAGAAAGGCTCTCTATAACTGGAATGAGAGGGGAAATCAAACTGACATCAAGGATGAAAGCAGAGAGAGGTGGTGAAACTGAGGAAAGTATGGGAGACACAAGGTGAGCAGAGCGACGTATGGCTTCAAACTGAATCCAGAAAGGATCAGTGGAGTTAACAGTGGTTGGATCAAGAGGATTGAGTTGAAAATCAATTTGAGTGACTAGATGAGGGAAAGCAGAGCAGAAGCGGGAGATGGAGTCTGACTCGGCAAGTGAGACAGTGGGTTTGGGGGTGATGAGAGTGACTCGGCAATGGTTGTGGAGAAACAAGGCAGCAAGTCTGAGACATGGTGTAAGATGTCCCATCCCAGCACTTGGGATGAAAGCTACATGAACAGCAGGACCAGACATGTTTTGTGGCTATCCTAAGATTGTAGACAGTTCCTCTGGTTGTTGGTTTCTGAGAACCATGAGTTTCAGTATATAGATGTTTGGCAAATGAAAAAAAAAAAAAAAAAAGCGGGGGGATTGGTGCGGAATCCGCTTTAAAAAATGAGTAATATTTTTTTTCAAATAAAATTATTCGTAAATATTTTATATATATATATATATATATATATATATATATCATTTATGTCATATCAATCACTTATTTATAAAATATATGAGCAGTAATATTTTTAAAATTAATATTATCCTAAAAAAATATTTGAACAAGTCTACTTTACGACGATTCCTTGTTTAAAATATATTTTAAAAATTATTTTTTTTTATTTTTATTTTATAAAAATAACAAAATTTATTTAAATAACTGTTTTTATAAATTATTTTTAAAAATTATTTGTAAAAATAATGACTAAAAAATAAAAAATAATTTTTATATATTTTAACTTATTTTTATTATTTATTTTTTAAAAATTATAAAAAATATTTGATAAAAAATATTTTTATTCAAATAAATATTTTTATTTTATAAAATTTTTTAAAGTTATTTTTAAAAATTTTTTAAAAATAATAAAACAAAAATACTTTCACAAATCTTATCAATTCTCAATAATTGTTTGAATAATTGATGGGACTGAGAGATGAGAAAAAAAGTGTCTCAATAATTGTTTGAATAATTGATGGGATTGAGAAATGAGCAAAAAAGTGAGAAAGTGATATTTTTGGAGTGTTGGTGAGAAAAATGTGTGAAATTCACATAAATCAAATTGTTTCTAGCAGTTTCATTTATTTATTGATTTATTTTGTCAAACTAGAAAACTTTTATGAGACTTTGTAAATTTTTATTTTTTTGTACAAATAGCTTAACTCAACTCAAAGGCATTTTTAGTATATATATATATATATATATATATATATATATATACCAAATTCTCTTTTATTCCTTAAATTCATTTAGTTTTATTTTGGTTCTTTAATATTGTTTTTCTCACAAAAATATTAAAAAATTCAAAATATTATCAAATAAATCTTAGTTTCTAATTATGTTTAACACATTCCGTTAACTCTAACATGACATTCTATGTGACATAATTTCGTGCTATGAAAAAATTGTGTATAGACTCAACTCAACATATTATCTATGAATCACATTAAAAAAAATGAAAATAAAAATCACATAAGATATAAGAAGCCTCATTATATTATAAGTTTATAACTGAAATTTTTTATTTTTAATCTTATGTGTAAAGTCCATAAATAAAGTGGTGGCTACTCATTCCACCAAGTTTTCTTCTCTTGATATTTGACAATATTTTAAAATTTTTTATAAAACAAAATATACATAAAAAACCAAAATAAACCTTAAATAAAGGTTAGGGGAAAAAAAGGGGGGGTTAGGTAGCTTCCACTGAATTTAGTTAGTGACAGAAGAAGGCAATAATAGTTAAGCCTCAACACGCTCCCACATTTATATACTATAGTACCCTGCCCTGTTTGCAGAAGTTGAACATGGACTATGTTTAGTTTTAGGAAGTAATGCCTACTTCCTATTATTATTTAATATTATTAAAATAAAAAAATTATTATATTTTATATTTTATATTTAATTTTTTTATATTTTTAATGTAAGACTTTTTCAAAGATAGTGAGTGCATTATTTTTTTTAATTATGGAAATAGATACTTAAATTTTATTTTTTTATGAAATTTTTTAAGGTAGCTTTGATAAAAAAAATTAAGAATTTTAATCAGAACTTAATTTTACTCTTAAAAATTAACTTATAAAAAAAAAGATTGTCAAAATTTATGTTTTTCATTTACTTTTCTTATTTCTTTAATATAAAACTTTTCAACAAAATTTATATTGAGTTAAGTTACATTACTAATAATAACATCCTCTTATTAATGGAGTACATATTAAAAGGTCAGATTTTATAAAAAATATTTTGTAGATCTATTTTAAGTGATTAAGTTACACTATCAAACCAAATTATTAATAAAATTAAAGGGTAAGTTGTACAAAAAAATCAATCAAATTATAAAGAGAAATACGAATAAATTTATGGATATGTTTAAAAAATAAATTATGATTTATGATTAATTAAAAAGAGTCATATAATTTATATTTTTTAATATATATATATATATATATATATATATATATATATATATGTATGTATTTTGGATGATTGTGATTATGGATTTTGTTGGAGATTTTTACATATCTTCTTGAGTTGACGTCTAATGCGTTTCATTTAATTTAAAATGTGCACGTGCATCAGATGCATTCAAAAAATGAACGGTGAGATTTTCAGGACAAAAAGAGTTGAAAACTAATTTGGACGCAAGTGCAGGTGAGATTTTCATGCCTCGGTATCAATTAAAAACTAGAGAAATTAAATTTCACTTTTATCAAATTTTATAAAAATATCAATTAAATTATTGCTTTAATAACTTTCCATTATATCTTAATATCATATTATAGCATGTAAGATATATATACTAATTAAAACATATAAACCATTAACATACTTACATACCCGGCAACACTTTAAGTATGCTACAGTTATATTAGATTAAATCAGAAATTATAAGTGGTCTCTAGATCGATGTCATTTAATGACAAAAATTAAATAATTTATAAAATATCTTAATTTCCATATTTATATTAAAAGGAAATTAATTATAACATACGTTAGGGATTTTGAATAGTTGATTAAAGTAATATTAACATGTGGAACCCATAATTGAGTGCACATTAGTCGGCCAACTACTCCCACCAAAAGATAAAGCCACACCGCCTGGCTCGCTGTCTAATTTAATTCAAATAAACTGGCCCCATACTAAAGTGGAAGCAGGTACATATTATTGAAATTGCCTATTCAATACAATTTGTACTTTTTTAAAATAGGTGCTGAGAAATAATTTTTTTTTATAAAAATAAATATTTAAGGTTTTAATATAATTATGTATAAATAATTTTATTATAAAATATATATGTATTATGTTTAAATATAAAAATATAAAAATATTTTTATATTAATAATTATTAAAAATGACGTATGTTTGAACTATTATGGGCCATCTTCCTATAAAGTTATCATTTGGGTCTCAAAATTGATCAGACTGACTACCCTGTGGAGTGATTTCGTAAGGAACATTTGAAGATCTAAATGAGAAAATGAAGATTTAAAGGAGTATTTGAATTCTTTTGTAGCTTGCAATTATACAGTATAAGAGAGAGGCAGAAATTAAAGAGAACCTTACCTATTGTCGAGCGGTCGACGGAGAGCGTCTCAAGCAGCAAGGGATAGCGGCGAAGGGAGGTCGTCTCTACTGGGTGTTCGACGGTGCTAGGTTTCTTCTTTCGTGAAGAACTAATGAACAAATGGGGTTCTTTTGATCAAAGAAGGGATAGGTTTAATGAGAATTTTGGTATTTTATCAGTAGTATTATTGTCCGAAAATCATTTCTCTTCCTTCTACCTCCTTTTTTTCAAAAACTACAAATTCTATTATCTAAAAAAAATAAGTGAATTTATTTTTTTAAAAAAGAAAAAAAAATACTATTTTGCAAAATCCGTTTCAAACAACTATATAAGGAAGGAGATTTTTATAAAAAAATATTTACTTTTTATCCGAAAAACTCCCAAACGGCCTAGCAGTTAATGAAAAGCACTTTTTAGTATCATTAGGGAAAAAGCTTTGATTATGAAGTTAATGGTAAGGAAGTTTCTAAGCTAAGCATGAGTATCAAGGGAAAAGCTGGTTCAATTATTTTGGTAAAGCGCTTCTCTGCCTCTCCCCTGTCCAAGAGATCAAATGCAAACACCTTTACAACTCCAAATTGTAAATCGTGCTTCCAAAGACTTATACACACAAATCCTATCTATTTCAGCTTCTTCTCTCAGCTCAATCAAACTAAACTTGATCATACACTGAGTTGACGAAGTCTAAATCAGACATAGTCGTCCCTTTTGTCATTGATGTCCATATTTGGTTTCCCATTTCCACAAACAAAGTCAAGGTTGTAAAGCATTGGGAGCATAGCGAGAGAACACAAGAAAACCAGGACTGGCCCAAAGATCCAAAGCAAAAGAGGGAGTGCTGAGTAGAAAAGCCTATTGCCCGCAGTGTTGAGAATAGTTCCCTTCTCGAAAAGCTCAGTTAAATACTGTGGGGTCACCATGGACTTTACATCTTGAGGTGTGCAGATGAGGACGCTCACCTGGTTGAGAAACCTAATTGACAGAGTGTGACAGAAAAATGAGAATAAGAATATGGTGAGAACTGTCACGTACTTCAGAGCCACCATGAACTCGCTGTGAGCTCCATAGACGGCGTCGTTGAGAGGCTTCTTCACACTGTAAGTGCTGCTTATCACGGCTGCTAGACCAGCAGAGAGGAGAATGGAAGTAGTGGCCATTAGGGTTGATCCCATAATCAGATTACGCAGAGTTTGAACTGCTAGGATGTTCTTCTTTTCAATGTCCTGCACTAACAATCTTGTTTAAATTGTCAATAAACCCTTTTGAAACTTCTCTATTTCTGGAGGTTTCTCATGAAATTATTTATTTTCTCTCTTTAATTTTAATTTTAAAACTCAGGGAATATCAATTAATTTCATTATATTCCAAATTATGTACCTCAAACAAAGTATAAATATTAAAACTGAAATTTTGTTTTCAATATTAATATATATAGACATTAATAGTCACCCTATTCTTCCAACTATGCATTTTTTCTTTAGACCTATTCAAATTATGTAGCTTATGAGTAGAGGTGTTAAAGTGAGCTTTGAAAATGTTGGGCTAAGCTAGGCTTGGCCCACGTGAGCCGCACTCATTTTAATTTTTACATAAGTTTATATACTTTTAATTAGTTAATTTTTTAATTATAATTTGAATTTATATTTTTTAAGTTAATAGTGAAGAAATAAAGTGCAAAAAAATGTAAGATTATACTTATTCCATCATGTATTAAATCTTTTTTAACCAAGTAGGCAAATAACATGATAAATATCTAAAGTTTATATATAAAATTGTTTAACTTAATCTCAAAATGCCCCATATTTTAGACATATATGGAATCTTAAAAATTTTTATGAAAATATTTTTGACTACATATAGAACTTAACATGTTTTGTTAAAGTGTAATTTGATAAATTAATAATAAAAAATTATCATATAACCATATAATACATCAAAAATGAATATTGATATCCAAAACTTATAGAAGAACTATTTTTTCATGCAACAAAATAAGATAAATTTATTAACAAAAAATATAACAGATGTTTTTACATATTTTTCAAGAGATTTTATAAAATTTCACAAATTAAAATACTAAATAAAAATTAATAATTATCAAAGAAAACATAATATGAAAGATAAAAAAAAAGTAAAAGTATTAAAGAAAAAATATAAAAGTAAAAAAAAATTTGAAAGTAAAATAAATAGTGGGCCCACAAGGGCTAACTAGTTAATTAAAATGGACCATAACTAGGGCGCATTTGAACGTGTTTAAAAAAATTGATTTCTATAAAGCTGTTTCAATTAAAATGCTTTTATTACAAAAATAAGGTATTTTAAGTTTAAAAATATTAATTAAAAATTTTTAAATAAAATTTTTATTAAAAGATAACCCGTCATTATTTTCTCTTTCATCTATTATAAATATTTTTTTAAAAAAATTATCATTTTATATTTTCTCTAATATTTTTACTTTTTAAAAAAATTCATACAAACAGTCACTTTATTTTAGAAATACTTTAAAACAAAAAAAAATTTAAAGTTTATTCAAACGGTCCTTAAAAGTCGTTGGCCTTTTGGGCCACCTACATGGTAGGCCTACCCTACCCATTTACAGCGTTAGGCCAAGCCGACTATGGGACAAGTCTATTTTCCGGCCAGTATCTATGTGCCAAAAATATGGCTAATGAATTCAACCTACGCACAGATAATTATTTACAACTTGACAAGTTACCATTATCTAAAGGAATAACTGATATATTTGGCTCATAATCAAATGGATGAGATGAACAACGGAACCTTCAAAATGGAAAAAAAAATATGCTGCCCCACTTAGCATCAAAGCAAAAAAGGTTTAATTTCCTTCATTAGATAGTGGCCTGAAACACGAATGACATTTTCCTTTCTTTCCTTCTTTCTTCTTTGATGAACAAGGCAAAGATTTATATAAATCAACACCAGATCGACCGCTAAATCAAAAGGAAAGTGGAAGGTGGAATCATGGTAAGCCAATTTTGAATGAAACTGATGGGACGTCATATTTTCTATGGTACCGTACTTGTCCGCAGTAAAAAAAGTTCGAAACCTTAGCCAGCCATTGCATGTATAGATTCTCTCGGATATTCATTTCGGCATGTTTGTCATCTCAAGATTCTAAACTGATGAACATCACAGCAAAGAGAGGACCTGTGTAATCTATCTAGCTAAAGCAATATCTTTGAACGTCACCTTCTTACCATGCTTGATTACTTTTTCTACAGCCGATACCAAATGCAATTTCATGCCTTCTGCAACTTATTTTCCATAAAAATAGAGTTTTTAACAGTTTGAAGATAACCAGCATAACTAGAGTGAAGAGGAGGAACACTGAATTTGAATTTGATGAAAGGGAGATGGCAGAAATTTTGCAGACAAAAGGATTTAAGCGGTAGAGGTAAACCGTAAATCAAACTCATACACAGTCTCAGACCTATATATTCACCAAGCACCAAGAAACTCTTGACTGTTAATTATGGGATTAACTATAACTATTATGAGCCTTTCAAATTATTTTATTTGGATTTCATTCCCAGACACGAACTTATTTATCTCAGATATAAACGTTTCTCTCTAGTAGTAGGAAAAAGCTTCAATAGATCAGAGGCGATACCCATTTGAAAGAGAAAATATGTTATAGTACTTAGCTGCTCATTGTTGCTGCAAATATATGTATAAATGGTCAATATCTTTGCATAACGATTTCTGCTACTAATTAATATTTCGGAAACTTACGAACCTTAACTTCAGAAATGAACTATAGAGATAGGTATCAAAATCATTATGCATTGGAAAATCTGAATATGATAAACTAAGAGTACTATGTTTTGAGTTTTCAATAAGAACGATCACAAAAAAGCAATAATCAATATCTAATATTAGATTTTGAGGTTACGGAGTTTTTGGAGAAGAGTGCCTTCATCATGGCAGGCACCCAGATCGAAGCGTCGGTCATGAGCGTTGATTCCGATAATGGTGGCGAAGGGCTGGGTGCGAACCTTATGCCATAGCCAAACATGATAAGCAATGGTTATCAGAAACCCCAAGGGAACCAGCATCACGTCTAGATAATACTTTTTCCATTCCATAATTTCTGCCTTTTTTCCCTTCTCTCCCTTATAAAGCTGAGGAGTGTGCTCCTGTTCTCTTTTGCTTTGATCGATTCCTTGTAGATTCCTTCCCTCACTTGAACATATCTTCATCATTTATCTGGCTAAGCATCTCTATTTATAAAGGAAAATCGTGCCACTGGAACAAATGAAAAAGCAAAAGACCCCATCACCTATGCTTAGCTCTTGCATTAATTAGTGGTGAACATAGGTACCATACTTAAAAAAAAAAAAAATTGTAAGTCAATCTTTCTTTTTTCCCTTTTCTTTTATCCATCTTAATGTATACATAAGAGTAGTGTGATACACTGTCATATTTGGTATTTTAAAAATTAAGAAGCATATGTTTCTGCCTAGCATTTAATACTGATGGCATATTAAAGAAATCCAATATAATTTAAGATCCTCAGACGCATAGAATGTCACCATTTTTTTCTGTTAAATAGGAACGTAATGCCTTGGCTATTGAGAATTTAGGTAAAGGAGAACGACGAAATTTTTTTGTATAGTATAAATTTAGCTGATCATATCACTTTTAAAAACTATAAGAATGATGAATTTCATGTATGTGAATTTTAATTTTATTAACTTTTATAAATAGTAATTATATTATTTATTTGATAATTAAATACTTTCAATTGTCCTATAAAATATGATAATTTTAAATAGTATGATATTTGTATCATGTTATTGAAAATACCCCAAGATTCATGTATGAGATTCCTTAATATATTGAATGATTCTATATTTTTCTAAAACATATTAAGAAAATATTATATCTTCAACTTGATATAATATCATTGAGTTTCTGCTCATTAAACATTAATTATATATGGTGCACTTAAGAAATAGTTGTAGCAAGGTTCTGCTCTTCCAATTAATCTTAATATCTCAGTTAAATCTATATCTTCTTTTTTAAAATGATAGCTAATTAATTAAATATGCACGTATATTGATAATTGATTGCTCTACGCTCATTGGTCTAGTTCTTAGAAAAAAAAAAATAAAAAAGGATGGTTTCGGAATTAGATCAGCCATTGTGGCATCTGAGAATCTGCAAAGGTATTGGTATGGAATAAGTGCTTCACTTCTGGTAGTTATGTTTGCACTCATATAAAGTTCCCATATATTTATAACTAATGCCATGTGTATAATAAATAATCAATTTAATGTGTCGTTTTTTATTTGGTTGCAGGTCATAATATTATATTGATATGAATTTTAAATTTGATATACTTGCAATTGGGCAATAAACTATGTTCATGCCCAAGGCATTTGATTTACCTCTGGACTATGAGAACTGAAATGAGTAAAACAAAAGCTAGGGTTTTACTTTACCATTTCATAAACTTTATAGAATTACAGAAGAAGTTCCCTATTTCTATAACAATAGAAAAAACATATTTACATTGTGGGAACCACTACAAACAACAAGAACCAATAGAAAAAAGCCACATAAGAATACTGACTGAATAATAAAAAAAGTCAATAGAATCCTCCATTTTTGTGAAAGAGAGAGATGGGATAGGAAATTAAAGATAGCGAGAGAGCAAAAATCATGGAGAAGAGAGATGAATTGGGTGGAAGAAGAACAACTCTACTGCTCCCAAAAATATCTTTTTCATTTTTATTTGATTCCAAATACTGACTCAGTTACTAGAGATTTTTAAATGGATAAGTACTTTCATATTTAATTCTATTTAGCTAAACTCTATTTATATAAATATAGTTTTAGGAATATATAGTTTAAACCGCGATTGTAAATTGTGGTGCGGTGGGATTTCTCTTATAAAAACTCATCGAACCACACCACATTTCTTCATGCGGTTTGGTCAGCAGTTTTGTGAAAAACAACACCAAACCGAACCGCATACACCCCTATTAATTTATATAAGATTTATTGAATAGGAAAAATATATAAAACTAATGGGTAAAGTAAAAAAAAAAAAAAGATAGGCCAGCTAGCCCGCCCCGCCTTAAGAAAATTAAATCCACCATGTCCCATTTATAGGGTTAAGCAGGTGGCCCGACGAGTTAAGCTCATTTTGACAGCTCTAACATAACCCATACTTCC
This sequence comes from Ceratonia siliqua, assembly GCA_034509205.1. Classification (NCBI taxonomy): domain Eukaryota; kingdom Viridiplantae; phylum Streptophyta; class Magnoliopsida; order Fabales; family Fabaceae; genus Ceratonia; species Ceratonia siliqua. Next base: position 11,355,904 of record JASKGM010000001.1, on the reverse strand, counting down.
AGCCCATTATCATTTGGACTAAATTCCTTCAGCCATGACCCAACTAAATGTAAGGACATAAATATCCTTCTTATTTTTTCAATTACAGATATGTCATTCAGTTTTTCGATAAATATTACCTCCCCCACATGCAGAAGGACTTTTGAACTTCTAGCATTTATTATCTTTTTTTAAGGGGATTTTGCACTTTTCCACCCTAATCTTTAGTTGATATTGCAATCTCCTCCCTAATCTATTAATTGTAGCACATTACATCCTAAACTATAATAATTTAGTTAAATTACCCCCCACCATTTAATTAAGTGTTAAAATTAATGATTTTAGTTAACATGAA
>JASKGM010000001.1:11318717-11355470 GCA_034509205.1 Ceratonia siliqua | reverse complement strand
ATCCTGATACCACTTGAGCTTAAGTGGTATCAGGATCACCCTTGCGATCACCAATGTGGGAGGGGTTCGATTCCTGGGGACGCCTCCCTGCGATAGCCAATACTTGATGGAACAAATAAACAAAAAGATTTGGGGGACGCCTCATAAGCTCATTCAAAAAACCTGCGTTTTCTGTTGATGTAGCTCAAGTGGTACCAGGATCACCCTTGCGATCACCAATGTGGGAGGGGTTCGATTCCTGGGGAGCCGCCCCAGCGATAGCCAGTGCTTAGGGGACAAATCAACAATAGTGTGGACAGGTGATACCAATGCATCAACAGAATTAATGATATTGAGTAATGGAGATAAAATAGCAAAGTGGTATTATCAAAGGAAAACGTTTTAGGTGCTTATTAGTTTGAAACTGAGTAAATCTTTACAAAATTTGTATAACAGTGTCAAAAGGCGTTACAGGTAAGGTTTTTTGTCTATTCGATTATGTCATGTCAGATTTATATTGTTGAATAAAAATTATTTATTTTGTCACGATTTTTTTATATACTTTTATATATTTTTAAATTTTTTATTAATCGTAATCATTCGTTAAACAATATATGATTACGATGTATCAAATAAAACGATTATATCATTTTTAACAACATGACTAAATCTATTAGTCTAGTTGTTACCTAATTTTCTTGTAATGATTTATAATTTAGTTGTTTATTTAGAAAAAAAATTAATTTTTTCAGTCTTGTGAAAAGGTTAGCATCTTTTTAATTTTAATATTTTAATTTTGACCTTCAAGTAGGGTAAAATATTATTTCGTAATAAAAGAATTACAGCAGAAAACAGATTCCACGTTAATAAAGAATTATTTAAAAGAATATAAAAAATAAAAAATTTTATTTTTATTTTTATTTTTATTTTTTTGAACACTTGTGTTTTAAATTTTTTTTATTATTTTAAATTCTTTTAAATGATTTCTTAAAATAAAAATAGTTTAATTATATTTTTTGTCTTCTTAATTTATTAAAATTATAATTTTAATCTCTATAAATTTATTTTGAATAATATAATTATTTTAGTTTTATTAAAATTATAATTTGATCTCTCAAAATGAGGTTTAGAAGATTAAAATAATAACTTTAAAAAAATTATATTATTCATGATAAAATTATAAGAATTAAAATTAAAATTTTAATAAATTAAAAAATAAAAATATAATTAAATTAATAAAAATTTAATAAAAAAATAAACATAAAAAAATTAAGAAAACACTCCTAGCCATAATTTTCACCATACAAGAATTTTGGTGGCACGAGTGCACCTTTAAATAGTTTTCTCCATAATTTATGTACCTCTCCTCAAATAGTTTTCGATAATTAATAGGAAAATGTTATTTTCATACTTTCGTACATCAATATCATTCACACCCTCACTGAAAAGTAAGGAGAGAAGAGAGGGAGAAAGAGAGAGAAGAGATGGCAGGAAGAGAGAGAAATGAAAAATATATTAAAAAAATGAAGCATAAAAAATAAAGAGGGTGTAAATGAAATGTGAATAAATAAAATGTAAAAATAATGGAGTTGTAATTAATAATAGCTTTCTCTCTTTTTTTCCCTCATTTTCATTTCCCTTCTGGTACGCCTCAGTCTCTCGCCTCTTCTTGATTGAGTTCAGTGACCGAGGGGAACGAAGAAGCTCGATTTGCTTCTAAGAGCTTCCTGGGTTCACCATGATTGAGATGGTCACAAGCACAGTTAATTGAGTCAACACCCGTACTTGGTATCTTCCACCTCTTTTTTCTTTTTATGCTTCATTTTTTTTAATATATTTTCCATTTCTCTTCTAGTTTTCATCGAGTTTCACAAATTACTAGGTATGCTTTTCACCTTGAAGTTTATGCTTCATTGGTGGTGTCGTTGATTATGACGATGATGTCGATTTTCCTGTTACATTTGTCAACCCAATTCTCAGCTCTATCCAATTTCTGACGGCTTTCCCATTTTTTACTACTAGTAATAGTTGCACTGGCAGGTCCTGGTATCCTAGTTTTCTTTGTCACTTGCCATATGGAAGAGATTTTCACAAATTCTCTCGATGTTTTTCTTATTCGTCTTGTTTCCTGTCACGGTATGAAATGTTTCTGCATGCAGAAAGTATGTGGGTTCTTGTTTCAGTACTAAATGCAGCTGAATTGAAGCTTATAGAATGGTCTAAGGCGAAAAGATAAAGGCATCTAAAGAAAAACCTTCCCTTTGAATAATCGAGAAGACAAATGATATTCATATGCTCCTCTTTCAAATCAGTTGAACAAACAACTAGCCTGTAGCCACAGGGCCATAAATTCCAAAGGAAAACCAGGCATGAAGCATAGTTTATGGGCTGCTATGTTCCAAGAGGAAATTGCCAAGCTATTGTATCCACATTCCACAGTAACCCAGAGTGTAGAAAAAAACTTTTTCTTCTGACTGTTGATTGATTTTTTTCTAACGTGTCCAATTAACAACATACTCATCATATTTATTTGATACCGTGTTATTGATGTATATTGGTGATATGCGTAGGAAATTCAATATTTTGCCTGTTGATTAAGTTTTCTACAGTCTAAACATTTCTTTAGATTCTTTAGAATAAATTTTGTGCCAATGTATATTTATACAGTTAGAGCCAGCAAATATTGCAATTCTTGATATTAGATGACAACACAGATTCTTATTAGCTGATAATGATCTTTTTATTTAATTATTGATTGTGCGTTCTTAGCGTCCCTCAACTACTGGACAGCAAGAACAGGAAATGCATATCTAAGGCTTTTTATTGCAGCAATTAGCAAATTAATTTTTTTTACTAACTTGGATTTCCAGAGGTGTGAGGATATTTTGTTGCTCTTATATACCAAAATTTACCTGAGTAATCTTCTTTTTTGCAGGCTTCTTAGAAGCCGACAACAAAGAAACAGAAGGCATGATCTCAGAGCATTTCAAAGTAAGCAGACTCAATACCAGTGGAAAAGATTAAACTGCATTTTATAGCAATAAAATGAGTGGTAAAGCCAAAGCCCATACCCTCTTCTGGGTTGAGGAATTTAATGGGCAAGTTTATACTCCCATGAGATCGAAAAGGAAAGTCAGATCAAAGAAGAGGGAGTACGTTGGATGGGGATCAAAACTTCTTATTTCATTTCTTGAATCAATTGGTAAAGATACGAGCAAGCAGTTATCTCAAAATGATGTAACTACTATAATAAATGAGTACGTTAAGGAGAATAGCCTTATTCATCCTACAAAAAAGAAAAGAATTGTTTGTGATGGAAGGCTACATTCACTGTTTGGAAGGAAATCCATTGGCCGATTAAAAATCCACGACATGCTGGAGTCACATTTCGCTGAGAACTATGAAGAATCTTCTGATGATTCATTATTTAACTTAGAAGATGATGAGAACACGGCAACATGTGAATACCAGAAAACAACAACTTCAGAGACGAAGACTCTATCAAAGGAAAAGGTTACAGAAAAACCAAAGAGCTGTTTTGCTGCCATCATTCCTTTTAATATCAAGCTAGTTTATTTAAAGAGGAGTCTAGTTGAGGACCTTCTAAAGGACCCTGAAACATTTGAGAGTAAAGTAGTTGGAAGCTTCATACGAATCAGATGTGACCCAAATGACTACCTTCAGAAGAACTCTCACCAGCTTCTACAAGTTACAGGTAATTTGTCTGCTATAGGGTGAGTTTGGCATTGCTTTTTAATAAATGCTTCTACTTATGCTTTTAAATTTTCGAGTTGCTTCAAAAGTATCTCCCAATATAGTTCTAAAATGATCCCTAAAAAAGCACTGTACTGCAATAGTTTTTGAGAAAATTATTGAACACTTAAATTTAATACTTGTTCTTGTGAGAAATAGAAGCCACTCATCAAAAGCAATCCTAAACCTTATCATATTCATAGTCATGTGTATGTGAACACATTACATACTCTTTTTTGACAATTGAATCATTCATGTACCCTACGACTGTTTTGACAATTGAATCATTTGTATAGGGTACATACATATGGATGACCAGGAGGCCATTTAAATTAACCAATTTGGACTATTCACAATGGCAATGAACAAATCAAAGAAACCCAATCCATTCACCTTGTGAAGGATCCACATAAATGAAATATAATACCCTAAACAGTAGAATTAGAAAGGAAAAATAGAATGAAGGCTGTAACTCTGAAAATTGAAGAAAATTAATATGCATTCTGTCTCCAATTATATTTTTTAAATATAGAGGAAAAAAAAAGAGCATGGAGAATTGTAATAATGCCCTGTGTAATTAAAACATATTTAGAATTTCCTTGACTTTGAGACTTTTTCATCTTTAACTTCCACAGTTGTAAATTCAAGATGTTAATAGTTATACAGATCTTAGATTCATAATAGACCATCTGCTCACTTCGTGCCACTATTTCCATTCTTCCCTTAAATGATGCCCATCTGGAAGAAATGAAGTAATATCTCCAGAAAGGTTGTATGAGTTAATAGGGTACTTTCAACAGAGTTCCATTACCAAAACACCTATATCTTTGACAAGCTAGGTGCCCAAGGCACAGATGTTGAACTCAACTAAGAATTGTTGAAGAAAGTAAGTCTACCCAAGTTGTAATTAAAACAAACAAACTGCACAAAAGATTCTTATTCAAACAAGAGAAAACAAGTAATAGCACCCCAAAAAAAAAACTACTAAGAAAAAGATGAACTCCTTGGCCAGAATTCATACCAAAGACATGTTTTTTAATATCTTGCTTATACCACTTACAAGACCTAGGGCACTTTGGTGACTTATGTTGGTAGTATATATTGATGAAACATATTACAGCTCATAATATTAATTCCATTTGATGTATATCGATTGAATAGTACAGTCTCATAATTATTGAGAGCAAGAAATCTTTGAATGGACCAAGGATGGTTTTATGTACTGCTTGGACATTGGAGTCCTGATATTTCTTGATTTAGCTCTTCAAGTTTAAGGAATATGTGAATTTAAGATTTTAGTTTGCTATGTTTGTCTCTCTACTCAGCTATGCTTAGGGCCATAGGTTATGCCCCTTTGCCATTTATGTGTCCAAACAAAGCCAGATGTATTTGCTTAATTGGAGATAATGAATCAGCAAAGTTCAGAGATAAATCAGGATGTTCTTGATATTTGATGCGCCTTCCTACTAGGTCATTGGATGTTATAGATTTACCAATATCTTTTTTCTTCTATCTATACTGTTTCTCCTCTGTTTTTCCCTAGTATGCAGATTACTTTTTTAGCCAAAATGTGCCTAGTTTTCTTGAGCTAGACTCGGACTTATTTATGCTTGTCAGTTAAAATTGTTGCTTTTTCATAAGTTTTTAATGCCACACTTTCAAGATCTGCAGATGATTACTATTTATTTTTGCTTCCTCCAACATCAGTGATTCTCTATCTCTAGTCTCAATACTAACATGTTCGCGAGTATTTGTGGATTTTGCATGTGCTAAATAATTAACATATAATTCTTCCTGGGCTATCCACTAGGTATAAAGAAGTGCTCTGAAATGAAAGATATGAGTGGGGAAATTCTCCTTGAAGTTTCTGGTTTCTTTAAAGACATCAGCATTCACATGCTTTCCGATGATAACTTCTCTGAGGTATGACTGATATTGCTTATTTGTTTAAAATTTTATTTATAAAAAATTGTGGACTTCAATGCTAAGTCAAAGTCTAAAATTGCCAGTAATCATTCTGGCTTAATCAATTCCAATCAAATGAATTTGGGATTAGTTCTTCATTGACCGTTTGTGTTTTAACTATGAAGCAGATGTTAACTGGATGTTAATGGTTAATTTGGTGGTTCATATTACTGAATCATCTTTGTTTCTTCAGCAACATTTTTTTATATCTTGAATCACATAAGAATTTTATTATTGTCTACTAATTATGGATCTGCTTCCTCTGACAATAGCTATGTGTAACAGAGTTATACCAAATGCCTAAGAGAAGAGAAAAAAAGAAAAAAACGTTTTGCATGATGATTAAATATTTTGTTGTAAAGCTAAGGATATTGAGGAATTAGGAAAGACCTGATCTTTAATATAGTTCTAGAAAGTGGTGCTGTCTTAGAACAAGTTTTCCAAGCCAGGAAATAGAAACTAAAGAGAGAAAAAAGATTATGTCATGTTTTGGTACTAATTGATAAAAGACTTAAATTTATGTGAAGGATCCCAGTTAGTTTCTACTAATCCCAGTAGGTAGCCCAGAATTCTGGGGATTCAGAGATGTGCTTCTCGTCTGTTGCTGCTACTGCTGTTTTACCAAACCAAATCTACATTATAACCAATGACAGGGTGATGTAGGACAGGCTCCTTTGATACCAACTTGATTTAGGACAGGAACAGAAGTCCCAGAAAAGTTAATGAAAAAACAATTTAAACACTCAAAACTCAATAATTTAATATATCATAAGAAAGGGGTAATTTTCTAAATGACTACTGCCCAACAAGAAATCCTACTGAAACTCAAATACGAATAATAGAAATAATAATAATATTAAAATACTACAGTAGGATAAGATATCCTTAGACACTGATGCCTTTATTGATAATTCCTAATTAAATCCTTAATTACCCAATTACAAATCCCTAAATCCTAAATGATAATTACATCATAAAATATTAAGATAAACAATAATATCTTCTCACCCTGCATTACAGGGCTTATTAGCAGTCTCAAAGACAAACCTAAAAGTCTAATAATAAAAGAAAATCCAAGATCAATCTTAAACCATATGGGAAAAGACGGACTAAAAATAATATGAAATTTTGAAAACCAAACCAAATTCCTAAAAATGTTGGAAATTCTTATTATAAAAAAATTCAAAAAATTAAATAAAAAATTCCCAACCCATCTTACTCTACTTTGAAAAACCTTTGCTATGATCTCCATTAATAGACTGATGAACTTTCAATTCCATCTCCTGTGTTTTCTGAATATATTTTATTGGCTAAAACAATTTTGACACATCCTGACAAATAAACAATATTTGTGTATAGGACAGGTTTATTTGGTTGCTTTATACCATCTTCACTGTGACACTTATCTTGTTCAAGAACTTTCTTCTTTACATTGAATCTGTGTAATTGTGTCTTCAAATTTTGGGGTTTTATATCAGCGGCTTTGGTTTCAGGAGGAGTGTGAGGATCTGCATCAGAGAGTAAAAGGTGGCTTGCTTAAGTGGCCTATGATTGTAAGTTTTGAAAAGGAATGAACAGCACTGTCTATTCTTTATACACGAAAGGCTGTTGCACAACAGTTGAGAAAGTAGAAAAGAATGTCACTCTTTAATAAAGTAAAAATGGTTTATTTTTATAAACTCAAGTCTCAAACACATTTGATGTGGTAAAGCAAGAAGTGTCTAATAGATAAAAATTTGTAGAATAACTGAACAGTATTTTGTTTGTTAGTAAACTAATGAAATTTCAAACAATTGATTCTTCCTTTTCATTTAAACCTTGACGGAATTTTTTTCTCAAATTCAAGTATAAGTATTATAATTATAGAACCTGTAGTCTTTCTTCAGTTTTCCTTTAACAGTTATTGAGAGTTCTTTGGGAAGAATATCTTTCAATACCGGATCTCAGGAAAGAATCATCTTTATTATGCCATAGAATATATTATGTTGATAAATAAGGCTTTCTGTGACGCACTGTTTGACAGCCTTTCCTATTATGGTTTAATCTCCTACAAGTGTCCTCGGATTTCCAGGATTATGATATCATGGTGCATCTAGACATTAATTTGATACTCTTAAAATATTTTGTTTGGAATTCAACCACATTAAATTGGGTCATAATGTTTATTGATTAGTTAGTATGCATGTGGCTACATTCTGTTAGTAGGTAATACTGAGTTACAGACAGGTGGAAAAATAGAGAAAGTGGTTCATTTTGTCAACCTCCTCTTTTTTTTCTTTTACACTTCCTGACAAATATGTTGGCATCAAGAGCAAATAACAGTTGATGTAAGGGCCTGATTAGATAATATTTGCAGGCATGATTTGGACAGTTGAAACTATTTCGACTTTATCTTTCAGGACTAAATTGGGAAGGGAACAGCATTTTGTCAAAGATATGCTATGATTAATGCATTGCATTCAAATCTTAAAATCCCGACAAAATTATTTTGTAGGGTTAGTGAAGAAGTTGATCTCAAGGTGTTATGATATATTATTGTATTACTTCGATACAGATACTTTTGTTCGGATCCCTTATCAAATTAATGTTAGTATTGGCAGTACTGTTTGATAACAACTGAGATGTTTTCCTAGCAAAAACTTAATACACTGCAACTTTTATTTCCTGAAATTTGACTGAGAAGTGCTTATTCCAATTAGCATTTCACTTTTTTAATAAGGTTATTTGAAATACAATGCACAATTATGTAGAAAAGAAAAGATATTATAACCTTTTCTACTTCAACTTGTGATTCAGGGTTGTGAATGCTGTAATGTAATATACTGATTTCTACAGACAAATGAAGAAATTGACAAGTTGGTAGTTGGATATACCTATCAAGATTTTTTTTTTATATTTTATATCCTCAAAACACTATTTCTGATACCTTAATGAATCTGAATAGTTTGTCATCATAACCTAAAGGATTGTAATTGGCAGATGTATTGATACTTAATATTAGGTAACAACTAATTCATGAGCTTATATAAATATTTTAATTTCTAGTTTCTTCCTCCCCAGTCCCCCCCCCCCTTTTTTTTTTCTTCCTTATATACTATGTGTGATTTTTTTATTTCCACAAACTTCTAGTTTTATACAATAATTGATGTGTTATATATGGTAGGTGGATCTAGAGCAGAAGGCAAGAGTATTGCACGAGGATGTGACAAAGCATGTATGTACTAGACTATAATGAACCTTTCGTTTCAATTTGGGTCACAATTTGTTGATATGTTCTTCTGTGTGATAAACACAAATCCTGTGGTACAAATATCACTGTGTTGTGTTGTGTCCCATGGCCTGTGTCTATGCTTCATATGTTACAACTATGTGCACTCTACATGCTTGTTTTGACGATCTATTTATTATTTCTCTTTTGATTATTGGGTTTGATTTCTTCACCTAACTTTGGTCCTTTCTTGTTATTTGGTGAATGTTTCAGTGGCTTGCCAGAGAACTCGTTCTCTTACAAAATCTTATTGATCGAGCTAATGAAAAGGGTTGGCGCAAAGAATATCCTTTCCTGATATTTATTAATACTACAGCTGAAACTTTTTTCTGTATTATGGTAATATCTCTCTATCTGTTTGAGTCAGAATATCACAAAATGTGGTAACCAGTGAAGTATAGTGCTGAACCTAATTGATATGGTTGGTATAAGCATTACATGGGTAATACAACTAAATGATTTTGCATGCCTCTGAAAATCTGAGATTTGGTAGTTACCCACATCAATATGAACTTGTTGTGTGTCTTCCAATCAATTTAAGGGAAATGGTAGCTAAAGTCATGCTGCAATTCTTGTTCAGTTCACCCTCTGTGCTGCATCTAACAGTTGCATAATTCTGCTTTGAGTTGTCTAGTCCTCTAGTGTATTAGATTTTATAGTGACATCTTAGTAGGAGAATTTGTGACATATGCAGCTTGTATTTCTAGTTACTGGTAATATATGAATTGTCCAACCTATTCAGCGTGCATTTTTTTTTTTTTTTATTAAAAAGAGAGAGAGAGAGAGAGAGAGAGAAGCTTCTATGGTTTTTTGAGGCAACACGCAGACTTTTTTTTTATTTTATGAATTCCACTACTGGATACTACCTTAAGATATGACTCCTCTACAGTAATGCACATTGGTTACACGTTTGTTCCCTCTTTATACCTTCTACATGTAGTGGCTTCGAATAAATGACATGCTCATGAAAAAGAAAACAATCTCTTATAGTGATGAACATTTTGCTAAAATTATGTATGACCATTTTGTGTCATGCTAAATACTTTGTTTAGAGAGCTATTGTTAGTCAAAATCTGGAAGAAAGCTTTTCTATAAAGCAATGGATTCCTTAATTAATAGGAAGTACACTGGATGAGTACCTAAAGCAAAGGGAGAAGCTTCAGTCTCCAGATGAGCAGGCACGGTTATTGCGGGAAATTCCACAAGTTATTGCAGATGATCTAGAATCAGAATCAACTGCACTGGATGTTCCAGATGAAAATGTAGAAAATGATTCACCGGAGTTACTGCAGATGACATATAAGCAGGTAACTTTACTGACTGAGGTTCGAAAGGCAGTTGCAGATGGTTTTGTACCTGAGACTACGACGCTGGATATTCCAGATCATGTAATACAAGAAAGCAATTCGCCTAAGTCAATTCTCAATGGAGCCTCAGAAGTTCCTCTTCGTGATATGGCAACAAATGGAACAGTGTTAGATTGCTATTCTCGTGACACTGTTTCTGCAGGTGTGTTATAAACATTTACTTTTCCATGATTCTCTCTTTGCAAGTGGAGGCCTTTAAATATCTGAGTGCTTCAAGTTAATACATCAGTATGTTTTGTTTGGGGGAGGGGGTTGGCAGAGTTATTTATTGCACCTCAAGCCAACAAACCGTTAAGGAACCAGAATTAGTACCACTTTTTTTTTTTTAACTTAGATTGATACGGTACAGTTAACACATACCGCATCTAAAATAAGTCATTGCCCCACTATTATCTAAAGTGAATTGTCTTTGGGAATTACACTTTTAAAAAGTCAAGGAGTTCCTAATTTGTATGAAATTTATTACATCTACAAGCAATTCAACTCTGCCTATAGCATGATCAGATTCTTTATTGATCTCCATTGGACATAAGGTATGAAACTTAAACATACGTGCTAAATATAGGAACTAATTGATTGGTTAGTAAATTAGTGTAGTGATAAATATTATTTCTCCATCTAGAGAATTTTCCAGAAGTTCTCCCTCTCATCTCCATACTACCAGAACTTCTAAACAATTTGCCTTGCAATTATGAACTCCTTTTGGACGTGATGCTGGTAGTACTCATTTATGTGTTTTGCATCTTTATAATCCAAGAGCTGGGTTCCTTGTGATCACAGATAGCAGAGGGAATTGTATGGAATATGGATAAGTTCCAAATTGCTTAAAAAGCTAACTAGTTAGAATATAATTAATTATGCTTGTTCACTCTACCGCCCAAGATAGATTCAGCATGGTAGTTACAATGTCCCTGATGCCATATTAATCATTGTCCATCATTTTATACAGATTTCAGTTGCTGCAATGCCTTAAAGGGCATGCTGTCCAGTATGTGCCTTATTCTCCTGGGAGAGAGAGATTCAAGATCTCTAATTCTCTAATTTCTGTTTAGCCTGCATACTCTGGTGCAATCACATTTGCTCTGATCCTCTCACTTTGGCTTGTAAATTGTTGTCAAGTTTTTTCTTTTTCGTAATTTTAGAATGATGCAACATCCACCCCTCCTAATGTCATTGCTGTATTTGGCATGCTTTTTTGTAAATTATTCTCAAATTTTTCTTTTTGGTTAATTTAGAATAATGCAATATCCAACCCTCCTAATGTCATTGCTGTACTTGGCTTGCTTTTTTGGGCAGAACAATGGTATGATGTTCCTGTTAGACAGCAGCCAGGGCAACAAATAGACTTTGTATATAAAAATGAGGGTGCGTCTAGGTCAGCTGGGTTAAATGAAACAAAGGTCTCTCAAGGAACACCAAACAAGCAGATATTGCCATCTCAGGTTATCGAATTAAGTGATGATGAGGAAACTGAAGAACCAATAAGTATAAAACAGACTCTTGCTGAGATGTTGGAAAGCTTAGTATGGCACTACAGAGATCCTCATGGAGTTGTGCAAGGACCCTTTCCGTTAACTTCTCTAAAACGCTGGAGCGATGCTAACTACTTTTCTCCAGATTTCAAGGTTTGGAAGGCAGGTCAAAGCCAAAATGAATGTGTATTATTGGCAGATATTCTTCGCCAGTTTTTTCCCAGTTGATCAATTGCATACTATGAAACACGAATACTTCAAAAAGAAATTGAATCATGTTCGTGTCTCACCCATCACTCATATAAGATATGACGTGATACTTCAATGAATACTCATTTTACATTTTGTCGTGTTGTACTTGTCATATTTATATGTTGGTGTTCATACTTCTATTGCATATGATGTTTGTTTCAATTAATTCTGTTTGATCCATGTGCTACCAGCAACCGCAATTTACTATTGTAGTGGGGAATTCATGCTCACTGATCGAATAATTTAAACCTCTCCCTTGCTTGTCTTCCTTCGTCTTTTTCTTGGACCTTCTACTTTCTTGCTTATATGCAACTATCAAATAATGATGTTAATCATGCTACATATAATAATCAGACGATCCAATCTGATTTGTCATTATTTTTAAATTTTTTTAGTCTGTTTATTAATTAATTGAAGTACAAATTTTTTATTCAACCATGAGTTAACCTAATTGGACCACTGAATCCTTTTTTATTCAACGATCAGTACAGTTTTAAAAGCACTGATCATAGAAAATAGGACCTTTTGACTGACCGCATCTGTCATATACTGTATTTTCCACAATAAATCCGAAGCCTGAGCGTGTTGTATACCATGAATCCTCATGTCTAAAGAAATTAGAAAATCTAGTCTCGAGAATGGAAGAGATACAATATTCCAGAATCCAGAGTGAGGTTCGTTTTCCTCTAAGTGCTTGTTTTTTTTGGGTCAAAGCAAAGCAAAAATAATAGCATAACTAGTTGACTTCATCAAAAAATGATTATTAACATGTCTCTCAATCCTTCCCCAAGTCCACTGGGATCCTGAAGGTCTAAATGACTTCCAATAAGTCTTCGGAAAAACTTGAAAAATGAATAAAATTTTAATGGGGCATATAGTTTCTTCATGAAAGGTAGCTTTCAATAAATTTAAGCAGCAACTATATCATTTCCCTCTGAACATATTATAATGCGGCAGGATTTGAACGCAGACACATTGCACACAGGCTTATGCATGCCAAGAGATGTGCACAAAATAGTGAAGTACAACATGCTGTGAGAAAATTGATTTACATGGCAAAGATGGGATTGAAAAGAAAATTATTTCAAAAAATGAAATGAAAAAGAGCGATTGCATAAGTCAATTACATCTCAAGCTAATTCTACCTATATAAAATATGGAAGAAAACCAAAAAATTAGGTTGCACACAAAATACACCACTTCCAGTGCCCATCTTTGTTAGTATATTCCACTGACACCAGAGATATTCTGCCAAGCAGCTTAGTTTCCCTTACTTGTTAAAGAACAAGCCCTTCTTCTTTCCTCTCTTTTTCTCCCCGGCCTGCAGAAGCCAGAAAGATCAAATCCTTGAATATATTCCTCAACCACTGTTTAATATTTTATGTCAGAAGCAGAATATATGTCCCAAAAAACTGATTCAAGTTTTGCAAGGATATAGTTTATATATTAAGATATGTAATTATATGATTTATGAATCAGAGCAAGTTAAATTCTATTATTCTCTTACAAATAACTAGTTTAAAAGGTGTTTCAAATATCTTAAATTTATAAAATTTATAAATTAACAGAAATCAAAACCACTCTATTAACTCTGGAAATCATGGATTTGCCACAAACGGGTAATAGTTGCATTGACACCACAACTCAAGGGTATGGAACTCTATCCTTTCTCCCTTAATAAAATCCTCTTCGTCTAAACTCCCTCCCACCAAACAAAATGCAATAGAAGCTCTCCTTCTGTGAGAGGTAGTCTTCCCCTCAAGCACTGAAGCTCTAAGGTATAGTTGTGTGATGTTGGCTTTCAGAGCCTCTCAAAAGATTGGGCTAATTATAGTATTTTTCTTAATAAAAGTTGGTTATGATAAGTAAAAAAGAAAAAAAAAATCAGTCCTGTTCACTCAGATAAAAGTTCACAACTGCAAGGAGCACTTTTCAAGCTGAGCTAGAAGCTTCAATCAAATCATGTAAAGTAGTCACACCCTGGCCTTCCAAAGCTTGGCTTCTCAGAAATAAGGCAATAACTCAAGACGTGATAAGTTAGCATCATCATCTCCAAAAAGCTGAATTGGGTTCAAATTTAGGCAATAGCACTATATACGATTGAGTCCTCCAATGTTACCAAGCAGAGAACATACATAAGAAATGCAAATTTTTGTTTGAGTCCACATAAGTTATAGTGATGCTTATTCCTTACTACTGATTATTGGACTGGATCCCAAGACCAAAAAAATAAATAAATAAACTAGTTGAACAATGTTGATAAATCAATGCTCTGCCTCTGTCCATCTGACCTTTCATTTTGTCCCTATCATGGGTGCATGTTTCATAGATAGGCTAGAAAGAAACAGATTGGGGATCATTTACAAGTTATTACATAATGAAATACCAAGCAACAGAAGGCCAAAATGGAAAAAAGTTTATCAAACATATAAACTACAACATCAATAGTATTATAATCACCAGATCATAAGATGAGAAAAAAATTTATACCCTTAGGATGAACAATCTCAAGGTGAGCACAATTGTGTCTCTAGAACTGCAAAAGGAGCAACATAAATACTAAATTAAAAAGCAGAAACCAAAAAACATTTAAGAAAAATAAACAAACATCAGCAAGACTCCTATTATTACATCTACACTCATTTGGAAACAAAACATAGGTACTTTATTGAAAAAAGATAACTCTACTCTTCCTGAGGAATTGAAAAAGAAGAAGAAGAAGAAGAAGACGAGAGAGACTATAATTCTGAATGCACCGTAAGCAGCACAATATATCACAAGTTTGTTAATTTCTCCTCAAAAGTAATCTTCACTGCCCGATGTTCCAATAGGGTCTGATGCTAAGGACATGATTAGTTTCAATTTTCTGACACGAGGTCACTAAAAAAATAAAACAAAAAATAAATGCAGTACTTATCAAAATTGTAGTGAACTTTGTATGTTTCTGAATAAAAAATAAGATTAAGACACAATATACAAGTGTGAAAGAAAAACACTAATTCTCAGAACAATTTCTTTATTGTGTTTATAGGATAACATATACAAGAACAAAAAGAGGCACAAGATGAAAACATTGTGAAGCCTCATTTCTTGACTGATGGGAACACCAAAGTCCTCTAGCCCTCTGTACTTCTATCCCTTGGATTGATAGACGGGGAGAGCAAAGTTTTTGGTTTGTCCCCATTGTAAAGAGTTGAAAAATGGTTTTTAACATCTGAGTTAGACTTCAGCTTAAAAGTTAGGCCGCTCTTATCAAGTCATGTTGAAAGTGACCTTCATATTCATAATAAAAACACACATTCGGGCTTGAAAAAAGGTTTTAGATCCATTTAAAATGTAATTCATTTTTTCATTTAGCATGTCTAAAAGCAAAGTACAACCATAGAGTGGCCAGGAGGAATAATTATCCCAGTCCATGTTGATATAACATGACCATATATGCTACTTATATTCCTTTTGTCAGTTTGTATTTCTCTTTTTAATTATAGAGGGTGGTATACAGGACATTATATAAATGACTCATTACTTACCCACTGACATCTGTTGAGCTGTTTCCTGCTCGTAATAGATGCTCAACACCATTAGGACCAATTATTATAAAATCAGAAACATGTCCATAAGGAATCACAACCTACAAAGGAAAAGGGAGATAATGAAATTAGCTAACCACTCAAGAATTGTCTTTAATGAATACATAAGTAGACAAAAACAGCGGTTTAGAATAGTTCACTATAACCCTGCCTAGCAACAGAGTTGGTTAGCTTTCATTAATTACTATGTAAGTCCTGCTAGTGAGATTTTTTTTTTAAGAAAATATAACTTCTAAAAATGTTCTGTGATTGAGAAATAATTACAGAAGGTCTGCAAATGATTTCTTGTCAACTTCCTGAACTCTTTCTCTCCTGAATCTCACAATACTATGTTTTTTTCAGATTTATAAGCTGCAACCATAATTTTACAAAATGTCACCCTGAATAACCAATATATGCCCCCTTAAATAACCCAATTGCCATGTGCATTAACATGGTGTATCTTTTACAATGTTACAACTTACAGCCTTACTTCTCAATTTTATACCCTCCTGCCAGACTGTGTGACACTATACTAATTGCCACCAAGAACTGGTTTATGCTATGAGGAATCTTGGCTTGACAGGACCAACCAATTTTTAAAGGACTGATTTTATGTTACAAAAAAAGAAATAGGTAAGAGGAGAAATGACTATGTTTGACTGTATAATTCTTAAGGTGGCATTTGATAAGTGGACATATGTATCAATAACTTCACCAAATTACCAGCTAACCAAACTATTCTCACAAAGTATAAAATAAAAAGAAGACATACACTGATGGACGGTGAAAGTTTTTCTGTGACTACAACTCCACTTTGTCCGCTGCATTTGATACTGTAACCCTCCCTCTTAATGGCCAAAGTAGCTGGTTCCCATATATCAAGATATTTAGTCTGTAAAATCAATCCAAAAATATTTTTGAAACAGATCGAGCTCTTCATAGAGAAGTGTGAAATGAGGTTTTGCAAATTGATAGACATAGGAAACTTAAAATAAATAAGAAAACTACTTTCATTGAATTACCGAAAGAGAAACTTTGTATGAAGCATGTCCACTATAAAGAGTCTTCTCTATGTAGCTCAGCATTTCAGGATCTGCAAACAGGAAGTACAATAACTCAAATTATTTTAGGCACTCAAACATTTGCAAGCCTAAAACAGAAGGAAAGAAGGAAGATACCAAAGGAAAGTTATATCACAAAACTGAAATCAAGAAAACCAGTATGATCCATCCAAAGCCGACAAGCAGGTTTAAATCAACCTTTTTTTTGGCTTCCTTTTGATATTCAGCCTCGTAGTTTCTGTTTCTGTTCTTAGGAGGAGGTCTTATCCTTTTCCTTTGTACTGTCTTCCTATTTTCGTAATAAAATTCTTATTTTATCAAAATATATATCTCTTCAGCACAATGAAATAAATGCACAAACTTTGAACTATATCTCTTTTTCATACATATTTGTCACTGCAAACCAGAATGTAAACTTGCCCAACATCTTTAATGGCATGATATGCCCTCCAAGAACAAGGTTGGATGTTAAGACCACAACTTCAAAACCCCACTACACCCATGGTGTATAACTTGCCAATTTATAATAGTAAACTTTATTATATTCATGATGTCAGAAACACTACCTGTTTTAAAGATGAACCGGTGGCATTAAAATTACGTCAATATCTTTTTACCAACAACCAGAATACCCTTTGGGTTTCTAAAATATTCACCGCAAATTTTCAATGATTGGCTCCATACCCATCTCTACCTCACATCTTACATAGACGGTAGCCATTAGAAGTTATTTCGGGTTGCTGAACTTACAAAACATTAATCATGGTAAGGTATACTCAGTACTCACCACAAGTGATCTTTTTGTTATCATTTGCAAAAACCTTCACAGGTTCTCCCTACAATGACAAAGAATGCAAGTGACTTAGCAAAAAGGAAGGAAAAAGACAACTATAATTAAAATATCCAGACTCAGTCTGATTCACTTAACAATGAACTTATTTCCATCTATAATTTGTGTTTTTGCTTCTCTCTTTAGTTTTATAAGCTTTTTTATCTCCTTACTCTTTCTTTCTCTCTCACTAATAAAATCTTATTTCGTCAGAGAGAGAGGTAATCATGTGTTGTGTTGAGGATGCAAAAGATTTCTCTTTTTACTCATTTGGAGAAGCCACCCACAGTAAGAGAGTCAATTATTTCACAGCTCATGAATGGAATTTACTTGCATGTCCTGGACACCAAAAATACAAGTTGATGGCTTGATGCCTAATGTTTCTTCTAGGGACTTCTCATAATCAATTAACTAGAAAACTTTGACTGACTACACCCATAAAGCAGGTTTTGGAATGTGACAATTTGACCGGTTCTAATCTTTTATGACTCTTCAGAACCTAATGCATTTGTGTGCATGCATGTGTGAGTGAGAGTGAGAGAGAGAGAAAGTAACTGTTGTCAATTATTTTAAGGAATTTGACATTTTTAAAAAGAAACAGATAAATTGCTGAAGCAAATATGTATTTATTTTCTCCTTTTTGATCCTATCAGTATGTGAAAACTCATGAATATACTTTGGCCAGTGAAATATAATTTAACATCATTGATAGTTGATACTTAACAACATAAGTATTTCGAGGCCAAAAAATTGATAAAAACATGCAGTTGCGACATTCAACTATCATCATGCAGACTATCATTTAACTATCTTTTTCATACAACACGTATACTGCCTTTATGGTAAGTGAGAAAAAGTACCTTGCGCTTCCTGTTATCCAGAGGTTGGACTTCAATGGCAAGATATGTATCAACATCGTCAGCAGTGACAAAATAGTTGGGTTGCTTTGCCCCTATATTTTTGGACACAAGATTAATGACTTGGGTCTTCATGTTAGGAAGGAACAAAAGGAGAACATAATCTCAAACAAAGAGTGAGAAAACTACCATCAATATAATTAACAGATCCATCTTCCAAATGCCGAATCCACTGCAATTCAACAAGAGGGGACACAAAATGCAATGTCAAGTGAGCACGCCAGTTATCTAACATGAAAAATGTTTGAGGTAATAAAGAAAAATAAAACAACAAACGTGTTCCAAATCACAGGGATAAAATGCACCTCAAAATTACAACTAGTGGTGCCATTGATAGAGTATCCACACGCCTGAAGCTCCCTTCCCGGGAAGGCTTCTCCTGAAATTTGGAGACCCTCTATAGCTGGTAATGGATCATCATCTGCAGCTGCATAAGGTATTTATTTAATGTGAAATAGCCAATAACCATGCTTAGAGTCTGACTAATAAATTAAGCTCAAAAGATCGAAATTCTTACCCTCAGAAAATGACGAAGAAGGTTCTTCAAGGACTGGTGGTAGATAAGGAGAATAAGAGGAACTGGGATCATCAGCAGTGGTTGTATAAGGAGAGTTGCCTGAACTCCAGTTAGCAGAAGTTTCTCTCTCATTCTGGTTTACATCTCCATCAGGTTCATCCACTTCACTGTTGCTCGCGGTCACAGGTTCACGAAATGTGACCTGCTTGTTAGTTATTTCCTCTCCATAATGTGCAGGATGATCACCACCCTGAGTTACTACAAACTGTTTGGGTATATCATGGGTTGAATTCCTGTGAAATAGCCATTACAATTGAGCACAAACGCCCTTATTTAAGGTCAAATATTCATATATACGCAATCTTCAGGTGGAAAATACGGGTTTAACTGAAGAAACCAATAACATAGCAGAAGTAAAAGAGAAAGAGGGAAATCATATCAATTATCTTTTTTCTTTTAATTTTTATACCAAAAATACTAAATGCCAAAAACCACCAAGAGATTAGGTGTTCTCAAATTGTAAGAGACAGAAACCAAGATAAATTAGTTCAATTTTAAACAATAAGTTTAATAAATTCCTGCAATAGACCACCAAAGGCTACAGGTGCTACAAAATACAGCCAAGTTATTTCGGTGTGTTCTCTCTCAAATCAAACAGGAACTCGTATCTTCAGGTGATATGAACCAAATTCCTTCCTAAGAACCAATTGCTTTTGTAAATCAGCATCAGATAAGCAAAAATGACTGACAAGATTATCCAGAGCAGATTTTCTCCAACAGACATACTCACCCTTTTTCCATAATAAAAGACAAAAATCTACATGGACACATTTTCATAAAAATTAAAGTTTGAAATCAACTTGAAACTTACCAGGACTATGATGGACCCACGGTTAAAATGACATATGCAAGGAAAAGGAAGGGTAAAAAAGTATTCAACCAAACCTTTCAGAGGGATGGCACTCCGAAGTTGTAGGAGGAGTGTGGGCACTATTTTGTCTGTAGTGTTGGAGGTGGTTAAAAGAGGCTGGGGGGTGACCTTTTTGGAGAGGAAGGATTGTTGGAAAAGAGGGGGAGACCTAGCTCCCAGATGGCTAGGAAGGCATACACTGCTTAGTGACGACTGAGATCAATACCTTGGTGACTGGTTTTTCTTTCCTCTTCAGTTCTGACAATCATTTGTCGTTTGGTTCCTTTAATATTACCGTGTTGTTTTGCATTTATCATTGTGGTCATTTCCTGCTTTCTAGTTGTAAATCTCCCCATGTTCAATCTACTGTTCTATTGAATATGGGTTGTTAAAAACGTTGGTTATCTTTATACAGAGGAATATTCAGTATATCCGTGATTATTACTGTTGCATTGCTGGGTTTCCATCATTCTAGTATCAGAGCATTGCATTCAGGTTACAGGTTGTTGTGGCATGGACAGTACTAGAATGGATTCTCGACTAGAAGGAATGGAGCAGGGGTTGGAAGACGTGAAACATGGCTTGACTCAAGGATTAGAAGAGATGAGATGCGAAATGGAAGTTATCAAGGATTATTTCATGGAAGTAAGAGAAACGAGAGTTGTGAACAGAGAAAAGGCACCTATGGAAGGTGAAGCTTCAGCGAGTGGATCTAATGGTAACCCGCAAGGTCCTGAAATAGACAGAGGAGGAAGAGAGAGAACAGTGCTTGAGAGGGAAAACCGTTTCAGACGTCTGGACTTACCTCTTTTCTTGGGTGAAGACCCCACTGGTTGGTTATTCCGAGTCGAGAGATACTTTGATGTTAATGGGGTGAATGAAACGGAGAAGATGGACGCAGTTGCGGTTTGTTTGGAGGGTAAAGCTCTTAAATGGTACTAATGGAGGGACGGAAGGGCACGAATACGAAACTGGGAAACCTTCAGAGCAGCACTTCTGGAGCGTTTTCAGCCTTCTCAAGCAGGGGATGGCTACAAACTCCTGGTGGCATTGATGCAGACTTCGACAGTGACATCCTATCGAGAGGAGTTCGAGCTCCTCTCCTCCCCTCTTACGGATGCCCCTGATTCCCTTCTGATGGGGATGTTTCTGAATGGGCTCCAAGAGAATATCAGGGCTGAGGTGAAGATGGGCCAGCCAAGAGACCTACAACAGGTAATGCCCCTAGCCCACAACGTTGAAGAGAGAAACTGGGTGGTGGACAGGTGGAGAGAATCCAGAAAAGGGAAATGGACCCAAACCGAAGCCCACATCAAACCCACGGTCTCACAAAGCGTTCCCTCTCGTGTTACTGCATCGGTGTGGACACAGAGCGCTGCGAATAATGCCATTAGTGAACGAACAGGGGGGGTCAAAGCTAGGGGGGTTCAGTTCAAACACAGAAAATGCCATCGAGTACCGGGAACAATGAGCGATAGTCACGTAACAGTGGAAATCGCTTGGAAGGACCATATCGTCGCATGTCTGAGGCAGAGGTCAATCGAAGAAGGCAACAGGGGCTTTGTTTCCATTGTGAAGAACGGTATACTTTTGGCCATGTCTGTAAAAATAGGTAGTTGCAGATCCTACTTGTGAGTTGTGACTGAGGAGGAGGGCATGGGTGAGGAAGACGAAGCGGCACGTCATCGGGAGGAAAGCAGAACAGAGCTTATAGCTGAGATGGAAGAACCAGGAAATGGTGACGTTGAAATGTCAATGCATTCATTGACTGGAATGACCTCAGATCATGCCATGAAATTGTTGGGTAAAATCAGAGGGAATGAAGTGGTGATTATCATAGACAGTGGAGCATCCAAAAATTTTATATCCTTGCAACTGGTTCAAAGGCTGAAAATACCAACGAATGGCAACAACAGCTTCAATGTTTTGGTAGGAGATGGACACAGAGTCATGGGAAGGGGAGTATGTCAGGGAGTACAGGTGGAGATGCAGGGAATCCGTGTGATACAGTCATTCTTCCCATTGGAGTTAGGAGGAGCAGACATTATACTGGGCATTACATGGCTAAAGTCATTGGGTTATGTCAGAGTTAACTGGGCACTTTTAACCATGGAATTCAAATTGGGGGAAACACTGGTTTGCTTATATGGAGATCCATCCCTCTCAAAGAGATTGGTGTCTCTCAAATCAATGATGAGGACGATTAATTCAAGGGAGGGAGAACGATTCCTTATTGAGTTTGGATCCATGGTGGTTCAGAGTGAAGATAACTACCCAAAAGAAATTGAAGGAGTGTTAGTTGATTTTGATACCTTGTTTAGGACCCCATCAGAATTACCCCTATCTCGGACGGAGGATCACCAGATTCAGTTGAAAAGTGGAGCCCAGCCCCCAAATATCCGACCTTACCGATACCCACATTTTCAAAAGAATGAAATTGAGATTGGTGAGAGAAATGTTGGAATCCGGGGTGATCAGGCCTAGCACCAGTCCCTTTTCCAGTCCAGTACTTCTAGTAAAGAAAAAATATGGTAGTTGGCAATTTTTCGTGGACTATCGGGCCCTTAACCAGTTAACAGTGCCAGATAAATTTCCAATTCCGGTTATTGATGAATTGATGGATGAGTTAGGGGTGCTGTGATATTTTCCAAGTTAGATTTGAAATCCGGGTACCATCAGATTCAGATGAAACAAGGAGATGAACCCAAAACCGCTTTTCGAACCTACGAGGGACATTATAAATTCTTGGTTATGCCTTTCGGCCTGACCAATGCTCCTTCAACATTTCAGGCAGTAATAAGCCATATTTTTCGTCCCTATTTAAGGAAGTTCATACTGGTATTCTTTGATGACATACTTATTTATAGTGTGGATCTGGAATCTCATACTCGACATCTCCAAGACACTTTACAGATTCTGAAGGAAAATGATTTACTATTGAATTGCAAGAAGTGCTTCTTTGGACAGTCACAATTGGGATATCTGGGCCACCTCATATCTAAAAAGGGAGTTCAGCCGGACCCCTCCAAAATAGAAGCTATGGTTAATTAGCCAACTCCCACGAATGTTAGGAGCCTTCGAGGATTTCTAGCCCTCATTGGCTATTACAGGAAGTTTGTGAGGGGATACGGAGAGATCGCAGCCCCACTTACTGAGTTATTAAAAAAAAAACAATTTTGTTTGGGGAAAAGCTCCTCAACAAACATTTGAGAAACTGAAGCAAGCTATGACAACCACCCCAGTGTTAACAATGCCTAATTTTTCAAAAATATTTGGGATTAAAACGGATGCTTTAGGGATTGGGATAGGAGCAGTACTTATGCAAGAAAGTTGTCCAATCGCCTATCTAAGTCAGAAGCTATCAAACAAAGGCAAACGAAGTTCAGTTTATGAGAGAGAGTTGATGGCCATTGTTTTTGCAGTACAAAAGTGGCGACCCTACCTTTTTGGGAATCAATTTATAATCCGAACCGACCAAAAGAGTTTGAAATTCTTGTTTAAGCAACGAATTATGAGCATGGAACAGCAACGTTGGGCTGCTGAGCTATTGGGCTATAAGTTCTCGATCCAATCTAAACCGGGAAAAGAGAATAGAGTGGCAGATGCTTTATCCCGGAAGGAGGGAACTACTGAATTGGGAGCTATCACCCTTAGTTTGGGGAATGGGACGAGTTGGAAAAGGAAGTACACCAGGATACGAAGTTAGCCACCATCATCCAACAAATAATTGCACAGCCTGAAAGTCAACCTGACTATTCATTACAGAGGGGAATCCTCCTGTACAAAGGGAAGTTGGTTTTACCCAAGGGCTCCCCACAGATCATCCAGCTGTTAAGGGAGTTTCACTCATCTCCTATGGAAGGACACTCAGAGTTCTTTAGGACCTACAAGCGACTAGCCGCATTGTGTTATTGGGAAGGTATGAAGAAGGATATACAACAATTTGTAGCTAGTTGTGATACGTGTCAGACTAGTAAATATCAGGCTCTGTCACCAGCGGGATTACTCCTACCATTACCTATTCCATCTCAGGTGTGGGCAAATATTAGCATGGATTTCATTGGGGGACTGCCTAAATCTGCAGGCAAGGACGTAATTTTGGTAGTAGTGGACAGATTCACTAAGTATAGTCATTTTATCCCTTTAGCACATCCGTTTACGGCCAAGGAAGTCGCGGCCATATTCATGAAAGAGGTGGTGAAATTGCATGGCATTCCGACATCGATAATGTCTAATCGTGACCGGATGTTTATCAATCAGTTTTGGCAGGAAGTGTGGAAGGCATCAGGCACTCAACTTAGAATGAGCTCAGAATATTATCCTCAGACAGACGGACAGACCGAGGTGGTTAATCGATGCTTGGAAGCATATTTGAGGTGCTTTGTGGGTGATAAGCCCAAACAGTGGATCTATGGTTGCATTGGGCTGAATATTGGTATAATACCACGTACCAACAAGCAGCAAGTATGACCCCATTTCGAGCTCTATATGGGAGAGACCACCTACCCTACTCAGATTCACAGATGAACCTTCTCATGTGGAGGCGGTGAATGTTCAGGTTCGGGAGCGTAACCACATCCTTGAAGAGCTCAAGGGAAATTTATTACAAGCACAAGTTCATATAAAAAAAGTGGCGGATAAAAAGCGAAGGGAGGTTACTTTTGAAGTAGGAGACTTAGATTATGTGAAGGTGCGACCTTATAAGCTTCGCACTTTAGTTAAGAAGGTGAATGAAAACCTACGTCCTCGTTTCTATGGCCCTTACTTGGTTGAAACTAAGGTAGGCCCTGTGGCTTACAGACTGACATTACCACCATCAGCCAGATTTCATCCAGTATTCCATGTGTCCCAGCTGAAGAAGGCTTTACATGCGGGTCCTCCTTCATAAGATATTCCTCCTTTCTTGACTGCGGAAAAGGAGTTAGCAGTCACTCCAGAAACAATTTTAAGGACACGAAGACTTATGAATGGCACCCTAGAAGTCCTCATTAAGTGGAACGCGCTGCCAGAATGTGATAGCACTTGGGAGGACGCAGCCACAATCGCTGCTCAGTTTCCCACCTACACCTTGAGGACAAGGTGGCTCTTGTAGGGGAGGGTAATAATGGACCCACGGTTAAAATGACATATGCAAGGAAAAGAAAGGTAAAAAGGTATTCAACCAAACCTTTCAGAGGGATAGCACTCCGAAGTTGTAGGAGGAGTGTGGACACTATTTTGTCTGTAGTGTTAGAGGTGGTTAAAAGGGGCTGGGAGGTGACCTTTTTGGAGAGGAAGGATTGTTGGAAACTAGGGGGAAACCTAGCTCACAAATGGCTAGGAAGGGATACACTGCTTAGTGACGGCTGAGGTCAATACCTTGGTGACTAGTTTTGCTTTCTTCTTCAGTTCTGACTATCATTCGTCGTTGGTTCCTTTAATATTACCATGTTGTTTTGCATTTATCATTGTGGTCATTTCCTGCTTTCTAGTTGTAAATCTCCCAGTGTTCAATCTACTGTTCTATTGAATCTGGGTTGTTAAAAACGTTGGTTATCTTTATACAGAGGAATATTCAGTATATCCGTGATTATTACTGTTGCATTGCTGGGTTTCCATCAGACTATCAGAAGATTAGTTATATCATCATTGGTTTGGGTAATAATGGGGTCATAGAAAAATGCTAATCTCAAGTACTATATATACAGAACAATTTGAAAACAACTTCTTCCATGTATAATTCATAGGATATCCTGTCTGTTAAGAATAAGGGCAAACATGGTGTCCTATAACTTTAATATGTAAAGCTTATTCACATGTTAAATGATGATGACAACATTGCATGCATCAGGACCACTTTAACAGAGATTCCATGAAAACAGAACCCACCAATACATTCAGTTCAGAGTAGCAGTCTCCATTTGACCAGGCTCACCTGCTTGCAAGAGGTGAATATCTCCATAATTCATCAGCATCTACATTCTTTGCCACACCACCGCCCAAGCCGCTCTGATGGCGACCCAATATATCCCAATCAGTGGCTGGCTGACCATCAACAGAGACCTGAGTCTTTACTTGGGAATGCATGGGCTGAGGGACCAGTTCGAGCCCATTTTTATTCTGACAAAAAAATGAACTTAGAATTTTTATAGGTTGTAGCATAATAAAAGAAAGAAACAACATGACATAATGAGCATACTGAAGTTGCCAATGTTGCACCAATTGAATGAGAAGGTGATTGTGGAGCAAAATTTGCCTGGTTCATATCTGAACTCCAGGGCACTAGTTGATACTGTGACTCCTTCAGCTTTGACTGTAACAAAGAACAGATATAACCAATAAACACAATACTCGTGCAAAAAGGGAAATATAAATCCCCAGGATTTTGACAATAACATAGTCCACGTAAACTTAAGAATCCATTCTAAACAAATTATCCAAAGATTAAATTCTTATACTGTACACAGGACTTCAGATCATCCAAGTATCTGTCCTACATACCTCAGTGAGAATGAGTTTTTCCTGCAAATGTTTAAACAAAACCTGCCAAAAAGCAGAATTTAATATGAATCAATGCAGGTGATTTCTTAGAATTCAGAGCTAAACAGATAAAGGGGCATCTTTCAGTATCACCAATCCATATAACCTAACATACAACAATTCAATAGACTTATTCTAGTAAGATAACAAAAAGAATTGCTTGAGATAAGGAGGGCACTCAATTTGGTAGAATCTTTTACATCCCACTACAAGGAATTGAAGAGAAAACAATTCTTACTGCAAAAATTTAGTTGACTCCATCAAGAATTCCACATAAAAAAGAATATAGAAATATATATCTCCCTATTAAAAATTAAACTTGCGAAAGGCAAACAACACACATGCACCTACATGATGCTAGTCCTAGATGAGCATAGTATCATAAAAAAACTGCCTAACACAGATTGTCAGGACCTTCAATAATGAGTGGTAATATTGATTTTTAGAAGTCAAAAGGACATCTGGATTCAAATATTTATGTGATAAAAGTTCTGCAAAATAGAAAATTTATAGATTTTGGATGGCTAGGGTTAGCCTTTTATGAGGCCAGCCCAGAACCAAGGAAAATCAATGGCTATATTAAGATAGGAGACAGGGTTTTTTAAAATTGTAAGAAAGCAAAGAGGAGAAAGTATAAAGGGGCATCATAATACTGTGAATAATAAACCATGATGTAGGAGAGATTAGAGAAAAGTGAAAGAAATATGAAATAAGAATACCGAGAAAAACACTCAGTCAACTAACCTTGAAACACAAATGCTTAAATCAAACTCTGCCAAATCAGAAAATTACAAGAACATAGTTATGGACTGAAGCTAAGACTTACTAACCCTAAATACACTAGGATTCCCAAATTCATTGTTGGCAGAAACAAGAGTCAACTTAACAAACCAAAGATCACATAAAATCCTAATAACATAAAAAAAAGTAAGAGATAAAAACAATTGGACCCAACTATGCAAAACAAAAGCACAAAAACACCAAAGGATGCCCTAACTCAGTTAAACTAATGACTAACTTGAACTATTAACTATGCAAGTTTTTTTTATAAAATTTATCTACCCAACGTTATTTTCCTTTAGACCAAAAAAATACATTTTTGAAAAATCTTTGGACTTCCAGAGTCTGAAATTGGTGCAACGATCCCTGGGTGCCATGTTTCCAGCGCATCTTAGCACACAATTACCTTTTCCTATCTCCTAATAGTTGAGTAGACATTGTTCCACCATGATACACTGAATTTCAGAGTTTTTTTTTTCCTATTTCATGTCTTGGCATTCAGCATATATGTCTAAAATGGGTGCCAGCATATATGTCTAAAATGGGTGCCTCCTAAGTAAATGGATAATTCTAGTCTAGCACAATCAACTTTACTTTTCACTAAAAGTAGAAATTCAACTGCAAAGAAAGGTATGGGTACCCCTTTAAAGACATTAAAAGTAGAATTCAGAAGAACAAAAAGATATTTAAATAAATATTTAAGAGAATATCTGGTCTTCTAGTCTTGCACTATTCTCTATCTCTTCAATAAATTTTTTCTTTTATCTCAAAGAAGAAGAAGAAGAAGCAGTTGTGTAGAAGATATTTACAAGAATGAGGAAAAAAGGAGTGAGTTCAAGGGGTATCTTTGACTACCCTTCACAATTCCTATTTCATCTCCATAGTTTTTCTCCCTTTGATGGCAATGCATGTGGAAGGAAGGGAGATGAAAGTGTTAAAATACAGTATACTTCATGTGGATTATATTTTTAAGTTATAACTTAAATGCTTATAGAAAGATAGCAAGGTTACTTATTTCAAATAAAAAACGGAACCATGCCGACCTTGACATTGCTAATAATTGACTGGGCATCAGCAACAGGGGGCTGCAGGGAGTATTCTGCAAGAAGAGGCAGCAAGGATGATACAAATGTGGATCTTTCTTGCTGTGAATCCTGACAGAAGAAAAGGTAAGAGTTAAAAATTCATTCCAACTATTTCAAAAAAAAAAAAAAACTGAGAAATTGTGAGCAAGGATAATTGTATTCTATTGTATTTTACTTACAATCAGAGAGGTGGATTTATACACCCAGAAATCCTCAATCTATTCCTAAAACTAAGCTAGAAATAAATGCTAATTATATACATGGAAGGAATGTAAATTACAAGAGAGGATTGGGGACATAATTACATGATTACAGCCCAAATTATCAGCACACGTTTTCCACACTCCCCCCCAAGCTGGTGAATAGAGATCTTCCATTCCCAGCTTGGATATGATTGCGTTGAACTGTTGAGTGGGTAGTCCTTTTGTGAGAACATCTGCAAGTTGACTTCCAAATGGAACAGAAGGTGTGCATATCAAGCCACTATCAAGTTTCTCTTTAATGAAATGTCGACAAATCTCTATGTGCTTTGTCCTATCATACTATACTGGATTATGAGCAATGCTTATTGCTAACTTGTTATCAGAATACAACCTCATAGGTCCATTCCACTTGATTTGGAAGTCTTTAAGAATGATCTTTATCCATAGCAACTCACAAATTCCTAAAGCCATTGCCCGAAATTCAACCTCTGCACTTGATCTGGCTACAACATTTTGCTTCTTACTCCTCCGTGTCACCAGGTTCCCGCCCCAGGAATGTACAGTATCCTGATGTTGACTTTCTATCTGTAGGAGATCCGGCATAATCAGCATTAGTGTATGCTTCTAGATTCAAGTTAAGGTTTCTTTTAAACAAAATACCTTTTCCTGGATTAGCTTTTAAATGGTGTAGTATTCAATAGGCAGCTTGTAAGTGAGCTTCCGTAGGATCATGCATGAACTGGCTAACCACACTTACTGAGTATGCAATATCTGGCATTGTGTATAATAGATAGATTAACTTTCCAACTAGCCTCTGGTATATCTCCCTGTCAACCGCAGAATCTTCAGTAGCTTCTCCAAGCTTATGGTTGGGATCTATAAGAGTTGGAGCTGGTTTACAAGCTAATTTTCCTGTCTCTTTTAAAAGATCTGTGACATACTTCTGTTGAGAGATAAAGATTCTTTGTTTGGAGTAGGCTACCTCAATGCCAAGGAAGTATTTTAACCTTCCCAACTCCTTTATCTCAAATTCTTTAATTAAACACTCCTTTATTGCAAGTCTCTCCCTTTCCTCATTTCCAGTTATGATTATGTCATCAACATATACTAGGAATAATGTAACTCCCCCTGTCTTGGAGTGTTTAACAAAGAGAGTATGATCCCCTTGACTTTGCCTATATCTCATAGAAATCATAACCTTAGCAAATCTTCCAAACCAAGCTCTAGGTGACTGCTTAAGGCCATAGAGAGCCTTTCTTAACCTGCACACTTTATTTCTTCTAAGTCCCCATGCAAAAAGGCATTCTTCACATCAAACTGCTCAAGTTCCCATTCAAAATGTGCTGCTAGCGATAGAAGGACTCTTACAGTGTTCAATTTCGCAACTGGGGCAAAGGTCTCCTAGCAATCTACCCCATATGTCTGAGTATATCCTTTTGCTACAAGCCTAGCTTTATATCTTTCTAGGGATCCATCTGCTTTGTACTTCACCGTGAACACCCATTTACATCCAACTAGTTTCTTTTCACTGGGTAAGTCAACTAGTTCCCACGTTCTATTTTTCTCAAGGGCATCCATTTCAACTCTCATAGCTTTCCTCCATTCTTCCTTGGATAAAGCCTCAGACAAAGTGGTATGTATGGAAATAGTGTTTAGGCTAGTGAGAAAGGCGTGATGGCGAGGGGAGAAATTTTGGAAAGACAATGAGTAAGATAAAGGATATAAAAGCCTTTTTGTACACTCTTTATTTCCTTTACTTTTTGCAATGATAGGAGAAAGATTACTGTCTGATTCTTCTAGTTCAATGGGTTCACTCTGAAACGAAAGTTCAAGGTTTGTATTTACCTCATCTATAGGATTCAAAT
Source organism: Ceratonia siliqua (assembly GCA_034509205.1). Lineage (NCBI taxonomy): Eukaryota > Viridiplantae > Streptophyta > Magnoliopsida > Fabales > Fabaceae > Ceratonia > Ceratonia siliqua. The sequence continues at coordinate 11,325,156 of JASKGM010000001.1, read as the reverse complement.
TGGAGTCTTGAACCTGTATCAGATCAGGAGTGTGCTTTCTTCCTTGAATACACCATCCCGTATTTTCCATTAACAATATCAGTATTATTTGTAATCCTATCAGGGTCAGAATCAAATACAGAGTTGGATTCGAATGGTTGGCTAGGAAGAGAAGTTAAGGAAGACAAGGATGGTTGGCTAGGAAGAGAAGTTAAGGAGGACAAGTCAAAATATTCCTTATCTTCAACACATACTGACTCCCCCTAAAGATAAGATTGAGAAAAATAAGGTTTTCCTCGGCAAATGTGACATCAGCAGAGATATAGATTTTTCTAGTCGGAGGATGATAGCATTTATAACCCCGCTGAGTAGAAGAATAGCCAATAAAGATCATCTGATGGCACGAGGCCCAAGTTTCCCTCTTTGGTGACTATAGACATGGACATAGCAAGTAGAGCCAAATATCCGAGGAATGAGATTGTTGATCGTTCGAACGTCAAGATAGAATTGAGAGAGAGCTTCCATTGGACTTTTAGAGTCAAGTACACGAGTGGGTAACCGATTAATCATATAGGCAGATGTGAGAACAGCTTCCCCCCAATATGATTTTGGTACATTTTGGTGAAAGAGAAGGGCTGGGGTAGTGTTTAGGAGGTGCCCATTTTTCCTTTCAGCTATCACATTTTGTTGAGGAGTATTGATACAGAATGACTCATGAATAATAACCTCCATTTGGAAATAAAAGAATAAAATTTGATTGAAATAGTATTTGGCATTATCATATCGAAACCTCTTGATTTATGTACCGAATTAATTGTGTATCATGGAGAAAAAATTGGATAGGATATGACCCACATCAGACTTATGTTTTAACAAAGAATAACCAGGTTACTCTCGTGCAATCATCAATAAAGGAAACAAACCACCATGAGCCAGATATATTAGGAATAGAAGAGGGAACCCAGATATCACTATGAATCAATTGAAAAGAAGTAGTTCTTTTATTAATGATAGGAAAAGAAACACGTGTATGTTTGATAAATTCACAGACATCATAATGTAAACTACTCATATCAACTCCTTGAAACAAAGACGGAAACATAATTTTGAGGGTTGTAAACGATGGATGTCCCCAATGAAAATGATGTTGCCAAATGGCATCTTTACTGGAAGAAGATAAAAAGGACACAGTAGTACTGTTATTGGCAATAGAATTATGAGATGGTAACTAGTAAAGTCCCTCCTTTTCCTTAGCAAGTCCAATCCTCCTCCCCGAACCTGGGTCTTGAAATTCACAATAAATAGGGTAAAAAATAACATGGCAATTCATTTCTTTGGTAAGCTTTTGGATCGATACAAGATTATTGGACAATTTAGGGACATAAAGAACATTTTTCAAACTAAATGTGGGAGTTATTTTAATATCGCCAATGCCTGCTACAGTTGTATATGAACCAGTAGCCATAGTGGTTTTTCTATTGCTAGGGCAGGGTGTATAGGTGGTGAATTTATGTGAAGAATTGGTCACGTGGTCAGTGGCCCCAGAGTCTATGATCCATGAATCTAAAAGTATACTATCAGGGGTTTCTAATAAGGTATTATATCCAAGGGAATTAAGGTTACCTGAGGAAGCCAATGAGCAAGTGCCAGAAGATTTTTCAAGAGCACTCAACAAACCTCTCAATTTCTCTAATTCTGCACTATTAAGACCTCTAAGCTCCTGTATGGTTTCTGAACTATCTTGGGCTACCATGTGTGCTTGCCCTTGGTTCTTTCCCTTTCCCCATTCACAGCTATTTGGTTTTCCATGAAGCTTCCAGCATCGATCCTTTGTGTGCTGAGATTTCTTGCAGTAGGTACACCACAAATTATCTCTATTGTCCCGGTTCTGACTTGGACCCAATTCTGTCTTTCTTTGGTCTGCTATGTGTTAAGAGACTAAGGCTGCTAGTTGGTCAACCTTTCTTTGAGTTTGTGTGGAGGCTAAGGCTGATACTTCCACGGTTCAGGGTTCCAGCATTACATTTTTGCGACTCTCCTTAGCCCGAATAATAGAGATAGCTTCATTTAGGAAAGGAACTTCATCCTTTCCAAGAATCTAGACCCTTACTTGATTAAACTCAGAATCCAATCCAGCCAGAAAGACATACACCCTATCTTTTTCCAAAAATTCTTTCACAACAGTAGCACAATCATGACATTTTAAATTAAGCACTTGATACTGATCTAATTCTTGCCATAAATTTTTCAAGGTATTAGCATACTCAGTGACAGATTTACCTCCCTGTTTGGTGGACCCAGTCCTTACCTTGAGATCATAAATTTGTGCAGCATCCTTGACTCTAGAGTAAGTCTGACGGACAGCTTCCCATATTTCTTGTGCTCTGGCAAGAAACATGAAAGTATCACTGATGTCAGGCTGCATAGAATTCTAGAGCCATGACATAATTAAGGCATCTTCTTCATCCCAAGCTTCAAATCCAAGAGTGCCCTTCTGTGGACCAGTTCCCAATAAGTGACCGAGCTTCCCTTTTCCTTTCAACAATGTCTTAACCAGCTGAGACCACTTAAGGTAATTTTTTCCATTCAAGCAATAGGAAGAATGAATATTTTGAAGATCATTTGGATTATATTTGGGATGGTTTTCTTCTGTAATGGGTAGGGTAATTGTTTCTTTTTGGTAAGATGAGGTAGTTTCTGACATTTTGATCAAAGTGGCAACTGAAGGTGAAAGATAAAATGGCTATGAAGGCCTGAAGGTGAAGAACAAAACGGCTATGAAGGCCTGAGAAGAGATGGCAATTAAGGCCAGGAAGATTTGGCAATGAAGGCTGAGATTTGATAATCGGGATAGGTCAGAAATTGATGGTCAGCGGTTTCTGGGTAATTTTGACGATGGTCGAACCCTTCACACGTTGGCGCGTGGACGACGAACGGAAAGGCTGTGGCGGCGCATGGATGCATTTCAAAAGGCGACAAAGACTCTGATGGCATCGCCGGCGTCATCTGAGTTGGTTTCCGGACCTACCTCCTGGATAATAGGACTAGAACACTCATTTCTCTATCACTCAGAAATGAACGGCAATGAAGGCAAAACGTTGTTTCTGAATGAGCTCTGATACCATGTGAGAAATTGTGAGAAAGGATAATTGTATTCTATTGTATTTTACTTACAATCAGAGGGGTGGATTTATACCCCCAGAAATCCTCAATCTATTCCTAAAACTAAGCTAGAAATAAATGCTAATTATATACATGGAAGGAATGCAAATTACAGGAGATGATTGGGGACATAATTACATGATTACAGCCCAAATTATCAGCACACATTTTCCACAAAACCCAACAGAACATGATACCACCCACTTAAATGCAACTCAAAATCAAACATTGTGCAACCAAACTGTCATGCACAAGTCAACATGCACCATTAACTAGAAAAATAAGTAGAACAAAGTACCTGCAGCGCATATGTGAGTCGAATATTTTCTTCAATTATGTCCTGTCTGTATGATAAAGCTTTTGACGCTGCGTCTACAAGGTCTTGTTGCTGCTGATCAAAGGCCTAGCAGCATGATTAAAAAATCATTTTTAAGAGAGCACAATTCCAATCAAAACTAAAGAAGAGGCAGGAATGCAAAGATGCTAAAGGAATTGAATAGGGACGTCAAAAAAAATTTCATGCATACCAGACGCATATATGCAATTCGCTTTTCCAAAACATATTTTTCATTGCGTATTTGTGCTTCCTATCATAACAGAAACCATTGGTCACCACTGACATGATGTGAATAAAATACTAAATATTTATTATCACCAACTATAAGAATATATAAATCCTTTACCTTGATGGAGTAATCTGCAAGACGTTTCCTTAGTTGCATGATCTCTTCTTCATGTTCACGAATCTTCATGGCAAGGTCCTAAATAAATACACATTAAACCCATAAATATCAAGCTCTGACAAAAGATGAGATTTTAGAACTATGATAGTACCTGCTTCCACAGGCTATTAGAATTATTCATTTCAGCCATTGGCATCAACCCTTGTCCAGAAGAATTAAATCGTGGATAATAGTCTCCTTCTATTCGATGCCTATGACAAAGACACAGTTTTCTATAATTATATAAGTTTTTCTCTGATAATACCTATGAAAAATAAAGATGACATCAGATGCATTTGTAGCACTATAATTGATATTTGACAGACATACCTGCTTGGAGAGATTGACCTTGCAGACAATGGAGACAACTCAGAGGGGCCAGTATTTTCTGCAGGTAGCTGATCATTTGGGTGTGCTCTCAATGTTCCATTTAATTTACTGTTCTCAGAATGGTTTTCTGCATTGCTTCTGGCTGCATCATCTGTATGTTTTAGATATGATGGACAACTAGTGTACAAGTTAGATCAGCTAGAAAAGATTTATTCATATTCTAAAGCATTCTTGATTACCTAATGATGTAACTGATTGACGAGCTTCATAAGATCCATGACTCTGCCCACCCCATGGAGCAACAGATTGAGGTCTTCGATCCATTGACTCATCTTGCTTCTGTAGAAAAGAGTAGACTTGCACTAATGAGCTTGTCTGTTTTCGTTGTTTTCTTTTTTATTGTCATTGTTAAGGAGGGATTTTCTTTGTGATAAAAGGAAAAAAAAAATTACAGAAAGGAAGAGAAGTACAAAGGTATAGGACAAAATGTAATGTCCTCTAAGGGAAATTTTAATTTCATTATTAAGGAGGATATCTTATCTGCCTCTTCTACCTTGTTTATTCTCTCCCTAATAGTATTTCTTCGTTCATTGATAAAGAAAAAAAATGTGGAGATTTCCTCCACGTCATCATCATGTGAATAAAATGTTCATGATGGGAACCAACAATTTCTTTATAGATTTTCTAGATAATTGAAACAGAAACCTACGATAGAAGAACTAGATATTCAGAATTAGAGGTACAATTCAGAATATCAGTCCTGTTCTAAGAACACAATCAAGAAAGGAAACACTCAGAAAATAGAGTAACGCTCAGAAAATTAAAGAAACACTCCCTAGCTTTCAAGAGGCTAGGTCTCTCCCACACTACTATTCAAATTCTTCCCTGCCTCAACCTCCGAAATCCTCCCTTTCTATTCTTCTTTTCTCTAACAGACTTGCTGACATCGGAATAGCCTCCTAACCAACTCCCACCATTTAGGCATCCACTGCCACATGCCCCTTCACAGCATCCTTTAGCTCTCTTCCTTCTTCTAGAATATACTTTAGTAAACATATTAGGGTCTCTATCATTACCACCCAGCAGCATTCACCTTGTCGTCAAGGTGAAATTCTGAAAACGGGTCAGCAACAATGCCAGATGTTTCCCAAGTATTATCATAATCCAGCAGACCTTCTGGTGGCACAAAATTCCTGTCATCATCATCCAAGACTTGATGCAAACCAGCTTACATACTCTTCCATAGAGTCCCCTTCCAATGCTCCAAACTCCACCAAGAAATCTTGCCCCCTCTGCTTTATGGAACTTAACATTGGTTTCAAGGAAATGAGGGTCTTTGAAAGTGAAGGATCACCTTTCAAGCAAACTGGAGGCTCTCCCTGCATAAAATGTATTGTTAGCAGTTTCCAATTGACTCTAACTTCTCCCAATGAGCCTAACCACAATCTCCAAAACCACATCCGCTCTCCCTACCTCAAATGGAAAGAATGATTGGATTATTTGGACTTCTTGTAATTCCAACTCCACTCCCTTACAAATCCCTTTACCTGCACCTGATAACCATTTCCTATAGTCACTCCAAAACTTCTAGTTTCTTCTAATGGCGGTTGTAACTTTCTTATTAATTTTCTGGAGATAAAATTATGAGAAGCCCCACTGTCAATTAAGACCAACATCTCATGCCCTTTTATTTTTCCCATTAATTTCATGGTATTAGTTGCAGTCAATCCCACCATTGAATTCATAGATAACTTTATCGCTTTTTCCTCCATCTGTACAACAGTATGACCTTTCTCAATGGCCTTCTCGACTTCCCCATTCTTAGTTTCTTCTTCCTCATCGACTAGAAGTACTTGAAGCTGTAGATTTTTGCAGTGGTGGTTCGGACAGAATTTTTCATCACAACGAAAGCATAACCCAAGCTCTCTGCTTTGCACAACTTCTGCCTCTGACAAACGATCGAATCCTATTTCACTCCTGGTAGAAGACACAAGTCTAGACATCATCACCTTGTGGCTTCTGTCAGCAGATCCCTTCAGTAATTCAGAGAATTTTGATGGGCTAAGCACTGTTGTGGTGCGTATGGGCTCAGAGGGACTAGATATCCTAGATAGCCCTCCATTCGAACTAGTAATGTAATACCAAAAAAAAAAAATTTATAAAACCCCCCCCCCCGGTTCGACCCCTTCTCCGCATAAAACACCCCCCCGCCGCTGCACACTCTGAAACCCCTCTCATCTCGCAAG